>CALYLW010000085.1:986015-1517383 GCA_944989445.1 Ampullaceana balthica
AGGTCTGTGAGAACCAAGTGTTGTGATGGACTTTGTTATAAAGTGATTGTAACCTTGTGACTGTAAGGTCTGTGAGAACCAAGTGTTGTGATGGACTTTGTTATAAAGTGATTGTAACCTTGTGACTGTAAGGTCTGTGAGAACCAAGTGTTGTGATGGACTTTGTTATAAAGTGATTGTAACCTTGTGACTGTAAGGTCTGTGAGAACCAAGTGTTGTGATGGACTTTGTTATAAAGTGATTGTAACCTTGTGACTGTAAGGTCTGTGAGAACCAAGTGTTGTGATGGACTTTGTTATAAAGTGATTGTAACCTTGTGACTGTAAGGTCTGTGAGAACCAAGTGTTGTGATGGACTTTGTTATAAAGTGATTGTAACCTTGTGACTGTAAGGTCTGTGAGAACCAAGTGTTGTGATGGACTTTGTTATAAAGTGATTGTAACCTTGTGACTGTAAGGTCTGTGAGAACCAAGTGTTGTGATGGACTTTGTTATAAAGTGATTGTAACCTTGTGACTGTAAGGGTCTGTGAGAACCAAGTGTTGTGATGGACTTTGTTATAAAGTGATTGTAACCTTGTGACTGTAAGGTCTGTGAGAACCAAGTGTTGTGATGGACTTTGTTATAAAGTGATTGTAACCTTGTGACTGTAAGGTCTGTGAGAACCAAGTGTTGTGATGGACTTTGTTATAAAGTGATTGTAACCTTGTGACTGTAAGGTCTGTGAGAACCAAGTGTTGTGATGGACTTTGTTATAAAGTGATTGTAACCTTGTGACTGTAAGGTCTGTGAGAACCAAGTGTTGTGATGGACTTTGTTATAAAGTGATTGTAACCTTGTGACTGTAAGGTCTGTGAGAACCAAGTGTTGTGATGGACTTTGTTATAAAGTGATTGTAACCTTGTGACTGTAAGGTCTGTGAGAACCAAGTGTTGTGATGGACTTTGTTATAAAGTGATTGTAACCTTGTGACTGTAAGGTCTGTGAGAACCAAGTGTTGTGATGGACTTTGTTATAAAGTGATTGTAACCTTGTGACTGTAAGGTCTGTGAGAACCAAGTGTTGTGATGGACTTTGTTATAAAGTGATTGTAACCTTGTGACTGTAAGGTCTGTGAGAACCAAGTGTTGTGATGGACTTTGTTATAAAGTGATTGTAACCTTGTGACTGTAAGGTCTGTGAGAACCAAGTGTTGTGATGGACTTTGTTATAAAGTGATTGTAACCTTGTGACTGTAAGGTCTGTGAGAACCAAGTGTTGTGATGGACTTTGTTATAAAGTGATTGTAACCTTGTGACTGTAAGGTCTGTGAGAACCAAGTGTTGTGATGGACTTTGTTATAAAGTGATTGTAACCTTGTGACTGTAAGGTCTGTGAGAACCAAGTGTTGTGATGGACTTTGTTATAAAGTGATTGTAACCTTGTGACTGTAAGGTCTGTGAGAACCAAGTGTTGTGATGGACTTTGTTATAAAGTGATTGTAACCTTGTGACTGTAAGGTCTGTGAGAACCAAGTGTTGTGATGGACTTTGTTATAAAGTGATTGTAACCTTGTGACTGTAAGGTCTGTGAGAACCAAGTGTTGTGATGGACTTTGTTATAAAGTGATTGTAACCTTGTGACTGTAAGGTCTGTGAGAACCAAGTGTTGTGATGGACTTTGTTATAAAGTGATTGTAACCTTGTGACTGTAAGGTCTGTGAGAACCAAGTGTTGTGATGGACTTTGTTATAAAGTGATTGTAACCTTGTGACTGTAAGGTCTGTGAGAACCAAGTGTTGTGATGGACTTTGTTATAAAGTGATTGTAACCTTGTGACTGTAAGGTCTGTGAGAACCAAGTGTTGTGATGGACTTTGTTATAAAGTGATTGTAACCTTGTGACTGTAAGGTCTGTGAGAACCAAGTGTTGTGATGGACTTTGTTATAAAGTGATTGTAACCTTGTGACTGTAAGGTCTGTGAGAACCAAGTGTTGTGATGGACTTTGTTATAAAGTGATTGTAACCTTGTGACTGTAAGGTCTGTGAGAACCAAGTGTTGTGATGGACTTTGTTATAAAGTGATTGTAACCTTGTGACTGTAAGGTCTGTGAGAACCAAGTGTTGTGATGGACTTTGTTATAAAGTGATTGTAACCTTGTGACTGTAAGGTCTGTGAGAACCAAGTGTTGTGATGGACTTTGTTATAAAGTGATTGTAACCTTGTGACTGTAAGGTCTGTGAGAACCAAGTGTTGTGATGGACTTTGTTATAAAGTGATTGTAACCTTGTGACTGTAAGGTCTGTGAGAACCAAGTGTTGTGATGGACTTTGTTATAAAGTGATTGTAACCTTGTGACTGTAAGGTCTGTGAGAACCAAGTGTTGTGATGGACTTTGTTATAAAGTGATTGTAACCTTGTGACTGTAAGGTCTGTGAGAACCAAGTGTTGTGATGGACTTTGTTATAAAGTGATTGTAACCTTGTGACTGTAAGGTCTGTGAGAACCAAGTGTTGTGATGGACTTTGTTATAAAGTGATTGTAACCTTGTGACTGTAAGGTCTGTGAGAACCAAGTGTTGTGATGGACTTTGTTATAAAGTGATTGTAACCTTGTGACTGTAAGGTCTGTGAGAACCAAGTGTTGTGATGGACTTTGTTATAAAGTGATTGTAACCTTGTGACTGTAAGGTCTGTGAGAACCAAGTGTTGTGATGGACTTTGTTATAAAGTGATTGTAACCTTGTGACTGTAAGGTCTGTGAGAACCAAGTGTTGTGATGGACTTTGTTATAAAGTGATTGTAACCTTGTGACTGTAAGGTCTGTGAGAACCAAGTGTTGTGATGGACTTTGTTATAAAGTGATTGTAACCTTGTGACTGTAAGGTCTGTGAGAACCAAGTGTTGTGATGGACTTTGTTATAAAGTGATTGTAACCTTGTGACTGTAAGGTCTGTGAGAACCAAGTGTTGTGATGGACTTTGTTATAAAGTGATTGTAACCTTGTGACTGTAAGGTCTGTGAGAACCAAGTGTTGTGATGGACTTTGTTATAAAGTGATTGTAACCTTGTGACTGTAAGGTCTGTGAGAACCAAGTGTTGTGATGGACTTTGTTATAAAGTGATTGTAACCTTGTGACTGTAAGGTCTGTGAGAACCAAGTGTTGTGATGGACTTTGTTATAAAGTGATTGTAACCTTGTGACTGTAAGGTCTGTGAGAACCAAGTGTTGTGATGGACTTTGTTATAAAGTGATTGTAACCTTGTGACTGTAAGGTCTGTGAGAACCAAGTGTTGTGATGGACTTTGTTATAAAGTGATTGTAACCTTGTGACTGTAAGGTCTGTGAGAACCAAGTGTTGTGATGGACTTTGTTATAAAGTGATTGTAACCTTGTGACTGTAAGGTCTGTGAGAACCAAGTGTTGTGATGGACTTTGTTATAAAGTGATTGTAACCTTGTGACTGTAAGGTCTGTGAGAACCAAGTGTTGTGATGGACTTTGTTATAAAGTGATTGTAACCTTGTGACTGTAAGGTCTGTGAGAACCAAGTGTTGTGATGGACTTTGTTATAAAGTGATTGTAACCTTGTGACTGTAAGGTCTGTGAGAACCAAGTGTTGTGATGGACTTTGTTATAAAGTGATTGTAACCTTGTGACTGTAAGGTCTGTGAGAACCAAGTGTTGTGATGGACTTTGTTATAAAGTGATTGTAACCTTGTGACTGTAAGGTCTGTGAGAACCAAGTGTTGTGATGGACTTTGTTATAAAGTGATTGTAACCTTGTGACTGTAAGGTCTGTGAGAACCAAGTGTTGTGATGGACTTTGTTATAAAGTGATTGTAACCTTGTGACTGTAAGGTCTGTGAGAACCAAGTGTTGTGATGGACTTTGTTATAAAGTGATTGTAACCTTGTGACTGTAAGGTCTGTGAGAACCAAGTGTTGTGATGGACTTTGTTATAAAGTGATTGTAACCTTGTGACTGTAAGGTCTGTGAGAACCAAGTGTTGTGATGGACTTTGTTATAAAGTGATTGTAACCTTGTGACTGTAAGGTCTGTGAGAACCAAGTGTTGTGATGGACTTTGTTATAAAGTGATTGTAACCTTGTGACTGTAAGGTCTGTGAGAACCAAGTGTTGTGATGGACTTTGTTATAAAGTGATTGTAACCTTGTGACTGTAAGGTCTGTGAGAACCAAGTGTTGTGATGGACTTTGTTATAAAGTGATTGTAACCTTGTGACTGTAAGGTCTGTGAGAACCAAGTGTTGTGATGGACTTTGTTATAAAGTGATTGTAACCTTGTGACTGTAAGGTCTGTGAGAACCAAGTGTTGTGATGGACTTTGTTATAAAGTGATTGTAACCTTGTGACTGTAAGGTCTGTGAGAACCAAGTGTTGTGATGGACTTTGTTATAAAGTGATTGTAACCTTGTGACTGTAAGGTCTGTGAGAACCAAGTGTTGTGATGGACTTTGTTATAAAGTGATTGTAACCTTGTGACTGTAAGGTCTGTGAGAACCAAGTGTTGTGATGGACTTTGTTATAAAGTGATTGTAACCTTGTGACTGTAAGGTCTGTGAGAACCAAGTGTTGTGATGGACTTTGTTATAAAGTGATTGTAACCTTGTGACTGTAAGGTCTGTGAGAACCAAGTGTTGTGATGGACTTTGTTATAAAGTGATTGTAACCTTGTGACTGTAAGGTCTGTGAGAACCAAGTGTTGTGATGGACTTTGTTATAAAGTGATTGTAACCTTGTGACTGTAAGGTCTGTGAGAACCAAGTGTTGTGATGGACTTTGTTATAAAGTGATTGTAACCTTGTGACTGTAAGGTCTGTGAGAACCAAGTGTTGTGATGGACTTTGTTATAAAGTGATTGTAACCTTGTGACTGTAAGGTCTGTGAGAACCAAGTGTTGTGATGGACTTTGTTATAAAGTGATTGTAACCTTGTGACTGTAAGGTCTGTGAGAACCAAGTGTTGTGATGGACTTTGTTATAAAGTGATTGTAACCTTGTGACTGTAAGGTCTGTGAGAACCAAGTGTTGTGATGGACTTTGTTATAAAGTGATTGTAACCTTGTGACTGTAAGGTCTGTGAGAACCAAGTGTTGTGATGGACTTTGTTATAAAGTGATTGTAACCTTGTGACTGTAAGGTCTGTGAGAACCAAGTGTTGTGATGGACTTTGTTATAAAGTGATTGTAACCTTGTGACTGTAAGGTCTGTGAGAACCAAGTGTTGTGATGGACTTTGTTATAAAGTGATTGTAACCTTGTGACTGTAAGGTCTGTGAGAACCAAGTGTTGTGATGGACTTTGTTATAAAGTGATTGTAACCTTGTGACTGTAAGGTCTGTGAGAACCAAGTGTTGTGATGGACTTTGTTATAAAGTGATTGTAACCTTGTGACTGTAAGGTCTGTGAGAACCAAGTGTTGTGATGGACTTTGTTATAAAGTGATTGTAACCTTGTGACTGTAAGGTCTGTGAGAACCAAGTGTTGTGATGGACTTTGTTATAAAGTGATTGTAACCTTGTGACTGTAAGGTCTGTGAGAACCAAGTGTTGTGATGGACTTTGTTATAAAGTGATTGTAACCTTGTGACTGTAAGGTCTGTGAGAACCAAGTGTTGTGATGGACTTTGTTATAAAGTGATTGTAACCTTGTGACTGTAAGGTCTGTGAGAACCAAGTGTTGTGATGGACTTTGTTATAAAGTGATTGTAACCTTGTGACTGTAAGGTCTGTGAGAACCAAGTGTTGTGATGGACTTTGTTATAAAGTGATTGTAACCTTGTGACTGTAAGGTCTGTGAGAACCAAGTGTTGTGATGGACTTTGTTATAAAGTGATTGTAACCTTGTGACTGTAAGGTCTGTGAGAACCAAGTGTTGTGATGGACTTTGTTATAAAGTGATTGTAACCTTGTGACTGTAAGGTCTGTGAGAACCAAGTGTTGTGATGGACTTTGTTATAAAGTGATTGTAACCTTGTGACTGTAAGGTCTGTGAGAACCAAGTGTTGTGATGGACTTTGTTATAAAGTGATTGTAACCTTGTGACTGTAAGGTCTGTGAGAACCAAGTGTTGTGATGGACTTTGTTATAAAGTGATTGTAACCTTGTGACTGTAAGGTCTGTGAGAACCAAGTGTTGTGATGGACTTTGTTATAAAGTGATTGTAACCTTGTGACTGTAAGGTCTGTGAGAACCAAGTGTTGTGATGGACTTTGTTATAAAGTGATTGTAACCTTGTGACTGTAAGGTCTGTGAGAACCAAGTGTTGTGATGGACTTTGTTATAAAGTGATTGTAACCTTGTGACTGTAAGGTCTGTGAGAACCAAGTGTTGTGATGGACTTTGTTATAAAGTGATTGTAACCTTGTGACTGTAAGGTCTGTGAGAACCAAGTGTTGTGATGGACTTTGTTATAAAGTGATTGTAACCTTGTGACTGTAAGGTCTGTGAGAACCAAGTGTTGTGATGGACTTTGTTATAAAGTGATTGTAACCTTGTGACTGTAAGGTCTGTGAGAACCAAGTGTTGTGATGGACTTTGTTATAAAGTGATTGTAACCTTGTGACTGTAAGGTCTGTGAGAACCAAGTGTTGTGATGGACTTTGTTATAAAGTGATTGTAACCTTGTGACTGTAAGGTCTGTGAGAACCAAGTGTTGTGATGGACTTTGTTATAAAGTGATTGTAACCTTGTGACTGTAAGGTCTGTGAGAACCAAGTGTTGTGATGGACTTTGTTATAAAGTGATTGTAACCTTGTGACTGTAAGGTCTGTGAGAACCAAGTGTTGTGATGGACTTTGTTATAAAGTGATTGTAACCTTGTGACTGTAAGGTCTGTGAGAACCAAGTGTTGTGATGGACTTTGTTATAAAGTGATTGTAACCTTGTGACTGTAAGGTCTGTGAGAACCAAGTGTTGTGATGGACTTTGTTATAAAGTGATTGTAACCTTGTGACTGTAAGGTCTGTGAGAACCAAGTGTTGTGATGGACTTTGTTATAAAGTGATTGTAACCTTGTGACTGTAAGGTCTGTGAGAACCAAGTGTTGTGATGGACTTTGTTATAAAGTGATTGTAACCTTGTGACTGTAAGGTCTGTGAGAACCAAGTGTTGTGATGGACTTTGTTATAAAGTGATTGTAACCTTGTGACTGTAAGGTCTGTGAGAACCAAGTGTTGTGATGGACTTTGTTATAAAGTGATTGTAACCTTGTGACTGTAAGGTCTGTGAGAACCAAGTGTTGTGATGGACTTTGTTATAAAGTGATTGTAACCTTGTGACTGTAAGGTCTGTGAGAACCAAGTGTTGTGATGGACTTTGTTATAAAGTGATTGTAACCTTGTGACTGTAAGGTCTGTGAGAACCAAGTGTTGTGATGGACTTTGTTATAAAGTGATTGTAACCTTGTGACTGTAAGGTCTGTGAGAACCAAGTGTTGTGATGGACTTTGTTATAAAGTGATTGTAACCTTGTGACTGTAAGGTCTGTGAGAACCAAGTGTTGTGATGGACTTTGTTATAAAGTGATTGTAACCTTGTGACTGTAAGGTCTGTGAGAACCAAGTGTTGTGATGGACTTTGTTATAAAGTGATTGTAACCTTGTGACTGTAAGGTCTGTGAGAACCAAGTGTTGTGATGGACTTTGTTATAAAGTGATTGTAACCTTGTGACTGTAAGGTCTGTGAGAACCAAGTGTTGTGATGGACTTTGTTATAAAGTGATTGTAACCTTGTGACTGTAAGGTCTGTGAGAACCAAGTGTTGTGATGGACTTTGTTATAAAGTGATTGTAACCTTGTGACTGTAAGGTCTGTGAGAACCAAGTGTTGTGATGGACTTTGTTATAAAGTGATTGTAACCTTGTGACTGTAAGGTCTGTGAGAACCAAGTGTTGTGATGGACTTTGTTATAAAGTGATTGTAACCTTGTGACTGTAAGGTCTGTGAGAACCAAGTGTTGTGATGGACTTTGTTATAAAGTGATTGTAACCTTGTGACTGTAAGGTCTGTGAGAACCAAGTGTTGTGATGGACTTTGTTATAAAGTGATTGTAACCTTGTGACTGTAAGGTCTGTGAGAACCAAGTGTTGTGATGGACTTTGTTATAAAGTGATTGTAACCTTGTGACTGTAAGGTCTGTGAGAACCAAGTGTTGTGATGGACTTTGTTATAAAGTGATTGTAACCTTGTGACTGTAAGGTCTGTGAGAACCAAGTGTTGTGATGGACTTTGTTATAAAGTGATTGTAACCTTGTGACTGTAAGGTCTGTGAGAACCAAGTGTTGTGATGGACTTTGTTATAAAGTGATTGTAACCTTGTGACTGTAAGGTCTGTGAGAACCAAGTGTTGTGATGGACTTTGTTATAAAGTGATTGTAACCTTGTGACTGTAAGGTCTGTGAGAACCAAGTGTTGTGATGGACTTTGTTATAAAGTGATTGTAACCTTGTGACTGTAAGGTCTGTGAGAACCAAGTGTTGTGATGGACTTTGTTATAAAGTGATTGTAACCTTGTGACTGTAAGGTCTGTGAGAACCAAGTGTTGTGATGGACTTTGTTATAAAGTGATTGTAACCTTGTGACTGTAAGGTCTGTGAGAACCAAGTGTTGTGATGGACTTTGTTATAAAGTGATTGTAACCTTGTGACTGTAAGGTCTGTGAGAACCAAGTGTTGTGATGGACTTTGTTATAAAGTGATTGTAACCTTGTGACTGTAAGGTCTGTGAGAACCAAGTGTTGTGATGGACTTTGTTATAAAGTGATTGTAACCTTGTGACTGTAAGGTCTGTGAGAACCAAGTGTTGTGATGGACTTTGTTATAAAGTGATTGTAACCTTGTGACTGTAAGGTCTGTGAGAACCAAGTGTTGTGATGGACTTTGTTATAAAGTGATTGTAACCTTGTGACTGTAAGGTCTGTGAGAACCAAGTGTTGTGATGGACTTTGTTATAAAGTGATTGTAACCTTGTGACTGTAAGGTCTGTGAGAACCAAGTGTTGTGATGGACTTTGTTATAAAGTGATTGTAACCTTGTGACTGTAAGGTCTGTGAGAACCAAGTGTTGTGATGGACTTTGTTATAAAGTGATTGTAACCTTGTGACTGTAAGGTCTGTGAGAACCAAGTGTTGTGATGGACTTTGTTATAAAGTGATTGTAACCTTGTGACTGTAAGGTCTGTGAGAACCAAGTGTTGTGATGGACTTTGTTATAAAGTGATTGTAACCTTGTGACTGTAAGGTCTGTGAGAACCAAGTGTTGTGATGGACTTTGTTATAAAGTGATTGTAACCTTGTGACTGTAAGGTCTGTGAGAACCAAGTGTTGTGATGGACTTTGTTATAAAGTGATTGTAACCTTGTGACTGTAAGGTCTGTGAGAACCAAGTGTTGTGATGGACTTTGTTATAAAGTGATTGTAACCTTGTGACTGTAAGGTCTGTGAGAACCAAGTGTTGTGATGGACTTTGTTATAAAGTGATTGTAACCTTGTGACTGTAAGGTCTGTGAGAACCAAGTGTTGTGATGGACTTTGTTATAAAGTGATTGTAACCTTGTGACTGTAAGGTCTGTGAGAACCAAGTGTTGTGATGGACTTTGTTATAAAGTGATTGTAACCTTGTGACTGTAAGGTCTGTGAGAACCAAGTGTTGTGATGGACTTTGTTATAAAGTGATTGTAACCTTGTGACTGTAAGGTCTGTGAGAACCAAGTGTTGTGATGGACTTTGTTATAAAGTGATTGTAACCTTGTGACTGTAAGGTCTGTGAGAACCAAGTGTTGTGATGGACTTTGTTATAAAGTGATTGTAACCTTGTGACTGTAAGGTCTGTGAGAACCAAGTGTTTGTGATGGACTTTGTTATAAAGTGATTGTAACCTTGTGACTGTAAGGTCTGTGAGAACCAAGTGTTGTGATGGACTTTGTTATAAAGTGATTGTAACCTTGTGACTGTAAGGTCTGTGAGAACCAAGTGTTGTGATGGACTTTGTTATAAAGTGATTGTAACCTTGTGACTGTAAGGTCTGTGAGAACCAAGTGTTGTGATGGACTTTGTTATAAAGTGATTGTAACCTTGTGACTGTAAGGTCTGTGAGAACCAAGTGTTGTGATGGACTTTGTTATAAAGTGATTGTAACCTTGTGACTGTAAGGTCTGTGAGAACCAAGTGTTGTGATGGACTTTGTTATAAAGTGATTGTAACCTTGTGACTGTAAGGTCTGTGAGAACCAAGTGTTGTGATGGACTTTGTTATAAAGTGATTGTAACCTTGTGACTGTAAGGTCTGTGAGAACCAAGTGTTGTGATGGACTTTGTTATAAAGTGATTGTAACCTTGTGACTGTAAGGTCTGTGAGAACCAAGTGTTGTGATGGACTTTGTTATAAAGTGATTGTAACCTTGTGACTGTAAGGTCTGTGAGAACCAAGTGTTGTGATGGACTTTGTTATAAAGTGATTGTAACCTTGTGACTGTAAGGTCTGTGAGAACCAAGTGTTGTGATGGACTTTGTTATAAAGTGATTGTAACCTTGTGACTGTAAGGTCTGTGAGAACCAAGTGTTGTGATGGACTTTGTTATAAAGTGATTGTAACCTTGTGACTGTAAGGTCTGTGAGAACCAAGTGTTGTGATGGACTTTGTTATAAAGTGATTGTAACCTTGTGACTGTAAGGTCTGTGAGAACCAAGTGTTGTGATGGACTTTGTTATAAAGTGATTGTAACCTTGTGACTGTAAGGTCTGTGAGAACCAAGTGTTGTGATGGACTTTGTTATAAAGTGATTGTAACCTTGTGACTGTAAGGTCTGTGAGAACCAAGTGTTGTGATGGACTTTGTTATAAAGTGATTGTAACCTTGTGACTGTAAGGTCTGTGAGAACCAAGTGTTGTGATGGACTTTGTTATAAAGTGATTGTAACCTTGTGACTGTAAGGTCTGTGAGAACCAAGTGTTGTGATGGACTTTGTTATAAAGTGATTGTAACCTTGTGACTGTAAGGTCTGTGAGAACCAAGTGTTGTGATGGACTTTGTTATAAAGTGATTGTAACCTTGTGACTGTAAGGTCTGTGAGAACCAAGTGTTGTGATGGACTTTGTTATAAAGTGATTGTAACCTTGTGACTGTAAGGTCTGTGAGAACCAAGTGTTGTGATGGACTTTGTTATAAAGTGATTGTAACCTTGTGACTGTAAGGTCTGTGAGAACCAAGTGTTGTGATGGACTTTGTTATAAAGTGATTGTAACCTTGTGACTGTAAGGTCTGTGAGAACCAAGTGTTGTGATGGACTTTGTTATAAAGTGATTGTAACCTTGTGACTGTAAGGTCTGTGAGAACCAAGTGTTGTGATGGACTTTGTTATAAAGTGATTGTAACCTTGTGACTGTAAGGTCTGTGAGAACCAAGTGTTGTGATGGACTTTGTTATAAAGTGATTGTAACCTTGTGACTGTAAGGTCTGTGAGAACCAAGTGTTGTGATGGACTTTGTTATAAAGTGATTGTAACCTTGTGACTGTAAGGTCTGTGAGAACCAAGTGTTGTGATGGACTTTGTTATAAAGTGATTGTAACCTTGTGACTGTAAGGTCTGTGAGAACCAAGTGTTGTGATGGACTTTGTTATAAAGTGATTGTAACCTTGTGACTGTAAGGTCTGTGAGAACCAAGTGTTGTGATGGACTTTGTTATAAAGTGATTGTAACCTTGTGACTGTAAGGTCTGTGAGAACCAAGTGTTGTGATGGACTTTGTTATAAAGTGATTGTAACCTTGTGACTGTAAGGTCTGTGAGAACCAAGTGTTGTGATGGACTTTGTTATAAAGTGATTGTAACCTTGTGACTGTAAGGTCTGTGAGAACCAAGTGTTGTGATGGACTTTGTTATAAAGTGATTGTAACCTTGTGACTGTAAGGTCTGTGAGAACCAAGTGTTGTGATGGACTTTGTTATAAAGTGATTGTAACCTTGTGACTGTAAGGTCTGTGAGAACCAAGTGTTGTGATGGACTTTGTTATAAAGTGATTGTAACCTTGTGACTGTAAGGTCTGTGAGAACCAAGTGTTGTGATGGACTTTGTTATAAAGTGATTGTAACCTTGTGACTGTAAGGTCTGTGAGAACCAAGTGTTGTGATGGACTTTGTTATAAAGTGATTGTAACCTTGTGACTGTAAGGTCTGTGAGAACCAAGTGTTGTGATGGACTTTGTTATAAAGTGATTGTAACCTTGTGACTGTAAGGTCTGTGAGAACCAAGTGTTGTGATGGACTTTGTTATAAAGTGATTGTAACCTTGTGACTGTAAGGTCTGTGAGAACCAAGTGTTGTGATGGACTTTGTTATAAAGTGATTGTAACCTTGTGACTGTAAGGTCTGTGAGAACCAAGTGTTGTGATGGACTTTGTTATAAAGTGATTGTAACCTTGTGACTGTAAGGTCTGTGAGAACCAAGTGTTGTGATGGACTTTGTTATAAAGTGATTGTAACCTTGTGACTGTAAGGTCTGTGAGAACCAAGTGTTGTGATGGACTTTGTTATAAAGTGATTGTAACCTTGTGACTGTAAGGTCTGGGAGAACCAAGTGTTGTGATGGACTTTGTTATAAAGTGATTGTAACCTTGTGACTGTAAGGGTCTGGGCGAACCAAGTGTTGTGATGGACTTTGTTATTGCCCCCAGGTGTGATGCCCTACAAGTGGGGGACCTGATTGTGTCCATCAACGATATCAGAACTGCCAACTTACGTCATGAGGAAATCACCAACCTCCTGAAAAATGCTGGAACTAATGTCAGTCTTGAAGTCGAGTATGAATTACCAGAGTCAGGTATGTTAGCTTGTAGGTAATGTCAGTCTTTGAATATCAGTCTTGAAGTGCAGTATGAAATATTGAAATCAAATGTGTGGCTGCAAGAAATGTAAGAGGTTTAATGCCAGTCATTGGGTGGTGTGACAGAGTCAACTGTGGTGTCATCAAGATTTATTGAAGCCTTAGTTCCTCTATTTCATCAGAGTCAACTGTGGTGTCATCAAGACTTATTGAAGCCTTAGTTCCTCTATTTCATCAGAGTCAACTGTGGTGTCATCAAGACTTATTGAAGCCTTAGTTCCTCTATTTCACCAGAGTCCATGACTAACACTCTAGAGTCCATGACTAACACTCTAGAGTCCATGACTAACACTCTAGAGTCCATGACTAACACTCTAGAGTCCATGACTAACACTCTAGAGTCCATAACTAACACTCTAGAGCCCATGACTAACACTCTAGAGTCCATGACTAACACTCTAGAGCCCATGACTAACACTCTGATTATTATGACTCCTATGATTGTTGAAAGTTTTCCAATACGTCAGTCAAGATGATACCCTGTGGGGCTACTCATGCAATAGAAGCAAGTGCTTCACTTGTTGTCACCTCAAGTGATCTCCTTGGAAGCTTGTTGCAGTCACTTATTGTCACCTCAAGTGATCTCCTTGGAAGCTTGCTGCAGTCACTTATTGTCACCTCAAGTGATCTCCTTGGAAGCTTGCTGCAGTCACTTATTGTCACCTCAAGTGATCTCCTTGGAAGCTTGCTGCAGTCACTTATTGTCACCTCAAGTGATCTCCTTGGAAGCTTGCTGCAGTCACTTATTGTCACCTCAAGTGATCTCCTTGGAAGCTTGCTGCAGTCACTTATTGTCACCTCAAGTGATCTCCTTGGAAGCTTGCTGCAGTCACTTATTGTCACCTCAAGTGATCTCCTTGGAAGCTTGCTGCAGTCACTTATTGTCCTTAGCAGGAACTAGTAGCTCCTGTATTATGTTCTTGTATTATTGTGTTTAAATCTGTTGTGCTACTTATAATCCAAGTCCCAGTGATTTTTAATTATGTTGTGCTACTTAAAATCCAGGTCCTTGTGGGGTTTTAATATTTTGTGCTTCTTATAATCCAAGTCCCAGTGATGTTTAATTATGTGTTGCTACTTATAATCCAGGTCCTAGTGGATCTAATGTGTACAGCCAAGTTCATGATGTCATCTTGGAGAAGGAGATGTCGGGGTTTGGGATGACCTTGAGGGGTGGGGTCATTGTGGACAGGATGACCACACACCCCATCACAGTGGTGGCCATTAGACAAGGAGGTCCAGCTGACAGGTAAACATGGTCCAGGCAATCAGATAGCATTGATGTTGTGTTTTTAGTCCATAGCCTAATTTTACTATTGATATCAGACTATGACCTACTTCTGCTACCATTATATGACCTACTTCTGCTACCATTATATGACCTAATTCTACTACCATTATATGCCCTACTTCTAATATCAATATATGACCTACTTCTAATATCAATATATGACCTACTTCTAATATCAATATATGACCTACTTCTAATATCAATATATGACCTACTTCTACTAACTGTATAAATCTATGACCTACTTCTACTAACTATCAATCTATGTCATTCTTGTACTGTTTATATGACCAACTTGTACTTCCCAATTTTCTTCAGAGAGAACAGCATCAAGATTGGGGACAGAGTTCTGGCCATGAATGGCTTCAATATCAAAGATCTGACCTTGACAGAGATCATTAGTTTGTTTGCTCAGTGTGACAATTCAACAACATTTACAATGTCATATGACGTGGCCATTGTGGGTAAGCATCAGAGTAGGTCATGGCCATCATTGGTAATTGTAAGGGAAGATCATTGTCATTGTGAGTAATTGTAATGGAAGATCATGGTCATTGTTAGTAATTGTAAGGGAAGATCATGGCCATTGTGAGTAATTGTAATGGAAGATCATGGCCATTGTTAGTAATTGTAATGGAAGATCATGGCCATCTTTAGTAATTGTAATGGAAGATCATGGTCATTGTTAGTAATAGTAATGGAAGATCATGGTCATCGTGAGTAATTGTAATAGAAGATCATGGCCATTGTTATTAATAGTAATGGAATATCATGGCCATTGTTAGTAATTGTAATGGAAGATCATGGCCATTGTTAGTAATTGTAATGGAAGATCATGGCCATTGTGAGTAATTGTAATGGAAGATCATGGCCATTGTGAGTAATTGTAATAAAAGATCATGGTCATTATTAGTAATTTTAATGGAAGATCATGACCATTGTGAGTAATTGTAATGGAAGATCATGGCCATTGTTAGTAATTGTAATGGAAGATCATGGCCATTGTTAGTAATTGTAATGGAAGATCATGGCCATTGTTAGTAATTGTAGTGGAAGATCATGGCCATTGTTAGTAATTGTAATGGAAGATCATGGCCATTGTTAGTAATTGTAATGGAAGATCATGGCCATTGTGAGTAATTGTAATGGAAGATCATGGCCATTGTTAGTAATTGTAATGGAAGATCAAGGCCATTGTTAGTAATTGTAATGGAAGATCATGGCCATTGTTAGTAATTGTAATGGAAGATCATGGCCATTGTGAGTAATTGTAATGGAAGATCATGGCCATTGTTAGTAATTGTAATGGAAGATCATGGCCATTGTTAGTAATTGTAATGGAAGATCATGGCCATTGTGAGTAATTGTCAAAGTGTGTAAGAGATTAACATTTTGCTTTTATCATGTCTTGGTATATTATTTGAGATTGTGATACAAAAACCCAATAGCTGTACCACGTATTGATTGAATCTAGTTCCAAAATATTTCATTCTAAAAGTTTTGTTGTTACTGTAATGTTGTTAAGAGAGCAGTTTTTAGAAAAATGATAAATCAGAATGTTGTTCCTATTATATGGACTGTCACAGATAGAAGTTGTGCTAACGTGACATGAAATGCTACAATATAGGCATAATTTCAGTATATGTATCTGAGCCAATAATCTGTGTGGTAGAAATATTGGATTAACGTCGCTCATATATTTGTGTCTGAGTTAACAATATATCTGATGGAAATATTGGATTAACGCACCTCATATATTTGTATCTAAATTTTGTTGATACCAAATATAGATGCAGTAGAGAATGCCACAGGACCAATTTTGATTGATGTGGACCGACCACCTGGTTCAAGCCTTGGGGTCTCTTTGTCTAAAGGTGTGCATGATGGGAAGTCTTGCCTCGCAGTGGACAGTGTCCAGCCCATGAGTATAGCAGACAGGTAACTTATCAACAAATTTTGTCCTTAAATGTTTCCAATGAACACCACTCCCAAATTGTTCATTTTTGTTAAGCTTGTATAAAAATTGTTAAAATGTGTTGACAAGGAAAGTCTTTCAATGCTATTTAATCCTGTTGTAACTGCATGACTTTATTTGATCCAGGTGTGGAGCCCTCCACCCATGTGATAAAATTCTGTTCATCAATGGGACCAGTGTAGAAGCCATGTCTGTACCAGAAGCTAATCAGCTGCTCAAGTCTGGACCAGAGGACCACATCCAACTGGAGATTGTACCATCAAATCAGCTGGACCAGTTCACCAACAGAGACAACTTGACCAAGAGGGGTGGGTATTTGTCTCAACAGGAGGTAGAACAGTTTGGCTAAATTTAAGTGATAACGATAAGTCCAAACTAGTTTCTTTTAACTTTGTCCATTTTACTTTGTACTTGTTTTTTCTCCTTAAGTCACAGCTTACATCCCTATTGTCACATGTGATTAACATAATTTTGTGACGTAAGGTCACGTGTATAAGAAACGTGGGAAGAAAGGAGCATTCCTATTGGTTGAAAGTGTTGGGCGAACAGTTGTGTGTAGACTTCCGTCGAGGAAGGATGTATGGTGTATGCCTCAAGATTTCCACGTTGTATTACCTCAAATGATATTTATGTATACATAGTATATATATTAAAGTTGTTTTGTATAAACGAATTCTTCAGTGGATAATAGTGCCCTAAGATTAATAAAGAAAAAAATATTTAATCGTTACATTGGTGTCAGAAGTAAAAGTGATTGCCATTAGGCATAAGTTCTAAGTCAACACAGTACAAGAGATTTTAGAAAGGAGGTTTCGTGGAAATAAGTATAGGATATTTCCAAAAAGGAAAGTATTCATTAAAATAAGAAATATTAGCAGCTATCGTATTTTTTGAATATTCAAGTTCGTAAGAAGCTGTGAATAAACTTTTGTGGTTCAATGAAAATACAAGAATTTTTCAAGATGGCGGCATAAACTGCACGTGTCCGCGGTGTATAAAACTGGATCAGACAGGTTGGTTCTAACCTGACAGCCACACAGTGCAAGCGTACTACTGTATACACACGACCGAGAGCTGATAGGTCGTGACGTCAACAGGCCTACTGTCGTTGCATACATTGTATAGTAACACACGGTGAACGTATATAGGTCAGCAAGCTCAATGCTAGTTGATTCCAGGAAATATTTGTAAACATAACCTGGAACTTGGAAGGCTATGGACTATTAATTATGAAGTGTGAATTATAAATAAAGGAACGGAATTTTTATCCATTCATTGTGTGAAGAGTTTGATAATTGCAATTTTGGATTAATGGAGTGAACTAAATTGTTTAAAAACTACTCGAAAATTGAAATTTTAACCAAGTGACTTTTATTCAAAACGATTGGACCATTTAATATGTTTTGTCAATCTGAGGGAGCGTATATATAAAGTATACTAAAGATCCAGTGTGAGGATTCTTTTGTTGTCTCATCTTGTCAAGGCTAGATTTCATGGTTTAGACGTGTCACTTATTTGAACTTAACATTTTGAATTCAAGATTTTTCATTTGGAAGATTTATAACTTTATCAACATATACCTAAATTCCTTACCACATTGCTTAACTCATATTATTCAATCAAACAAAACATGGATTACTACAAGGAATTCTTTGCCATAGCTAAAGAAATCGGACTAAAGGGAAATGAAATGAGAGATTTCATTGAAGAAAAAGTACAAATAGCTGAAGAAAAAGCAAGAATTGCTGAAGAAAAAGAGAGGCAAAGACGCATAATTGAAAGAGAAGAAAGGATGCGACAAATAGCCAAATTAAGAGAGAAGCTAAGAATAGCTGAAGAAAAAGTAAATCAAAGATTAGCTGAAGAAAAAGAAAAGCAAAGAATTGCTAAAGAAGAAGAAAAGCTAAGAATAGCTGAAAAAATAGAAAATCAAAGAATTGCTGAAGAAAAAGAAAAGCAAAGAATTGCTAAAGAAGAAGAAAAGCTAAGAATAGCTGACAAAATAGAAAACCAAAGAATTGCTGAAGAAAAAGAAAAGCAAAGAATTGCTAAAGAAGAAGAAAAGCTAAGAATAGCTGACAAAATAGAAAATCAAAGAATTGCTGAAGAAAAAGAAAAGCTAAGAAAAGCTGAACAGAAAGAAAAAATGGTTAAGAGACAAGACATATTTGCTGCAATACAAATTAAAAGTCAAGAAAAAAGGCAAGGTATGAGAAACCTGAGTCTGCCAAACCAAGGCAACAGACAAATTATTTGTTGGTACTGTAACAAGCCAGGACATATGGCGAAGCAGTGTTACCACAATAAAGGACAACCAAATAGGGTGTCACCTATTGGCAGCCCTATAAGAAAGAAAACAGAAGAAAGATCAAGACAAGATCATTTTGAAAACAAAGGTAGACAAGCATGTAAAGAAAAATATAATCATAATTCCAGACATAGAGATTATGATCAAGATAGACAATCATGGAAAGAAAAATATAATCATAATCCCAGACATAGAGATTATGATGAAGGTAGACAAACATGGAGAGAAAGAAATAATCATAATTCCATAAATAGAGATTATAATCAAAGCAGAAGATCATGGAGAGGCAAATACAATTTTGACTCCAGAAAAAGAAATTATGATCAACCATGGAGAAAGAATGAAAACCAAGACATGAATGATAGAAAAATAATAAAGTTAAATCGAGCACAAAAAGAAACTAGTGACACTGTAGCCACTATTGACAATCAAATATATGATAGAAGAAAAATGAATCAAGAAGAAACGAGCACTTGTGACACTTTAGCCACTATTAAAAATCAAGTATATGGTAAAAGGGATGAAAACCATAGTATCAGAGATAAAGATGGTACTAGTGAATCTGAAACCATTCGTGTGGAATCATCATCTGAAGTAGGAAGAACAATTGGTTGTTTATTAAGCAGAATAAAAGACATAGATAAAGACAATGATTTTCAGATAAAGCTTTCTGACATTGACTCATCTGGTAGAAATTCTATTGAACTATCTGGAAGAAAAAATGGCATCTCAAAAGCTAAGCAACTTATTCAAGATGCTGGAATTGATATTGTGAATGAACATAATCGAAGTCAATGTTTGGTGAGTTATTGAACATTTAACAGTCTGAAGAAACATTCAAAGCCCATCGATTTGAATTCATACTCGTCAACTGAAGAATGACTATATTGAACTAGGCTATGCTATTAGCTGACTACAAATTTGACATTAAACCTGTGAAGGGAAAAGACAATGTGGTTGCAGACATATTAAGTAGAATGACATTAAATACAGACATTCTGTGAATTCCTAAGTGATAAAAACAGGGACTTTATTAATATTAGTCTGTGAATTCCTCAATGATAAAACCAGAGACTGTATTAAAAAGACATTCTGTGAATTACTAAATGATAAAATAAGAGACTGTATTAACATTAGTCTGTGAATTCCTAAAGGATACAAACAGAGACTGTAATTATATTAATATTTTTATTTGTTGAACAATGGATAAGGAACAGTGTTTGAATTCCACTGGATTATTAGTTAATTTTAATATTGAGTGTTTAAATATTTTAATTACACAAAATTACAGATGTGTTTAAAATTCCATTTTCATTTTTTCAGCACAGGTAGACGGTTGCAGTTCTACAGATTTTTTCTTATTGATTTTATGTCCAGATGTTGTATGTAAGAAAATGAATGTTCATTGATGATAAATATTTGAAATTTGAATATAGATATAGATTGATTTGATTTTATGAAGACCAGAAATGTTGTATTTCATGAACATTTTTTTTGAAGGATGGGGGTGAATGTCACATGTGATTAACATAATTTTGTGACGTAAGGTCACGTGTATAAGAAACGCGGGAAGAAAGGAGCATTCCTATTGGTTGAAAGTGTTGGGCGAACAGTTGTGTGTAGACTTCCGTCGAGGAAGGATGTATGGTGTATGCCTCAAGATTTCCACGTTGTATTACCTCAAATGATATTTATGTATACATAGTATATATATTAAAGTTGTTTTGTATAAACGAATTCTTCAGTGGATTATTGTGCACAAGATTATGTACTGTGAGAAGGCCTACATAAAGAGAAAAATATAATAATCGTTACACCTATATCCCCCATGTATGTTTATTAGGGTGGGTGGAGTTACACTCTTAGTAAGGTAAATCTCCACCAAACTTTTCCAGTGCAGTTTAATATTACCAAGTTGTTTAGCTGACTATTACATTTAAAAACTAAAAAATTCCTGACTTTATTTTCGACTTCAGCTTTTGCCGCCTCATTTTCATCACACACCTTACCTGCCATCTCCAAGCCGCTGTCACCCTACTCCAACCTGCCTTACCCCCACCACCACCGCAACAAGAGCAGCACCATCGGGGGCTACGGAAGCTCAAACGAACGTTCTGGTCAACACTTTGCTGACAACTCTGTGTCTCTGGGCACGTCTCAGTTTGGGACTCTCAACATGAGGAAACCAAATTTGTGGAGGAATGAGAGGAGAGCTGCTTCTTGTAGTAAGTTTGTAAAGCTGTGAACGATCTTTTAGACTTCTAGCGTTTACCTGCTAACAGTTTGAAAATACTCTTTTAAAGTAAGAAGATTTTCTGTTTGTAATTTCTCAAAGTGTAAGGAAATATTTTAAAGTAGAAAGGTTTTGACTGAGTGACTCATTCGTATTCCAGTGTCCATTGCATCGTCCAGCACATCAGTTTTAAGTGCCAACAACCAAGTGTGCCACACCGAGACTCTGGAAGTCATCTTGTTTGCTGACCACAAGGGACTCGGCCTGACACTGAAAGGCGGAGTATTTGCCACTGCTCCACTTTCTAGACCACCAATCATTTCTTTTGTTGAACCTCGCAGTGCAGCAGAAAAGTAAGTCTTCTCAAGCTTCTGTCATGGCGTCCATTTTGTTTCATTACATTCTATAAACTTTATATATTTTTGTCACATTAAATTTATTTTTGGTAAAAAGGGTTTAAAATGGAAGTAGAATGAGTGGGATTATGATATCTAACAAGAACAAATTGTCAAGGGGGTATTGATAAAAAGTTTGGTAAATAAAGACAAGTTGTGATGGAGGTATTGATAAAATGTGTGGTACTTGTCATATATAAGTTATGATGGAGGTACTTAGTTGATCTACAGTATTTTTCATACAGAAGATTGGAGAGTAAATACTTTAAAAAAATTCTTCTGTCAGCTTAGATCAAATACAAAATACACAAACAAATTGTGCAATTAAAACAATAAATTTGAGCTTTATTTTAAACCAATTGTTTTAATTGCACAATTTGTTTTTGTATTTTATTGTTTTAATTGCACAATTTGTTTGTGTATTTTGTATTTTATTGTTTTAATTGCACAATTTGTTTTTGTATTTTATTGTTTTAATTGCACAATTTGTTTGTGTATTTTGTATTTTATTGTTTTAATTGCACAATTTGTTTGTGTATTTTGTATTTTATTTAAAAGCTTTATCACAGTCCCATTCTGTATGATATATTCAACTCAGATCAGCTGTGTTACAAGAAGGGGACAGAATCCTAGCCATAAATGGAGTGGAAACGACAGATCGCAGTCTGGAGGAAGTGAATCAGCTTCTGCGGGAGTCTCGCCCCCGATGTGTGCTTCTTGTTGAGTTTGATGTCACAGGTAAACAACAGATTTCTACTGGAAACTAGATATAGATGTAATACTTGTGATATATAAGCCTTGTGTGAATGTGATTATATCTAAATCTGTGACTAGTAGATTTAATACAGTCCAAACCGGTTAAGTCGACGGCGTTGGGGTATGAAAAATGGCATCGAGATAACCGATGATCGAGTTAAAACAAAAACCAATATGGCGGCAAAATATTAACATGCGCTTGAAATTTCTTTATATACCTGTTTTGCGTTAATTAGTGATGGGACGATTAATCAGAATCGTATCGGAATATACGAAATATCAATATAATGTTAAATTATGTGATATATTATATTATGCGAAATGGAACGTCCTTGCTAGTATGATTTATGTAAATGAATTAGTGACTCTGCTCTGACTGAGGCTCTAGTTCACTAGTTCTAGGTCATTTGCTCGTTCGTCCTTGAACTTTATTATTTCATGCTATTTACTACTAATACTAATGATGTAATTATAATTAAAGTCATAATCTTAGTGTAAGTTTATTACTAATAAATACCAAGGCATTTATTTTGTATAAGGACCAAGGAAAACATCAATATTCAAATAAATATATTTGTTAATAATTGACTACTATTACGCTAGGACTAGTGTTTACCGTAGTTACGACTATCGAACGACCGCTTACACTCATCTTTAAAAATGTTTAGGCTTATTTATTTAAGTTTTAAGTCTTCGGAATTTAAATAATTTATTCAGCTGCAACTTAAATAAGCCCGTGCCGTAATAGCTTTTTACCCCGGAGTTGTTTTTGTTGTGTTGAGCGACAGTGACTTCAAATCACTTTCTCCCTATTCCGGTATCTAAATAATATACACGTCATCACTATTAGTCTACTTCGCCTACGGCTAAGGAATGCTTTTTTTTAAAAATCCCTTATATTAACTTCACCGCCGTCTCTGTCTTGGGCCCGCCCGCGGAAAAACAGAAGTCGAAAATGACCCACTTCCTGTGAAGCCATCGAGCTGAAATTTGGCACACGGACCCGTGTCAACTAACAATGCATCGTATCAAAATTTCAGATCGATCCGTAATTAAATTAATGCATTTTTTGTTTATCTATATAAACTATATGTAGCGGTCGCTATTGTTTACATTATACGGGTCACTTGACTTCAGGCCAGCCACGGTGAACACATCTCGTGTTTAAACCAGGTAAGCCACCTGGAGTTGAGCTAACCCGTTGACGCCACCCGTCCATGTCCACACCCCCTCATCCCTTCCCCCAGTTTTAAAGTCAAGGGAGATAATTTCGGTTTCAGTCTGTAAATGTTTGTCGCGTTTGCGTTTGTCGAGGCACTGTACGAGAGCTTCATGCGAACCACGGTCAAAGGTCACTGCTATTACTACAGTCGGTCCGCTCTAAGTGAACTCAAAGGGACGGGGGGGGGGACAAGTTACTGACTTTTCTAGTTAGGGATAATGAGGGTGGTGGGGGGGGGGAGGCTAGAAGGCTTGACAGGTATTTGATGTTTATATAAAAGGAAGCCTCTTGCTTTGACATACCAATACAAGACCGCGAGAAGAGACACCTTCCCTCCCCTCCCCAACTGTTATACATCTACAGTGGATTGGGGGAAGGAACATTTTTCTTTTTAAATTGAGTCAGAGCATGCCTTGGTAAATGGCCAGTGTAGCTCAACCCCACCTAAACCCCACGCTTTTGGGTGGGGGGGGGGATGGTCGTGTGCGCGGCGAAATTCAATAATTCTGGCAAGTTGACGAGTGAAACATAATATGGTATTTAAATAAATTCCAACTTATTATGACTGTTTACTCCGTTTTATCAGGACTTACTCGGTATATTAGCTTATTACCCGGAGTTAATTTTTTGTTGTGTTACGGCAGAATACCAGAGCCAACACGCGAGCGAACGTGACATCAAAATCAAAGCGTTTTCTTAATAATAATAATATTCTGATCTATAAATATAAAAATAAACGTCATCACTGTTTGTGGAGTTCGCTAGTGACCGATTTTTTAAAAAAATGTATTCGCTTTGTTACTGAAGCATAGTACCAGAAGTAACAGCGCTGAGCAAGCGGCTGTGACGTCACCAGCAGACCCTGGTGAGGCAGAAAATTGGTCCCTTCCCTTGGTTATAAAAAAATCATAGCTAACATTTTCAAAAGCTTGTGATTGGTCATGGGGATCGAGATAACCAACATTAAGTGGCAAATTTGACCCTTTTTTGTGCTCGTGTTATGAGGTTTCGGCGACTTAAAAGAATCAATTAAACGACGAGAAAATGCTAAGACAAAGAGAGAATTTGGCGGTTCCAATAAAAAACGTCGACATAATGGGGTGGGCGAGTTAACCGAGCTCGAGTTAAGTGGGTTCGACTGTACTTGTGATATATAAGCCTTGTGTGAATGTGATTATATCTGTTGACAGAGTCAGTGACTCCCAGTTCAGGCACCTACATTGTCAAGTTAGCTAAGAGAGCAGGAGACACAGGGATCACAGTCAATGGTTAGTTTGTAGCATTGTCAAATTAGTTTGTTACATTGTCAAATTAGTTTGTTACATTGTCAAATTAGTTTGTTACATTGTCAAATTAGTTTGTTACATTGTCAAATTAGTTTGTTACATTGTCAAATTAGTTTGTTACATTGTCAAATTAGTTTGTTACATTGTCAAATTAGTTTGTTACATTGTCAAATTAGTTTGTTACATTGTCAAATTAGTTTGTTACATTGTCAAATTAGTTTGTTACATTGTCAGAGGTTTCACTTTTACAGTTTCAGCGAGTGACTTCTCTGGATTTAATTTAATTTGTGTGTTCAAATTTTATCATAAATTGACATTGCAATGTTTACAAGAATATGACACCCACAAATGAATGATTCTCTTGTAATCTGATCAACATTCTCATTGGTTCCCCAGCCTCAACATGTAAACAAGGTAGCAAAGATTCCCTCTTTATATCAGATGTACGCAGGGGCAGTGTGGCTCACAGGTAATTCCAGTTGGCAGTGTTCTATCTTAAGTGTAACATAGAAGATTCTCTTTGGTAGATAGTTCTAAGTATAACAGGAAAGATTCTCTTTGGTAGATACAGTGATTGATACGCTTCTTTGCATATGTTCAATCCATGTTTTTCCTATGGCCAAGTCAATCCATGTTTTTCCTATGGCCAAGTCAATCCATGTTTTTCTTCATGCCAAATCATCCATGTTTTGTCGACTTGCAGGTCAGGCTCCATACAAGCAGGGGACAAGCTGCTGGCCATCAATGATGTCAGACTGGACACATGTACATCAGATGACGCAATGCACCTCCTTGAACTTCCTGATGATATTGTCAAATTAAAATTACGAAGGGATGACCCAGGTCAATTTATAGATCAAATTTAAGGGATGACCCAGGTCAATTTATTTATCAAATTTAACTGATGACCCAGGTCAATTTATTGATCAAATTTAAGTGATGACCCAGGTCAATTTATTGATCAAATTTAAGGGATGACCCAGGTCAATTAATTGATCAAATTTAAGGGATGACCCAGGTCAATTTATTGATCAAATTTTGTTTAATTTCAATCTTTTAATATAATTTTTTTTCCCTTTAGCATATCCGTATAGCTGTTTTTTCCATTAAAAGATTGTAAATGTTATAGTATGCTAAATTAGATGAAGTGAAACATGTAATGTATTTGTCTGAACAGATGAAGGAAATGAGGGATTCATTATTTACACTGTTGAGCTCCAGAGGTTTGGTGGTCCCCTAGGCATCACGATATCTGGCACAGAAGACCCTTTAGATCCCATTGTAATCTCAGAGTTGACACCACACGGACTGGCTGACAGGTAAGTGGGCCCCTAGGCATCACGATATCTGGCACAGAAGACCCCTTAGATCCCATTGTAATCTCAGAGTTGACACCACATGGACTGGCTGACAGGTAAAACCTCTCTTGGTTGCTGTAATGAAGTTCCTCTATACTTGCATGTGTTGTTATATTTTGCTCAAGTTACGTAACAGAATTTACCTGAAACTTAAAAACTATTTTGTCACCTCCACTTAAAGTTAATGTAAAAACTGAAACCCATCACCACTTATAAAAATATTTGTTAAGGGACCTGTGCTGCATCCTGTCATTGTTATATCATGAAGTCTTAGATGTATTTCAAGGGAGAAACAATCAGCAAATATAGATGGACTTTTATTTTTTTCTCAGAACGGGAGCCATCCATGTTGGAGATCGTCTGTTGGCTGTTAGTGGGGACACTACCAAAAATAAGCCATTGTCAGAAGCTATTCGTATGTTACAGAGTGCAGGGGATATAGTGACTTTGAAGATTGCCAGACCAGACCCAACCACAGGTAAACAATTCTAAAACTAGTTCATTTTAATGCATTCCAGGTCTGTTGTTTGTGTGTGTGTGTGTCCTTATGTTAGCTTCAAATAAAATTTGAATTTAAAATTTAACATTTAACATAGCCAAAATTAGGGATTTGGTATATTCTCTTTGTTGGTCAAGATGATTGTAGACACATAAGACATTATACACACTGCTTGACATCTAAATAAATGCTGACTGGACTTAGGCAAGGTATATGAATGGGATTGTAGCCTTTATAACAAGAGGTAAACAGCGTTGGCCAAATTTTTTAAGACTGTTTGTCAGAAGTTTTCAAATTGTTTTTAAATAAAATTTCAGCAGTTTGTATTAAATTTCTAGATCTCTCAATCAAATACAGTAACTTTTTCTTGAACTCAATTCTGCTGTCAGATCTCTTACTCTTAGCCAAGTACAATAACTTTATTTGAACTCAGTTCTGCACTAAGTAACATCAGAGACAAAACATTAACAAACTTCAAAAAATTAACCTTTGATCAGAAAATTTCCTCCTATTTAACTCTTTTTATTGTCTACCAGAAAAATATGTTTTTTCCAAAATGCCATTTAAGTCTAGAATACTGCAATAAGTTTTTTTTAAAAATTACATAAAACTTCTAATTGTTTCTTTATATTTGAAATTATTATATGCTGTTTTTTTTGTCTTTTATAATTCTAATCCCTTTGTGTATCATTGTGTATTTGGCTATTTATTAATAAACTAGAATTTTATCATCTGTCAAAAATGACGGAAGTTTTCAAAATAAATACACATCAAATTAAAAAATAACGTAATACAGAACTTTCATTTTTTAAATTTATTTTTATTTGATTCATTTATTATCATATTGAACAATTTTATGCGGAACGTTAGAAAAGAGTTATTTTTGGTGCAGTAATTTGGTGCGCTGCTTTCTAAAAAAAATGTTACATACATACATACATACTACATACATACATACTACATACATACATACATACATACAGACGACGGGAATTATTTATATTGATAATCAATTCTTGAAACAACTTTTGGATTAAATTTCTACAGAAGGCAGCTTCCTTCACATAAATCCAGTAAGTATCTTAATTCTTTCTAAGATTATTTACAGAAAAGATATTTTCAATTATACAATACATTTTTTGAAGCTTTTTAAGAATCAACTTTGTGTTTTTGATTTATGGGATTTATTCTTCAATGTTGAGAGATGTAGACTTTCAGTGCTTTGAACCTTGTTTCCAGTTTGCACATGGCCCCAGCAGTCCTTTGACCTCCAACCCCATTCCAAGTATTGACAGTGCCATGGAGTCCTGGGACAGTTCTGCTCATGACATTGCTGGCACCAGTGAAAGTGGTCATGGTCTGAGTTTGTCTGTGCCACATAGAACAGGTCAGCTAGAAGTTTTTTTAAAAATCTTTCATTAAGGTTTTTGGAACTAGAATGTAAGCATGCTGCATGTCAGGGGTTTCCCAACCTTTTTGTACTCTAGAGCACATTCTAAAATATAGGTAGGGTGGCGGGCACCACCTATTTTTAATCGACAAACTCCTTCCATAACTTCTCATTTTCCCGTAATTTATTTTCTTATATTCATAATTTATTAATAAATAATAAACAAAAATGTTTCAAAATAATAAAATTATTATTCAAATTGCATACACAGAGAAATGCATTTACAAAACGTAAGCAAAGTAAACAAAAAACACAAATACAAAGAAAACATTTCTTTAAAAGATATATGAATATGTCAACGTGATCCTTGGTATTGAATATCATTGGCCAGTTCCTCATAATTAGGAGAGTATGACGATAATCCTGTTAGCAAACAATCATAAAGATGCTTATCAGTGAGTCGAGATCTATATCTTGATTTTATTAATTTCATCTTTGAAAACAATTATTCGCATAAATATGTCGAACCGAAAAATGATTCAATTTTATATGCAGTTTTTTTCAAAAATGGGAACTGTTCTTTGTCCACTGTATTCCAAAAGTCCTCTGATATTAAAGATTTTAGAACAATATAATGGTCCACAATTTCTAACTCTAATTCTTCTGTCTTACCTTGAACAAAATCTGCAATACATGCGGCCATTTCCATCACATTTATTTGGCAAGTAAAAGGATTGATACAGAAGGAAACAATTGGCTCGATATGTTAAACTGCAAAAATCTCTCTTCAAACTGTTTTTTTTAACACTTAAAGATGCTTAATTAATAATGACCCGTTTAGTTCATTGTTAACTAGCATTTTCTTCATATGTGGCAAATGCACGAGAGAATTAATCTGCAGATGTGATATCAACAAATCCAATATAGCTTTAAATGACTTTACAGAGCTTATCATCTCAGCTGTTTTTGTCTTTCCTCTACAACTACAAATGTAAAGGATTCAATTTTTCCATGATGTCTGTGAGAAATCCCAATTCAATCAGCCAGTGAGAGTTAGCTAGTTATCATAATTTTCCTTTTTATCGTTTATGAAGCCAAGGTACTTCAGTATGCAGAATAAGATCATGTTCTTTATCTTCAGTATCTTCTAACAGGGCCTTGAAAAGTCGGTGTTGCAAAGGAGCTGCTCGAATAAAATTGATAAATTTTGTAACTAATTTCATAACGTGTTCAAATGGCAATAATTTACAACACAGAGCTTCCTGGTGGATAATACAGTGGTATGACATAAAGTTTGAAAATGATTCATCCTTCTTGCAGAGGGCAATGAATCCATTGTTATTACCTATCATCTGGTGCCCCATCGGTGGTTATCCCAGAAAGCTTGTGCAAAGTGACTTGGCGTGTGTTCTGAATGTATTATAAATATAAATATCCTCACCCTTTGTCTGTCCTTTCATATGTAATATTTGCAACATATCCTCTTTTACTGTGAAGTTACTAAAACCATTTTCACCATTATTGCTAACTGTGCGGTGTCTGATATATCTGTTGGCTCGTCGAGAATTGTAGCGTGAACCAGTCACATATTTCCAAGTCAGTCTTTAACTGAGTTTGTATGTCTGTTGAAATTGCATGTATTCTTCTTGTGACTGTGTTATTTGACAACTGTAAGTCTTGTATTGCTGAGACAATCTCACGTTTGTTAGAAAGTCCATCAAACAAACAATCTGCACCAGTCAAAAATAGTTCCTTAAACAACTCAACATCAATGAAAGGTTTCTTCTTTTTTGCGTGCACGTGAGAAATTTTGAAAGAAGCAATGGTGGCATTTTTAGAATGTTCCACATGTCTTATAGTGAAAGCAGTCTGTTGTGCACTTAGACTTGATTTTAGTTGACATGGTTTTTTCTTTCTTACTTCAGATTAAAGTGGATAATTCACATCAAATGGGGCATGAATTGTCTGAAAGTGTTGTTCAACATTATGTTTTTTCGGCACTGCAATGCTACTACCACACAACAAACAAACATATTTATTTTTCAAATTAAAGAAACAATATGGTTCCTCCCAACCAGTGTTAAAACTATAGGTTCGTTGTCTTATACTTGGTCCACTCATTTTTGTGCTAACAAAACAAAAATAAATAATAATTAAACTACAATATAATATCAATGTTATAGCGCTAGTCTGTACTACATTATATGTATAAATGTATTATAACAAGGACTTTAAACATCCCCACAATCATAAAAGATTATCGCTTATTAAGATAATAGATTACCCACCTCGCTTTTAGCCTGTTAAAAATTTCAGAAGGAATATTTAATAAACCTAGGCACTCAAAAAAATTAAAACTCTTACAAATAAATAAACATAATTCACATTTTTAATTAATGTTTATGAAAACATTCTGTCTCTGTCGAATAGTGGCGGGCACATACGAATCGTTCCGCCGGCGCCATGGTGCCCGCGGGCACGGGGTTGGGAACCTCTGCTGTATGTCATATTTACTTTAATTTATTTAATTATCTATATATTTATGTTTTTTAAACTTATCCCCAAAAAATCAATTTTAAAACTGCAGCAATATTTGTCCCCTGTTCATGTCAGCCAGTCTGTATTTAATGAGTCTTGTTATAAATGGTGCTCCACTGTTTGGCTTGCAAGTTTCAGGTCCTGGCCCAAAGTCCATTCAAAGTTCATCAGATTTTGAGGATGACCACCATATAAACAGCAGCTTTTCGAACTTGGATCACGATTCTCTAGTTTGGTATGTTGTGGGTCAATCAAGTCTATTAGTGGGACCATTGTGGAGAGGGGTGGGGGGGGGCTGTTAAGATATTTTGAGAAACAATTACAAGTGAGTGATATGAAATTTTTTAAATTAGAGCAATATAGGTTGCATTGATGGTTTTTAAAAAATGTTCAATATTCTGTTGTGATATTTTTCTTGCTATATTTCAGTAAAAGTGATTCCAACAGAAGCAAGGACGCTGATGAGGACAGTGACGGCAGCAGTACACAGATGGAGGACTGGGTCAAAACACTGGAGGAGCTGGACATCGAGTCGGGCTCGGACATGTTGAAACAAATTGGACTTAGTCTACGAGAAAGGGGAGTCATCAGCACAGAAAAAGAGCTGATTTCTGAACCAGAGTTACCCGCTCTTCCTCCACGCTCACGAATTCTTAAGCCATCCCAAGAAAACAAGACTGCAGACAACGGAGGAAATTCAGGCCCAAAACCTGATTCATCTTTTTATCCCAAAACGTTATCCTCAACATCTCCGCCCACTTCCTCGTCCAAGCGGGGCCCCCCCCCCACCAACTAAACCCAAGCCTAAAATAGCCGCCAAGCCAAAATTTTGTCAGCTGGGTACAAAAACAACTCAGGGATCTCTGCAGTTGCATAAAGTTAAATTAGAAAAGAGGAAACTTGCAGAGGACTTTGGCTTCTCCCTATCTGACGGAATGTATGAAAGGGGAGTCTACATCAGTGCTGTCAGGAAAGGCAGTGTAGCTGAGAGCGCTGGGTTGTTACCCTTAGATAGAGTTTTACAAGTAGGTTGTCTTTTGGATATTAATGATGTAATAGTTTCACTGTCAAGTTCTCATATCTAAACACACACACATAAAATTTTAAACTGTTTGGAAATATTTTTTTGTAATCTGAAAATATGTAATTTTTAACCCATTCAATACAACCCAATTTTTTTTAAGGGTACGCAGTAAAATTTTAGGTTAAAATATCCATTCCACCTGATGATTTTAATCTGAAAAACTCTGCTTTGCTATTTATCAAAACTATATCATGCTGCATATCAAAATTTAGGTAATTGAAAAAGGAATATGTTTCTACTATTAAAACGTGAGACGAAATTACCCAAATTAAACCTTTTCATGTTTATGTAAAAAAAAGTAACATAATTTTTTTTTGCATTACTCACCAGCTCATAAATCAGGTAAAAATAGTCCAATCAAGTTCATATTTCTAACAAATAAGTCTTATTATATATCTAAAACAACTGGAAAGTTTCACTGCAGTAGCTCCAGAAATTATAAAGTTATGAATTTTTTTCCCATGACACGTTTCAATTTTTTTTAAAATTCAACAATAAAATAATTATACTCTAATATTTACACATACAGTGGGACCTGCTTAAGTCGACGGCCTGGGGGTATGAAAAATGGCGCCGAGATAACCGATCATCGAGTTAAACGAAAACCAATATGGTGGCAAAATATTAACATGCGCTTAAAATTTCTTTATATACATGATGTGCGTTAATTAGTGATGGGACGATTAATCGTAATCGTATTGGAATATCGGGACCCATTTCTTCACTCTTTCTTAAGGTTGTTAAGGATGTTCGTTTTTAAGGACCGTTTAAGTTTAAATATAACCTTTATTGCGTTCGCGCAGTTTTTTTTCCCTAGTACATAACTATAACGAATTCATCTACTTCTGCCCGCCACGCCGCGCGCGACATCGTATTGCCGTGATTCCCAGATTGAGTGATATGGTGTGGGAGATTGAGAGTGGGGGTGGGTATACTGTCTGTAGTCTGTTATATTATATATTTTAAAATCTATGGAGCCTTTTTCACAGTAAGCACCCTATGATTTTGGTATCGTCCCATCACTAGCGTTAATAAATGAGAATGTACATGCAAGTGTTTTTGGAGGTTTTTTTTACACAAAGGCTTTGCCGTTATTTGTTTGTCTATCAGACTATCATGACCTATATATGACTCATGACAAAAAAGCGAACTCTTCTCTATAAAAAGGTACTAAAATAAATTAGGAACTCCTTTTGAACCTTCAACTTTGACACATTTTAATTAATTCTAACCAATAGTTAAATGGCTTTTGCACACGGCCACTTCTTATGAATGAAACAATGAGAACAAAGCAGTAGTAATAGAGTCAAAATGAGGTTGAAGGATGAATGGTTGCCAATGACAAGAAGTCTGCACACGGTACATTTTGTTATTCCATACGAAACGAAATGTTTTAGACATGTGATTCTGCAAGCATCTTTGCTATTGGAGCAATTACGTAATACTCGGCATTGGCATCACTCACGCGGCCAATAAGTAACATTTTCAAAACCTGGCGATTTAAGTTAGTAACACAGCGCTGAGAGCTTAACGCTCACCAGCAGACCCCGCGAGGCTGAAATTCGATTCGTGGCCTTGGTTATAAAAAATTGATAACTAACATTTTCAAAAGCTGGCAATGGGCATAGTACCAGAAGCAACACAGCACTGAGAGCTGAACACAAGCGGGCTGTAACGTCACCAGCAGACCTAGCGCACTTGGTTATAAAAAATCACATCTAACATTTTCAAAAGCTGGCCTTTGGTCATGGGGATCGAGATAACCGTTGCTTAGTGGGAAATTTGGCCCTCTTTTGTGCTCGAGGTATTAGGGTTCGGCGACTTAAAATAATCGAATTAACCAAGCTTAAAATGCAAAGACAACGAGAGAATTTGGAGGTTCCAATAAAAAACGTAGACTTAGTAGAGCCGACGAGTTAACCGGGCTTGAGTTAAGTGGGTTCTACTGTATTTCCAAAATTGTAAATTTTCATAATCACAGTCAACACTGAGTCTTCAAATTTATCATCATTTGTAATTGATTTGTCCATTCAAATAAATTTATTTGCTTAATCATCAGTTATAGATCGAAAAATTAATAGATTAGTACTAGGATTAGTACTCAATGAAGCCATTTCGATCAGCTGTTTTTTTGTTAACAAAATTTTTTAAACTGAAAAAACAAGCACAAAATACATTAAACATGGTCTAATCCTTTCGAAATTGCACACAACGGAAGATGAAACTCTTCTGAATTGAAGTTTTATAAGCTATTAATAAAATAGTTGAATGGAAAAGTCCGATTACAAATAAAATGAAACAAACCATCGGTGACGCAGAGACTGGCTAAAGGTACACAGTGAAATCGCACTGGCGCACACTGCTGCGAAACGTATTAAATGGGTTAAAAGCCCTAGAAAAATAGCTTAATATTACATTTTAAAAAAAAACCTTTAAAACTAGTATTTATCATCTATCAAATACTTGGCTAATATTTCTCATCTATGTGTTGTAGCATGCTTGCCCATCAAATACTTGGCTAATATTTCTCATCTATGTGTTGTTTCATGCTTGCCCATCAAATACTTGGCTAATATTTCTCATCTATGTGTTGTGTCATGCTTGCCCATCCAGCCAAGAGGTGACCCAACAAGTGAAAGTTTTTTTTTATTCAAGCTGAATTTCTGTCCAAGTTTGTCTTTTATATTCTGATGGGTAAAGATTGGTACAAGGAACAAGGTGGTTGATTCCATGATGGAGCCACCTCCAAGATGGTGCATTCATCCATCTTTGAAGAAAATGATGGCCTGTTACTAGGGCTGTTAATATTGTTGAAAAAAGCGGCCAGAGTACCAGTGAAAAGTTCAAACGGGTACCCGGGTTACCCGTTCGAAATGTCGCGCATAATTTTCCCCGTCATGACCGCTATACAATGCAACCTAGCCCCCATCCATGCACCTCATTTCACAGAGTAGCCAACGACATGTTTCCAGTAACATACTATTTCTAATGCAATACTATTAACTGTAACGCTCTAAAAACTTTTATTCAATTCCTGCTGTAAATGCATTTGCTATACTCATAAACTAAAACTACAGTAAACTGAACATGGAAACAAAATGTCAACAATGACGTTACGTTCAGTGTCCTACCTTGAATGTTAATATCCACTTTGCGTCGGTAGGCGATACTAAGGGCGCTACTGAGTGGACCCACCAGCTGTGGCTTATGCAATATTGCGGTTAATCTCAATCAATCGTGCTTTGGTCAGTGGTGCTGCTTTTGTTGACACCAAAAAATTTCTGATATTGGGTGGATCGGCAATAGGTTTATCAGATGGTGTTTTATCACGCTGGTGTTGCCACCCTTCGCAGACACAATTTCATTACAGCGGTTGCATTTTGCGGTGTCGCTGTCAACTCGCTTGGCATAATTCCACACGCCCGACGTCATCCATAGCAAGTATTTAATTTTATTAACTTTAAAAACTGACAACTTTGGGTGTAATATTAATATCAATTTTTGGGCAAGGCAAATACATGGCAATGAACGCAAGAAACATACGCGAATGCAAGGGGTGTGGGTTATAGCAGTGCTACTCAAAGTGGTGGTCCGCGGAATTTATCAAGAAAGGACAGAAAAATATAATTATAATCCTCCAATTGCAACCAATAACACTAACCCAATAGAATTTGTCATTTTTGACAATAAGCAGATAAATAAAAGAAATAAAAGGAAATAAAATACATTTCGCTACCATGTAAGTACAGGGAAAATAGTGTAGCGGTTGCTGGTGCAATGGAAAAAATTCCTGCCGATCCGCCATAATAAAAAGTTTGAGAAGCACTGCGAGTGAAGAGAGGAGAGGGGGGTGTAATAGTTCTTGTAGGTCAAGTAACAAGACTTCAACACTCTGTGTTCTGTTTAACAACTGTCTTTAATCAACTATACAATCTACTACAATCAACAACCTCGGTTGCCTCTTGAACCGTCTATCTATGGTCAGCTATCCTCCCAGTCCACGACCTCGCACGCTTACAGTTCACATCACAAACCACGTGTTTCATACTAGTCAACTCGCACGCTCATAAAGTGTCAATACAACACAACACTTCTCTCACAGGGGGTAGATAAACGACATTAGCTTGTATCAATTGGCAACCCACTATAACCCACTGTCGGCTATTTCAAAGAAAAGTGAGTGTCAAAGCAGGGGTGGTTTTATGAACAACAACAAACACTGCCTCTTTCATCTCTATGCAGTCCATCCTCACGGCCGACGTTTACCCATCTTACACTTTTAGTAACTATTTAATTTATTAACTTTAAAAACTGACGACCTTGTACGCATTATTAACATCAGTTTTTCTTGGTCAACACGTGTTAATGAACACAAGAAACACAAGCAAATGCAAGAGGTGTGGGTTATAAGAGTGAAGGGAGGAGAGGGGGGTAGATAAACAACATTAGCTAGTATCAATCGGCGTATTTCAAAGCAAAGTTAGTGTCAGAGCAGGGGTGTTTTTATGAACAAACACGGCCTCTGTCAGGGGTATGAGACGGGCCTCCATGTCAGGTCTCGATGTTATAGGATTGTTGCCTTGCTCTCCGCTTACATACAGTACTCAAGAAATGACACAAGTCTATGTAACAATTCAATGTTTATTATACTGTACACAACTGGCTGTCCTGCCTGGACAGTAATATATCTTTATAAACTGGCTGTACACACAACTCGACACTATAGTTACTTCACAAGCATGCTTCGGTCCGACACGACAGCTCCTGGGCCCATGCTCGAGTATCAACTTCACATCTCCATATACTCAAAACTCGTCTAAGTTCCCTCGGTTCAAAATCGACGGCTCCTGGGCGACGTTAAAACCTCAACTGCTCCAACTGACAGTCTCGCCCCACCGGTCTGTACTGGCCTACCCCTGGTCTCAACCGACCTTGGCGTGTCCTCTGCCCACACACGCATGTAACCAACAGTTCACTAAACATCATATTCGTGACTAGTGTTCACTCCAGTCAACACCATTCACCCACAGTGATTCTCATACCCCTGACAGCCACTTTCATCTGTGCAGTCCATCTTTATTTTTGGCAGAGGACTTTTGTTTTCTTTATACAGTAGAACCCGGTTAAGTCGACGGCCTTGGGGTATGCCAAATGGCACCGCGATAACCAATCATCGAAAACCAATATGGCAACAAAACATTAACATGTGCTTGAAATTTCTTTATGTACATGATAAGGTTGTTAACGATTAACCGGTTAGCGGTAACTTCGGTATAAACTAATAACGTGGAGTTAATATTTTTTTGTGTTACGGCAGAATACCAGAACCAATACGCGAGTGACCGTGACATCAAAGCGTTTTCTTACTATTCCGGTCTATAAATAATATACACATCATCACTATTAGTTTAGTTCGCCTGTGGCTGAGGAAAGATTAAAAAAAAATTTTTTTACTTTGCTTAGTTGTCGAGGCACTGTACGAGAGCAAACACACAGTGCACGTATGTATGATATGAACAAGGTCAAAGTCAAGGCCGCGACTGTTATTGTTACTATTTATATTACGAGAGTCATTAGAAAGACGTAGCAAAGATACCGAGCGATTAATTGGTCCTCAAATTTGAGTTCGGTCTTTTAGTGACAGTTTTCCTGCAAGTTAAAGCCATTTGACGTAAGATTACCACATTAATATCAAAACTGATATTTGCTTTAAAAAATGCGTACGGCTAATGAAGGTTTTTTTAAAAACTCTCTTAGTTGACGAAGCATAGTACTTGAACTAACACACAGTGTGGCGATGTTAAAATGTGAACAACGTTAAAGCCGCTTGAACTGTTATTAAACGATCAATTTTATTGGTTAGCTAGCATAAACGTAACCAATAGTAAAACTTTTTATAAGACGCGCGCGAAAATATGGTAGTGAGATGGTGAGTGGCATCGATAACTAACATTTTCAAAAGCTGGCGATTGGTATAGTAGTACCAGAAGTAAGTTAGTAACACAGCGCTGAGAGTTGAACGCAAGCGGGCTGTGACGTCACCAGCAGACCTGGCGAGGCAGAAATTTTATGTCTTCCCTTGGTTATAAAAAAATCACATCTAACATTTTTAAAAGCTGGCGATTGGTCATGGGGATCGAGATAACCAACGCTAAGTGGCAAATTTGGCCCTCTTTTGTACTTGAGGTATTAGGGTTCGCGACTTAAAATAATTCAATTAACCGATGAGAAAATGCAAAGACAAAGAGAGAATTTGGCGGTTGCAATAAAAAACGTAGACTTAATAGAGCTGACGAGTTAACCGGGCTCGATGTAAGTGGGTTCTACTGTATGATTCTTTTAAAGAACAAAAACCTTCTGTTTCACGTTGAGAGAAAAAAGATGTATCAAAATACATTGTAGTTTGTTAAGACCGTATTTTTATTTTCCGTTCACAGATATTTTTCCTTAAATGTACTTCACAGCATATATTTGAAACAAAAATTTACATTTGATAAATTGTTTCGCGAGCAACAATGTAAACACAAAAAAGCAGCATGGGAGCCGAAGTTTGGCCTCCGTTAATATAGACATTGAAGTCACATTTTCACAGGTACCCTAGCGGAATTTTACTACCTGGGTAATCACACGGCAACAGCTACATGGGTCCCGGGTACCCGTTGACAGGCCTACCTGTTACTTTTGGTCATTCATTTAAACTTTGCCCTTTAGTTTCCTGACAAGGATTACAACATAATATTTCAGATGATAACATAAATACAAGATGGTGGACATTGAATGACATTATAAAAATACTTCACATTAAGATATGAATGAAGTTTCTCAACATATGATTTTGTGAAAGAAGAGACAAAAAGCATGGCTGTAATGTCTTTGAGCTGCTGGGTAGAATTTTTCAAACAGAAATGGGAGAGGTTTCTAAAAAGCTACAAATTTCTTGAATCATTCTCTTATTTCAATTTATATTTAATACAAAGGCCTTGTAGATGTCAGAGATATGTCTTCATGTGAATTGTTTCAGTTTGTTATATTGTGTAGGATTGGGATGGGTCTAGTTAAAGAAAGTTTATGAAAATGTTGGAGAAATGAACTATTTAAAGTTCTTCTTTAGTAATATTAATTTAACATGAAATCAGTTTGTATTATAAAGTATTGTGTGGCTTGATGTTGCAGGTGAACAGAGTGAAGACCAGAGAGTTTGACTGTTCTCTCACAGTCCCATTGATTGCTGAGTCTGACACTAAAGTCTCTTTGATTGTGTGTAGGAACTTGGGGCTGCAAAGGAATGACAACAAACTGGAGAGTGATAACAAGGGGGAGATGACCTCAAGTAACGGAACTGATAAAAGGAATGGATTCTCATAAAATATCCTTTCATCTCATGTTTGGTTGTGTAAATGTCAATAAATCTTGGTGCTCACCGTAAGTCTGTGAGTCACTGACTCTGTATTTAAATGTTGGTGCTCACCGTAAGTCTGTGAGTCACTAACTCTGTATTTAAATGTTGGTGCTCACTGTAAGTCTGTGAGTCACTGACTCTGTATTTAAATGTTGGTGCTCACCGTAAGTCTGTGAGTCACTGACTCTGTATTTAAATGTTTGTGCTCACCGTAAGTCTGTGAGTCACTGACTCTGTATTTAAATGTTGGTGCTCACCGTAAGTCTGTGAGTCACTAACTCTGTATTTAAATGTTGGTGCTCACCGTAAGTCTGTGAGTCACTGACTCTGTATTTAAATGAAATTCTGTATGTGATTAATGGGCAGGATAAGTTTACATTTATTGATCTGCATCATCTCAGACTCTGGCCTTGTTCTGAGGAATGCTTGATATTGTTGTGATAAAAGAATTCCTGGCTGCTGCATTCATTCAGTTCTGGCATTGTCTGTCACTTAAAAATGTCGGGCTAGTCTATCTGTACATGTATCTTTGTTTCAGAACTCTTGGCTAGTCTATCAGTACATGTATCTTTGTTTCAGAACTCTTGGCCAGTCTATCTGTACATGTATCCAGAGGTGTAACAATGACAAGGGCAGTGAGGGCTAATCCTTCAATAATCAATTTATTTTGCATAATCTAGTGTATTTTCCTTATTTCTCAAGGGCGCCAAAAATGAATTAGCCAAGGGCGCGGAACACCTAGTTACACTTCAGCAAGTAACTTTGTTTCAGAACTTTTGGCTTGTCTATCTGTTAATGTACTCTGTTTGAGAACTCCTGGCTAGTCTGTCTGATGTCTGTCTGCTATAGAAAAACTCTTGGCTAGTCTATCTGTAAATGTCTTCTTTTTTTTTGAAATGCACATGCAACTTACACTAGGTTTGCACACACAATTGTATTTTATTAAAATCCCTTATAAAAAATGGTATGTTATACCTAAATATTTAGGTAAATATATTTCACATGATTTCACCATTGGAAATATCCACCAGTGTATTATTGATAGGAATTATTATCAGATGCTCAACAAATTTATATGCAAATCATTTAACTTGGAACACTCAATTCAAAATACTGTTTTCATATTCAATCATTAAAACACCAGAAGCAGATTAAATTGTTATTTCATTCAATTTCATCTTTTTAATTTTGTGCACCTCAACAAATCTATCGCTGTCTCATTTGACCAAATTCTAATGTACTTGAAGTTCCCGATAGTTCTCTTGTAATCTTCATTCATCACAGAAATGATCATTTTACTATTGCATTATTGTTTTTATCACAACACTCATTGAACAAAGTTATTGAACATAATTCAGCAAACAATTGTATAAACATGACCATTGAACATAATTCAGCAAACAATTGTATAAACACGACCAAGATAATCAAGTATAATACTGTCTTTTTAAAGTATAAACTGAGGACCAGATGCCCAATAAATTATTTATATCAGGTGTTCAATAATTACATCAGGGCATTCTTTTGTCTGCAGCATTATAAAGATAAAGGAATAAGAATATACTTTTATATCAACACTTTAAAATAATTAATACCACTCTTCTGTAATATGCACGTTGCCACTATTACTGAATTTTTAAAAAAATAACCAGACACCAAATTTGATTGATACAGTAGAACATTAATATTATCCAAACCAATTCCAATTTCGTTTATAAGTCTACTCAGGTCAACTGAACACTCCCACAGCAAAGCTGCTTGAAAGCACTAAATTGGTGCATAGAACACACATTTTTTCGCCTTATTCGTATATAGTAGCCATGTATGGTGCTTTATTGGGAAATGTAATACTTCCATTTGTTTATTAAATAAGATAAATAAATGTGAAGATTAAAATGGATTTTTTTTTGCTCATTGACAAATGGCAGTAAATAAAATTCTGTCACTTTTTCTTTATATGTTTCTGCCATATATACAGTAAATTAATAATAAAGTTTGCACACTACATTTTGTTAATTGCATGGAAAATATGCATCAATACTTGTGCATCATGGGTCAGAATCGTTTCCCAGGATTTTTTGTATACCAAATGCTCCTTGCAATGTTTTGATAATGAAAATGAGATGTGGGCGTTTCAGATTTCCTAACTTTCGTGTTATTGACCTTTGGAAAAATTAATGCTCTACTGTAAAGGAGTTTGATTTCATTCCCCTTATTTAATTTAGCTTCAACATGCAGTTAAAAAGTAACATTATTTTAAATATCTTGAATAACTAAAGATTTTGCCCTATTAAAAAGGGTTAAACAAAGACACTAGTACTTTTTAAAATTAACTCATTAAAATCTAATTCCTTATGGTCACATTCACTATAAAAGTTCATTCAAATTAAATCTCTTTGGGTTACCATTAAATTTTTAATTAAAATCTAATTGCCCTTTATCTTATCTGTTTGTATCTCATAATTGCGAAATAAATAATATAGAGCTTATTTTAATATTTTATTTTTAAAATATTCAGTTTGCTAAGTAATGAAAATAACTAGCAAATATAAAAATGCAAAAAGTTTTGAAATTGAGATTTATATGAATTGATGTCTTAATAGTTAATTAAAATTTTACATGATTTATTGCTGTTAATATGAGATTTATGCAATTTTTGTATTATTTTAGACATAATTTTTAATCACTTATTACAGATTATGATTTTCCCATTGCTTACTTACAAACCATTTCACCACAGATAAATTTTACTTTGTAAATACCAATGTTACATTTTAACTTATTTCTCATTGAAATTAATGTCTTTTTAGAAATAAAATTGTAATTGTATTTTTTATTTTTTACTGAAAAACTTTTTTGGCTACTAATTTGGTACAGAAAAAAATAGTACAGAAAATGAGTTAATTCATGTTTATGGAGTGGGATGTAATTCCTGGCATATTTTTTTACTATTTAATGGTGCATATTATATGTTATAAAGGAGTGTTGATTCATGACTGTTAATATTAGTATAATGATATTGAAAACATGGTGCTTTTGATTCTAAGTCCTGCCCCACAGATATTTCAGTATTTAGTGCCCCTTGATAAGACATGTAAGGATTTCGTTTTAGGGCAATTCTTTGCATCTTATAGCAAAAGTTAATATTAGTTAGAAGAACTGAGATTATTTTCCTACTGTGAGTCTACATTTGTTGCATTATTTTTATTTTAAAATGGCTGCCCAAGTATCCTATATAATAAAAGGCAATGTTCTGTCGGGTCATCGATAGTGATTGGTCCCTCAAACTCCTACAGACTCCTACAGCCAATCACTGGCAGAGAAAAATTAAATCTCATTTACATATTGAACGATGTTCAAAACGAGTTATTTTTGGTGCAGTTTTTTTCCAAGAGTTTATTTTGAGTGGTGCACGTTGGGATTTGTAGTAAAAAACTTTGTTTTTACGGGTTATTTATTATAACTCTGGACAGACCGCGGTGGGGGGGAGGGGGGGCAAGGTAGGGTATCTGAAAAGACTGGCGGTGTGGGGGGGGAGGTAGGGTCTCTGGACAGACGGGGGTGAGTAATGTTGTTATAACTATAATGTATAGTATTTTTGATGTGATACACATCTATGGCCGGTCGAGACGGGGGGGTCTCTCGACAAACCGGTTGAGGGGATGTAGGGTCTCGCGCCAGACTGCTGTGTTGGTGTAGGGTCTCTGGACAGACAGGGGTGGGTAATGTTGTGATGTCCTACCATGAACTTCACAGTTCACCCTACACTTATTCCCATCCTTGGATGGGCTTTGTTGCTGGTGATAAAATATTTAGCATGAAAACTTATTTCCCCAAAGTTTTTTCCCTCATTTGTTTTTATAAATGTTGTATAATATGTCTACAAGGCATTTCATTTTACTGTCATCTTCATTGGACTCATTAACATAGCAATTTTTAATTTTAAAGCCACCTTTTATATAGTTCAGTAAACTTATAATATTTCTAGTCACCTTAAATTTAGAATCCACATTTGGTGCTCAGCTTATAAGAATCTTAACTTCTTGAGTTTAAATTTTTTCATGTTATTTTTGGCATTACAAGAAAAAGTAACTGAAAATTTTTTATTTTAATTCTTCACTTTCTTCGCATGCAAAAGTGAATGGAGACATACAAAACTTAAGCCAAAAATTATCTTGTAAGTTTTCAACAGATTCATATTTTGGCACGGAAATATTTGGGATTAATTTCTGCAAGTTTCTTGACATGCTTCTAATTTTACTAGTATCAATTTTTGTAATACCTTAATTACTCATCAATCCCAGTTTGAAATAGATCCAAACATTTTAGAAATAAAATTTGTAATTCCTTTCATTTTCAAAGAGTTTAGGACAATAGATTTTTACCTTCATCTAAATAAATAATTTAGACTTCATTTTTCTAATGCAGGCTTACAAACCAAATAATTTATATAGCGATGTGCATTTAAACTAGACATTGTCAAAAAATATGTTTTAGCTAAGCTGATGGGAATATTTAGTATTTCTGCATATTCTCAGCTCTTAAATATTTTCACATTAATTATGTGTTCTAATATTATTTAATTTATATCTGTTACCCCAATTGATTCAGTCCTCGTTTGTTCCTTCAATTGTCTTTCGAACATATTGTAATATATTTTCAACCATTTTTGCATTACGGAAAAAAATTAAAGCTTCTTCTCTCCCTTTAAAAATAATTTATAAAGGCATTATGAGTTGCTTTTCACCATCAGCTAAAAGGACACATTTATCATTATGGGCTTGGTGCAATATGTTAAACATATTTTGCCTTCACCGGAAGCTAAACTCTGTTTTCTCCATTTTTTTCAGACCAATTAAGCCTTGTACATGCGCCTGTGATTTAATGGTTTCAGAATTATTTATTCTTTTTAAATATTAGGAAATTTAGTTTTCTGTCAGACCTAATAGGAGTATGTATACATAATATATGTATAATCTACGTCTACTGTCTGTATTAGCAGAATTAGAACTGCAGCTGTTTCCAATTTTGTTATTTAAAAAAAAATTAAATTTGTATTACAACCAATGATCACACAGTTACTCACAATTGAATATAATTAGGATCTTGTTTGAATCTGACATTAGCTTAAGAGGAAGTCAAGTGGGTGACTATGAATATTTGTCTATTCAATTTAACATGTCTTTTTCAAACAAGACCTATATTGACTCTTTAATTAAACTACAGAATTTCTTGGATGGCAAGAAGACTGTTGTTACCATTTCTGCTACTTAAAGTCATTTGTAAGGCAGACACTAATAATAAACAATTTTGCTTGATAAATTAAAAATTGTTTTCTTTCAATGAAATGTGTTTATCTATTTGAAACATCTGCTACAATGTGGGTTTGAGGTTAGAGGGTTGTTGTTGAGGTCAGCTCTCTAAAATTGGCATAAAATCATGTTTGTTAGAGAGAAACATTGACTTTGTCAAAAAGAGATTCCATATAAAAATGGCCAAAGACCCTTAAGTTTTGATACACCTGAGAAAAACATCTAAAATCTTTTTATATGTCCATCTTTATTTTAATTAAATAGAGACAGAATAAAAATGATTTGTTTCATTATAATAATGATCTAAACCATTATCTAGCTTAAACTTAAATTGTAATTTAAAATAAACTATGCTCATTTTAACATTTTTTACACACACAATAGAAGAAGAGTATGACATCTATTGTAAGTACCCCTAGGTGTGTATGACAGCTACAGTATGCAAACATTTCAGAAATCATTAATCTACAATGAACTAGTCAATTACTTGGATCAATAACAAAACATGAAAGTCTCTGAGTAAACACAGTTATGATTATTTTGCCTTTGTGGTGATACAGTAACAGGCAGTTAAATACTGTAAAACTAGATAAACTTAATAATATTGTAAAGATAAACTTTGTAATAGTTTGGCTTTGAAACATAATGTGCAACAGAGATATTTACAGAAAAAATTCAAACCAACAGTTAACCAATTTTCAATTAAAATTAGTAATTAACCTTATTAGTTCAAACGCTGTATTTTTTTCTTTCTTCTTTTCCTTCTGTTTATTAAGGGCTCACGATCAAGGGGCCGTCCATAAATGACGTCACGCACCTAGGGGATGGGGGGTCACGCATTTGTGATGATGAGGGAGGGGGTGTGTTAAAGAAATGTGAAGACACATCAAAAACGCGCAACTTTGAAAAGAAGTTCCACTTAAATATTTGATTGTTTTCAATTCATTTAATGACTTTTTCAATGGCTTCGCACGTGTTAGAGTGCAGCCTTACACTAAATACATAAATAAATGACAAAAATCTGATTTGAAACATGTTAATTTTCAATTAGAAAATATGGCTTTTAGGGGTGGGGGTCAAAGCTTTGTGACTTCATATTGGAGGGGGTTCTAAGTTTTTGTGATGAAGTGTGACTGGGGGGGGGGTAAAAATCGGCCAATGACGACATTAATAGAGGGCCCCCAACATGATTTTTAAATCAATTGAAAGGATAAGATTTTATTTGTGACCTTGAAAAAATATTGACTGCAATCAGCACATGGCTAATTACAAAAATGTAAAGCTATCATTGGGATAACACAAGCAATATATAAACACAGAATGTGAGATGGGAATGCTTTTCCCTGTGTGAAAATATTTGATATATTTTTATATTGGTGGGAGATAAAACATCAACATTTAAATAATTCTGTATGGAGCTTCTCAAAGTCCAAGTACAACCTGGCACAGAGATTTTTACAAAAATACATAAAATATATATCCTTTAGATTTAAGGAGTTTGTACTCAATTGAAGCTAAGAAATGTTAAAGCGTAAATGCTTAAGAATAAATTTTGGTTAACACAAAATGTTAATTCTGTCCTGACAAACTAGTATGTATTTTGACTGTATCTGATGCAGTTTTAAATTCAAAATAAAATTTAACTTAAATGTAAATCTATAATTATTGACCAGCTAGAAGAAAATTTCATTACAACATATTTTACATTCAAACAATTGAAGATTCTACTTTACTGTAACTAATCTAAAAAAAAATTTTAAATGACTTTTATTTTTAAACTGAATTTAAATTCTAACCAGCAAGGATTAAAATAAATGATTACAATAATTAAATACAAAACTTTGATCAACATTCTTTAATTTCTTGCTGAAAATAAGCATTACAAAACATTTTTAAAAAGCACTCCAAAATATGATAAAAAGAACAATCATTGTAGATAATTAACACAAATCATTAGAAATCTTATAAACAAAACAAAATTTTTAAAACACAAAATATTATCCATTAAAATTTCATTGATATGTTTATGAAAATACACTTGAGACTTAAGGGGAAACAAGTTTTTAATTTTGGAAATATTCAAAAGTTGAAAAAGTTTTATAACTATTTATTGAAATTCAGTATGCCTTAAACTTTAAAAAAAAGTTCGATATTTTTGCCTCTCACCTTTAAAATTCAATAATTGAATGGATTAAATTATTAACCATCGATTAAGCACAAGCTAGGTGACCTACAATATAATTATACTAATTTTGACAAATCAATATGATATCTAGACACTATCTTTCCATTATTCTAAAAGGCTTGTGAAATCAGATAATTTTACTCAGAAACAAAAAGGACAATAATCATACACATTATATTAATTTAATGAAAATAATTAATATAGCTATTTTTTAAATTAAGAAAATAATTGTTTAAAATCCAAAATAATAAACCAATATTTTACCTTGTTTTGTTGGACATTTCAAAGAAAAAGATCTCAGTAAAGTATGTTTACAGGGTTTGATCTAGTTCACTATTGCACATGGAAATTTGGCAGCACTCGAAATGGTAATGAAAAAAAAATTCATTACAAAAATGGCCACCGGGTTATATAAATAATTATATAACTTTTATGATTTAATAACCCAAAACCTGAAGCAATCAACATTGATGGCAGAATCATCACTAGATAAACAAAAAAATATTTAATAATAATTTATATCACATATGTGGCTAAATTTAGTTCAAGAAGTTTGTATCTTTGCTGGTGGTAAACTCTATCAACATCTTGATACAAGTTATAAACATGTTTTTTTGTAGTCAACAACAAGAGTAACAAAATTGGTCTTCTTAGGTTTGACTTATCATGTTTCTTATTCCCTTAAAATTAAATAAAATTTAATTTACACAATTTCTTTTGATTTAATACATAATATAAAATGCCGTGTAAACCAATTCTTTAATTCATAGCCCAGAAATAAAGAATGATTTAGACAACTACCATAGTTATTATTTTATTGCGCTACAGTTAAAAAAAATGTATATTGACTGTGAGATGATACCTAAAATAAGAAAATACAAGAAAATGAAGCTGTCATGGAACTTCTGTAACTCACAATGATAGCTGGCTCGAGAAGAAACATTGCCACTCAGGCAAAGTACACATATCTCATGCCCCACGTCAACTCATTATAGATTGTTGTTCTAATTAGATTAGACTTAACTAAAAAATGTCTTTAAATCTCGAATTTGACAAAACTGGCTATTTCATTTTAGTCGGTTTACTGGAGTTTTATAATGTTAGATACAAGTTTCCCAGATAACTTGTCCTCTAGATATCAAATGAAATAAATTTTCTGGAAAGAATTAATTTGTGAATAATATTTTGAAGAAAAGTGAAATTATTTTAAGACAGAAAAAAATACTTTTAGAAGAAAAAAAAATACAATACTAAATTTACAAAGTGCAGCTCAAGAAGAAAATGTCAATAAAACTGAAATGATTATAGTGGAGATCATAATTGTTTTAATGCACCTTTCAACAATTTGACAATTGAGAAGGGCCACAACCAATCAGTCTTATAGCACAGACCAGCTACTTTTAATCTGTCACTTGAATAGACAGGTTAAAGGATTATTTTGATGTTATTGAAACTGATTATGACCTTTAAAAAAAATGCAATTACAAAAAACAATAAAGACTTTTGAAAACATTAACATAGATATTTTGACAGGCGTGTTGGTTATGCTAATTGAAAAGGCACGCAAGTAACTAAGAGGACTTATTAAATGTTCGTGTCTTCTGCAAATAAGTGCAGGTATTGAAATTTAATCCCACACCTAATATTTACAGAGTTTGAAATTTTAGAGTTCGTCCTGTATCAAATATTTTCAGTGATTGAAATATAGACCAGAATTTAGCATCTTGATTTGACCTTTTAGATATGACATTATTCTCAACTGGTAGCCAACACCTGGCGTCATTTGTCACTGTCGTAGGCTGAGCAACATGTTGGACACTGCATGCTGTCTTCTTTATTACACTCTTCAACACCTCTAGCAAACAATTTGATCAACTGGCAGTGAACTCTGGTGAGTCGGAGATAAAAGGGACATCACTATAGTCAGACAACACAAGTTTCAAAGTAGTCATTACATAAACAGTTTAAAAAAAAAGAAAACATCATTATAATATCTTCCTCATAGAACTTGTGGCACTAATAAAAACAAATGTGACACCCAATCAAAATTATATCATCATCATCTATTTTCAATTTAAAGGCTGACTTCCTAGTAATAATAGCTCCTATATCCTGTGTCATTGTTTGTTGTTTTTCCTTTCTTTTTATTTTACATAAATATTTTATGATACAGTATGTTTTAAGAATTTAAATATTAGTTATGTAAGTATTGTAAGAACGTATTTTATGTTTATTGTACTTAAGAAGGCATTAGCCGAAAGATTTACTGTCGTGTTAGTTTAAAAATAAAGCTCAAATTTATTGTTCTCATTACACAAGTTGTTTGTGTATTTTGTATTTTAGTAATAATTGACTCTAAAAGCAAATTTACTTTTTAAAAAATTGTATAATTTTATTTGAATAAAGACTCATTTCTACAATTAAATCATGGCCCATTATGTTAAACAGTCCAGCCAATGAATACGTAATATGAGAAGTGTATTGACATGAGAAGTGTATTGACTTACTGGGCATACAGTGATGGGTAGTCCAACAGTTCACCATCACAATTCCACACACTGTGAGTACTGGAGGTCTTCTTCATTTGAGTGTGACCTGATTTTTTCCTGCCACACCCAACCCTCTCTTGCCCCTCCCCCTCATCTGCATCTTCAGGCTCTGTGATTGGTTGGAAACTGAACTCTTTCACGCGGTAGACTTGAATGAAGTCAAAGTCAAACTGAGGCAGACAGAACAATTCTTGTATCATATGTTAACTCTTCTAGCAACATAAAATAACTTTCATATATCAGTGATCCTCAAACTATCAGATGTGAATGTTTCTCTATTATTTTCCGAATTCCATATTTTCAAAGATTGCACTTTTAACTAATTTTTTACTCCTAAAAGAATGTAAATATACCATGAGGTCATAATGTCAACAAATTTTAAGGAATCTTTGTCTTAGTTTATTTGTATGACATTTTACACAGAATTCATTCATTTAAGAAATTATCAGAAGCTTGAATTGAACATTTACCTGGTCAGCTTTGCTGTCTGGAATCCTGACCAGGTGGCGGAGGTACTGTAACCTGGAACAGTCTTGTATGAGAATCAGATCCATGCACCCGTCTCCCAGGTGTGAGGACGGCGACATGCCAATAGGTGTTAGGTCACAGCGACAACTTATCGTCACCAAGTTGATGGCACTGAATCTTCCCTTGACATGGTGCCAGCCATCTTTCACTGAGACAGTTTCAATAAATTTACAAACAAACCGCAATAAACTATTTTTAATGATGTAATATAATGGAGGATGGTTTATATAGAGATAAATATTTACTGACAAATCTAAATAAATGTTCAAAGTAGTTCAAAGTCAGAAAAATAGAACCCGCTGTGAACCCGCTGTGAAACTCACTCATAAAACTTGCTCTTTTACTGACTGCACTAAACAAAATGGCTTCACTGGCAGCACCTAAATCATACTCAGCCTGGGAATCCTTGACAGACATCCCATGTTGACTTCCCATGGCAGACCTCCTGCATTTTTCACATCTGTCAACACAATGGAGAAATCATGAAATCAAGTGTCTGAACCTTTCCTCAACAAATAACAAAAAAGACTTTAAACAGGATCATATTAATTAGACCAAGCTAAAGTGATTTGAATGGATGGATGAGGAGAAAATCTGACCCTGAATAGCAGACCGTTTGATCTCTTGGGTGGCTGTCCTCTTCAGACGCCAACAGGAAAGATACTTCCCCTTCGTAAGCCTTGTTAGCTAGGAAAGTCTTGAAACCTGTAGATGCCATAAATCTTAAAACTGTACAAACATAATCAAAGCTGTCAGGATAAAATGATTCTACAACAATAATAAACTGGTCATATACAGCGTAACAATTTCTTATCACTTGTGATGTAAATCTGTTTTGTGCATGTGGCCAGAGCATCATTAAAATAGTCATTTGTCCATAAAACGTAACTACCATGGATGCAATGTCCACCCACGAAATCCACAGAAAAGATCATTTGTTAATGGACGTACCACTCCAGGTGTATCGCTTGGGGCCCATCCACCTAAGACTTTCACTTTCCTTTAAAAGATCTCCATAGTAGCCATAACTGGACATGCTAACAGTGTACTTGACAAACAGCTCTTTCTTATACAGAGCTGTTACATCCATGCCTAAGCAATCTCCTGAACGATGGACAAATCACAAGTGTATTTAAAAACCAAAATATGAAATAAAACAAAACTACTTGTTCTAATACACTCACACGTAAGGTCTGGTTAAATATCTTTGTTCTAATACACACAAATAAGGTCAGCTGAAATATCTGTGTTTAATACACATAAGTAAGGTCAGGTTAAATATCTTTTAAAACAAAATTACAATACTTAGGCTGATCCTAAATTATTGAGCCCCCAAAAATTGTTAGTACATTTTTTAGGTTTTACTTATTTGGACTTGTACCTAAAATAACTTGCAGAGCTGACGTGACAGGGTCATTGATCCCAACCAGGGAGTACACGATGGCGTCTGTAGATCCTGTGGAGGAAAGCCAGCAATGAGTGATTACCTGGTTGTTGAGAGGAAATGTCATTAAAATTTCATCTTTAGATATGACATTTCTTCAACTTAGAAAGTTCACTAGCAATGGTCGTAATGAATTTGACCAGATGAAGAATTTGACCACTTACCAGCTGGTATGATCCCAATTCGTAAGGCGGGACTTTTTGGTGTGTGTCGAAAGGTTTGTTCCAAGCCTTCCTCCGAGTTGACTCTGTCCAGCAAGCCGTTGAGAAGTTCTGAGAACGTGCCGTCACCACCAACACAAACAAGGCTGGGTACAACCAGATAATGTCAGACCTCAATCAATTCTCTTTACAGAGGATTCAACTACATAGGACATTGGTTTCTTTGGTTTAAGGAGTATTTCATGGACAGTTTTTAAAGGCAAACTTTTGTGCACAAACAGGTCGGATCAGCGTTCTTTTTACAAGAAAGTCAGTTAAACAACTTTTAAAACTTAGGGGTTGTCCATAAATGACGTCACGCTCCTAGGGGGGGGGAGGGGGGTCACACTTTTGTGACGATGCGTGACGAGGGGGAGGGAGGGGGGTTGAAGAAATGTGACGTCACATCAAAAGGGTAACTTTAAATAAAACTTCCACTGAAATATTTGGTGGCTTACAATTTATTTAATGCCTAAATCAGGGCTTCTCAATGTGCCGGTCGGTAGGCCATCAGACGCTGGTTGGCGTAAGCTATCAAGAGACGAAAATTAAATATAATTATAATCCTTAAGTTTGAGAACTCACAAGATAACTTTGAAATTGTTAAACTGTGTCGTTGATGTTGACATCAAAGCATTTGTGATGTAACCGCAGCTCCGTCGGCAAACTTTTTTGCCCGTTACCCCAAAATATATAAGTTTATGTGCGCGTTTACCCCCCCCCCACCCCCAGACTCTAGGTACTGCTCAAATGACTCGGGGATTTGAGGGATTGTTGTTAGCACCCCCCCCCCAAAAAAAAAGCTAATGGTGAGTTTTACAAGCATAAGTGTCTAAAAATGATCTGAATAGGATTATTTGTAGATATTTTAAGTCAAAACGAAACGGAACATCCTTTTTCTTTAAAAAAAGGGGAGGGGTGGAATCTATTTGATAGAATTATAAACGTTTTAAGTAGGGCTGTTATCGATTATTTTAAATTTAATAGTTAACTTTTGAAAAATTATCGATTAATTAATCGATAATTTCTATTAAAACCAAAAATAGAAATTTATGACGTCATTAAACTGAACATTTCTCACGGACATTAAAAATTAAGAATATTTTGAACTAAATTTCATGACAATGTGTTGATACTTGATTTGTGCTGAAGGTGGTACGTCAGCGATGTATTTGATCCTTTAAAAGAGAATTGTTTATGGCAGTGGACACAGTAAACGTTTTCACCATCTTCGACTTTGCCATCCGCAGTTAGCTTAAAAACAACATATTTGCTCAACTTTCTAGTTATATGTTTAAATTTAACTGCGCTGTCAGCAGGGCCGTCTTAATGCATAGGCCCGTTGGGCATTTGCCCGGGGGCCCACGAGCATATGGGCCCCATGGGAATATATTTAGTTATATATATTGTGTATATTCATTTTTATTCCTGCAGGGGGAAGGGCCCAACACTATTTCTTTGCCCGGGGGCCCAAAATGGTGTAAAGACGGCTCTGGCTGTCAGCCATTTCATAGTTGATGTCTGCCGGTCAACATAAATTAATAAAATAAATTTAAATATTACGCGGGAGATGTTTGTACGTAAAAAAATATATATAAATTATTATTAATAATTTATTATTTATTACTAAAATTTTTAAAAAATATTATAAATATTTTCTTAAATTTTAATCGAATTTTTATTGATTAAAATTATTTTAATCGATATTTAATCGATAAAAATTTTAACGATTAATCGAGAAATTAATAGATAATTTCCGCAGCCCTAGTTTTAAGTTTGATATAATTGTTCGGTTGGTTTTTGGTCAAACGCTACTGGCCATTCTAGATACAATGATAAATGAGCCCATTTAAAAGTTGTCAAGTATTCATTAACTTTATTTAATGCATCAAATTCTTGACATCCCAATTCGAGAGGAGTACAAAACAACTTTTCTTCTTAGCTCAGTTTTTAAGGCATTAATTTTAAATATCACAGAAAGAATACTTGATACAGTCAAGTCATGTGGATTAAGATTATTGTCACTTGTGTCAATATAAATGAAAGTAGGGTGGATTTAGGTGTCTTCGTATAGTACGTAGGTAAGAAATCTACATAGTTGTCAAATTTTAAAAAAATGCATTTTCTGGAAGGAACCGGTTCAATAATGGGCATATGTTCCAAGCGTACACGTACACATGACTTATTTTAATATATCTAGTGGGGTTGTAGTGGATGTTATATTGTTATATGTCCCAAATGAGTCTGCATTACCCCCAAGAATTCCCTTTTGACCCCAGATGAGGTTATTTACCTCTGTTCGCTGACCTCTTTCTTACGGGATGCCCGTCAGTCAATTGAGGGTTTTTTTTAAAAATACATTTTAAAAAAGGTTATTTTTAATTATTTTTTTTCTAAACAAAGACGTTAACCGTGATGATTAATATTCAATGTTTAATTTGTATGCATTAAAATAAAAATAATCTAAGGATGTTAACGCAGTTCGTTTTCTGAAGGCCGGTAAAACGTTTTTAAAAAATGCTTCACGCGGGTTACGATATTACAATGTAGATCTTCACTAAATAAATAACAAATACTTAAATGACAATAAAAGTGATTTGAAACATACTTATTTGCAAATAGAAAATAAAGTTTGTTTTTTTTTGGTTTTTTTTTGGGGGGGGGGTGGTCAAAGATTTGTGACGTATTTTTAGAGGGGGGTCGAAGTTTTTGTGACGACGCGTGACGAGGGGGTAAAAAATCGGCGAAAATCGTGTGACGTCATTTATGGACGGCCCCTTAGACAAATTATCAATGTTCAGTACAAGTAAGTCTAATTAATAACTATCAGTAATACAAGTAAGTCTAATTAATAACTATCAGTAATACAAGTAAGTCTAATTAATAACTATCAGTAATACAATGAAGTCTAATTAATAACTATCAGTAATACAAGTAAGTCTAATTAATAACTATCAGTAATACAAGTAAGTCTAATTAATAACTATCAGTAATACAAGTAAGTCCAATTAACAACTTTCTTTTATAAGAAAGACAAATAATCAGTTAATGAACTTAATGACCAACCCATCAACAGTTTGTAGATCGTATTCATAGATGACATCTCTGGCATGGTACTGTCGTTTTGTTACTGAAACAAGAAAACAATCGAATATGGATGTTGGATTATTGTGGCTTGAACAGAAATGAACTTACAAAAATTTGTTCTCATTCAAAATTACGGCAGTAAACATCAGTTTTGATTGGTAGAAGTCTATGTATATGGCAAATTATAGAATAAGTGTCCAAGGCGATGGCTAACTTTTTAAAATATATTTTGTAAATATATATTGAAACTAGAGAGAATTAAATAATACATTTTTAGGACCTATTAAATGATTTAAGAATAGCCAGCAGTTCTACATCAAGGCAGATAAAAAAAATGACCTCTAAGATGACTTACTGATGACCTCTGAGTAGATTCCAGCCAGTTCAAATAAAGGTCTGACTTTATCATTAAATATCTTGACTCCTTTCCTTTTCCCACCAAAGGGATTAATAAAGACAAGAAGTCTTTTTGGCCTTCGCCAATCTGCAGTGAAATGTTAACACATTTTTACAATCAAATTACAATGTAGTGTAATAAAGAAAATTGGCTTCTTTAAAATCAATTTGTTTGTAAAGAGAGGATTTCTTTTTAAAAGTAACTCAGCAACTAAAAAATAAATATAATATTACCAGGGTTTTGTAAAAGTTCCAGAATCTTTGTTATCCAGAGTTGACAAGTACCATAATCTCTACAAACAAACTGGCAAACTTTATGCCTCCACCTATGTTTAGCAACACGCTGAACAAATAAAAATAAATAAAATCTCTAGATCTATATATTTGATGCATATGTGTATAATACAGTAAAATATTTCGACTCAGCACTAATGTCCTCTCACAACTGTACGACTAAGGCAAATTTTAAAAATAACTTAAAAGTACAAGAAAACTTAAAGCATATAAAACAATGATACTTTTAACATAAAACCAAAATGAACAGGAATGTCTCACAAACAAACTTAATAGGAAACAAAATGAGGTTAATTAAAGCTAATGACATAAAACAACAAAATGAGGTTAATTAAAGCTAATGACATAAAACAACAAAATGAGGTTAATTAAAGCTAATGACATAAAACAACAAAATGAGGTTAATTAAAGCTAATGACATAAAACAACAAAATTAGGTTAATTAAAGCTAATGACATAAAACAACAAAATGAGGTTAATTAAAGCTAATGACATAAAACAACAAAATGAGGTTAATTAAAGCTAATGACATAAAACCATAAAAAGCAATACTCCCTATAACAAATACAATTAGTTTTGGCAGGCCGTTTGTTCATTGAGGTGCTTGCTTTATACCAAAACATGATGTCCCATAAACTTCTAATGGGATTTGTATAATTTGTTCCAAGCTCAGGTGAAGAACTGTAAACTCTGACACCTTTGTTGTGTACTTCAATGATATCTTTCTTCAATTCCAAGGCAATGGCTTTCTTCGCAGCCTTTTTTGGAACCCATTTCAATTACCTCTGAGTTTAAAAAAGCTGCACTGCCATGGGGAAAAAAACGACCAAGATAAAAAATGACAAGAGAGCTAACACCACCAGAGGCTCTGTTATCAATGTTTATAATTTTTCTCCATTTTCCTTGATTTGTGCTATCATGTGTCAGAGTTTGTTCTTTGCATCAACATCAAAGTTGCAACAACATTTGTTTTACAAGACACTGATTCCACTTTATTTTAGAGCACTGCACATTATTTAATTAGTGCAATCTTTCAAAGACACCTTTTTTTTTAAAGAAGGCAAAAATTGTTAAGCCTAATGACTAAATATTTAAATATTTGAAATAAAAAATATACGTACATTTATCATGAAAATAGAGAATGTATTTGTTTCAGGTGAGTTCTCTTCCTGCAGCAAAGATGGTTTTCTGGGTGAGCTTAAAATAAATTTCCTTGGTTTTGGTGGGGATCTGTGGTCTGCCCGGACAGTGATGACTTCTTTTAAGTCTATCACATGATTTTTCAGACCTGTTAGAGTTAGACATTTGGTATGAGTCACGCTAGTTGTGAAACTGAATGGCACATTTAAAACTACAGTCATTACTGTCATTCCTTCATTTTGCTTTTGATGTACATGTTAAGATGCTAGCAAGTCCACCCTTTCTATAATCAGTGGATAATTTTTATTGAAATTTTCAAGCCTTAATTTATTTAATTAGGCCACAATGACAGGCCTGATTTGAAATTAAGAGCTAAAAAACAAAGCTGAACACAGGTTGGAATCTAAGAGCTAAAACGCAAAGCTGAACACACGTTGGAATCTAAGAGCTAAAACACAAACCTGAACACGTGTTGGAAACTAAGAGATAAACACAAATACATGAAAACAAATATAAAATCAATAATGGATGAGAATGTTCCAGCAGAACTAACATCAAATAAAATTAGCAAATGCTGGTTCAATACTAAATTAAAGAATCTTTGCCAACAAAAAGAGAGTTTATTTCAAAAATTTAAGGCTACCAATTTAAAAAGAACACAAAAAATACTTAAAGATTAAACACTTCACACAAAAATTTAATCAAAACCTCAAAAATGAGTATATAAACAATGTAATTTCTAAAGATAACAATAAAACGTTATGGTCCTTTATCAATAGATGGCTGTATCTCTCACAGAGCTGACTTGGTTTATGGTGTGCCTCAGGGCTCCGTTTTGGGTCCAGTACTTTTCGTGCTGTATACAAGGCCACTACTTCTACGGCTCGAAAAGCATTCAGTTAAAAGCCAATCATTTGCAGATGATACTCAGCTTTACACTCACACTGATCCATCTGATATTGACTTCACTGTCAAATTGATGCAAGAGTGCATTGGTGAGGTAAAGTCTTGGATGACTTTCAGCAGGCTCAAACTGAATGATGACAAGACAGAAGCACTCCTATTCTGCAACAATAAATCACGCAGTACTTTGTCTCTTCCGAATTCTATCCAGGTGGCTAGTTCTGATATACTGTACAAAACATCGACTAGGAATCTTGGCTACATTATTTCTGACAATATGTCTACCAACAGCTTCATCAATCACATCTGCCTACATTGCCATTTGTCAGATCAGCTCAATCCGTCATTACTTAACAGTTAGTGCCACAAAAACTCTAGTCTGTGCTCTTGTACTAGCTCGTATAGATTACTGCAATTCTCTTCTGTCAGGTGAGCCAAAACAATGCATTGAAAAACTACAGAAAGTTCAAAATTCAGCTGCCAGATTAGTTCTAAAGGCAAAAAAACATGACCATGTTACTCCACTACTTTACTCACTTCAGTGGCTACTTATACAAGCCCGAATTGATTACAAACTGGCAGTTCTCTGTCACAACTTCTTTTTTGACTCATGCCCTTCCTATCTTACTGAGCTTCTGTCGGTCTACTCACCAAGTCGTCAGCTACGCTCTTCTGCAGACACGCGCATTCTCTGTGTTCCTTAAGACACGAACTAAAACATTTGGAGAAAGGTCGTTCTCTTTTTGTGCAGCCAAACAATGGAATTCTCTACCACTACACATCCAGAGTATTTCATCTACCAAGTCCTTCAAGACTGCACTTAAGACGCATCTTTTCAAAATTTATGTTCAAAATAAAGAAACACCATTTCTTTTTAATGATTAACGTTGCGTATGTGTATTGTACTGTTATTTATGTGGTTATTATGAAAAGAATGTATATTTAAATTATTATATGTATGTTATTATCTCCATGTATTGTAAAGCGCTGTGAGCCCGGCTCCTTGCCGGGAAACAGCGCTATAAAAATTACCAATTTATTATTATTATTAAATCTAGAAAATTGGAACCTACAGCAGTGCTTCTCAAACTTTTTAGTATGGCGGACTGGCAGGAATTTTTCCATTGCGCCAGGGACAGGTGCACTATTTTCCCTTTACTGACGTAGTAGCGAAATGTAATTTATATTATTTTATTTGTTGCATTTTATGTGCTTATTGCGGAACAATTGACATAATCATATCACAGTGGTAGATAACCTTTATGGGACCACGTGCCCAAAATTCAACCAAAACCCTCTTATTTATAGCATAGATAGTGCCAACACTCCAATGAAACCCGAAAATGGGGGTTTGGCTTTGCCGGTTTAATTAAGGAAGTACAGTCGAAACCGGTTAAGTCGACGGCGTTGGGGTATGAAAAATGGCGTCAAGATAACCGATGATCGAGTTAAAACGAAAACCAATATGGCTGCAAACAAAGAGAAATAAAGGGGAAAAATGAAAATGACTGATCTAAGTCATATAAGTCATATGGCTATATTCTGAAAAATAATAATGTATATTTAGTTGAACCATGAAATGACACCATCCTACATCATTATTTAAAATATGCAAAAAAAAGTTATTGTGAAGGAGTAATAAGAAAACTTCCATATCCCATACGGCTTAGTTGGAAGGATTAAATGCTAGAAATATAACATAAATAATAAGCGCAGATGAAGAAAATGTGAACACTTACCACCCAGTCCCTGTCAAGCAACTACACCAGGTTTATTTAATTTTCGCACATATTTTGATAGATAATCTCCATTACTGTCTTTTTCTTCGAGCCAGTCCCATCGAAACTTATTCCTTAATCCATTTTCGATCGCTTTTACATCTGATTTACGATCGATAACCGTAAAGGCATCCATCTTGAAACGGATATGCGCCAGTTCGTCACTTTTCGTATTCGCATTATTTTATTTCATTGTCGGCAAGCCGACGTCGGCAGCAATCGAAGTCCAGGGCCAAGATAAATTTCCGACACTGATTGTCGGCAGACGAGTTGCGCTAGAAAGGTCACATTAAATCATCACGGATATTATTCTGGCGCTGTTATGGGTTGTTAAGCAGGTTATTTATGAAAAAAAAAGTATTACATTTGTTAATATATTTTTCGCAGATTATTTATATTTAATTTTTTTTCTTCTTTTTTCCCCCGTCCTTGTCGTTATTGTCGGCATTCCGACTATTGTCTGCAGAAATGCAGGTCTAATGACCATATAAGTACAAAGGGTCATTAGCGACAAATGTAAACAAATTCTGTTTTACTACAAAATAGCATAACTTTTAAACCAGCAATGCCAAAACTGTAGAATTTTCAGTACAAACAGATAATGCCGAACTGAAATTAATGCCAATAAAAGAATACGTTAATTGCAGATCACATAATTTATGCACATTAAAAAAAAATCAATCGAAAATCGAACTCTGCCGACAATTTACATTTAAAACTATTAAAGCTTTTGCTATGAAATTTTCAGTACAAACAGATAATGTACATTACAAAATAAATGCATATAAATATCACATATAATGCAAATAAAAAAATGTATCCATATTTTTTAAATTACATGTGCATGAAAATGAAAGAAATCTACAAAAATTAAACTAAATAAAATGAAAATCACGCATGATAACATCAGCAACTAAATGAGATAATGTAATTTCTTCAATATCTATGTAAGAAAATACTAACCTACAAAATAATTTTCCAGATTTCCTGACAAACCCAACTAAATCTCCAAAACACTCTTCTTCCTCCCCATCAACATTCCATAATGCATAATCTTCATGGGAAAGCAGTCTGTTCTACCAGAGAGTAGCATGGACAGCTTTTCCTTAACATTCTGACATAGTCCATAAAAAATTACATCATTCAACCCTCTATCAGATTCTAATAATGGTCTAACTCTCTTCTCTAACTTATTCCTCTCTCCCTGTTCCCTCTTCTGTCCCACCGCTATCTGACGTGCTATCTTAACACCCTTCATAAGTTTATCTCGACCCTTTAAAATAATCCTAGATTTACTGGCTTCTCTAATAGCAAACTTAATAAGAAGACCCTCTTGCTCTAAAATAGGTTTATCCAATAACCAATCCAAAGTTTGTCCACCATTCCCTTAACTTTAGCATCAATAAACCCAGTTGAAGCATTAGGGGCTATTTTAAATTGTGCATCAACCATCCCTAAAACCCTCTCACTATGTACATTATGAACAGGGGCTGATGAGGTCAGGGCCATTAATTCTGCTTATGGAGTAGCCAGTTCCCCAACAAGATAAGCCTGAAGCTGTCTGTTCAAGACTGATACAAATCCTAAAGACAGAATAGAAACTGTCTCAAAAAATCGTGGACACGGTTGGTAGTTCTGGCTCCTCAGCTCAAGCAGCACATCATCCTCGTCAATAGGTAGATTAAACACGTCCTCCTCTCTCGTCAGTATCGGTCAAGGGTGTTTGTTGATCTCCTCCAGGCCAGCTATGCATGTCCTCATGTGTGGTATCTGTTCATTAAACATTATACAAAATAAAGGAAAGGCTAAAGACAATACCATAATCAAGCGGCTTTAAAAAAAGGACAAAGTTCCAAATATTTAGGTGCAGACTTTAAGTAGACAAAATTAATACTCACCATCTCCAAATGCTTTAAGCCGCTTGAGTTTTTGTAGAACTGAGTCATCCAGGGTCTGGTCAAAAATTTTCCAAAAAGACCTAAGAACAAAAAAATTCACCAAGAATTTTAAAAAAAGAAATAGAAAATAGCCTCATATCATTGAAATGTACTTTTCTTTTCTACTTCATAATTTTTAAAAGTGTATTGTAAATTTACCCATGACTGGAATTTGAATAAGGATGTCCTTGTTCCAGATGTCACTCAAAAGGGCTGTCCTTAATTTTTACAAGGAAAGACAATAGATAATTATGAAAAATAAAAATTAATATAAAATACTGCGCTGATTAGTATTAGTAATACTAATTGAATTCAAATTCTTACCAGAGTGCACATCTAACTCAAAAAATTACTAAATTTGTGTATCTTAGTAAGTCTAAGGCATTTAAGCCCATTACTATTATTATTATATTTTTCTTCATGTTTCTGATAAAGTCATAGCACTAAAAACAATAATAGCCGTTAGAATGATATATATGATAATTTTAATAAATATTTATGGAGAAAATTTGTTTAAATATTCACTAGTAATATTCATTATTTACATTAGAGACAATGTACTTCCGGTAAAACTATTAGACAAAATGGCCATGCGTCGGCTAGCTTACAAAATTTGTCATTTTTCGCAAGCTCTCATTAAAATTTGCTGAAGTCTATAGTCTTTTTAATATGTGATTAATTTTTATCATTATATATAGTATTTCGTAATATAACTCCCAAGTTCCACAATGATCTAAAAAAGAACAGAAAACAACAGCGAAATGACTTACCCCACGTTCTCTTGCCAAATGATCAGCTCAGCGTGGTTGGATTTTGCCTGTATTTATACCCCCATGACCAGCATTCACAGCAGATTTTAATTAAAATTAAAATTAAAGAAAGGAAGTTCATTTATTTCTAGAAATGACGCAAAACAACAAAAAGAATCGACATCTACCAAAAATGACCAGCATGAGTGCCATGAGCTGATCACAGCGATCGCCGCTGTCCAGCCCGCGTCTTTTTTCGGCTGGCGATGCGAGTATTGGAGTGCCTAATAATACTAATACGTTGATTACACTAAACAATGACAATGATTATGAACTATCCACAATCAAGGTTTAAATTTAATGATTAATGATTTAACTAATACTAATGGTGTTATTCTTGTCAGTTTTGACAATTCTCCAGTAATGAATCTAGCAGCTCTAAGCTAAATTTAAATATTATTTAGGCATTTAAGATGAAATTGAAGTAAAGCCTAGGCTTTTTAATTTTATGGTTAGTAACTAAAGTTAAACTTAAGTAACTTGCTTGAACTCGGCCGGGCATCTAATGTATTATCATGAGATCTTGGTCTGGGGCTATTCTCAATGAAAACTTGTGTTGAAGTCAGATAGACATGTGCAGGCCTTTTTTCATATTCTAAAACAGTGTACATTAGAACTTCACTCTCCTCCAACGCAGAAGCCATCATTAAAAAAATAGTTTAATAAGCTAACAATGAACAAGTCAATCAATGCTAGAGTTCAGTTCCTATAGTTTGTATTGTTTAGTTGACCCCGGAACAGGTTGCTCAGGTTCAATTTATATAAGGTATATTTATTTTTCAAACAATTTTATATGGTCCAAGGTAGATCAGAACAAATTGTATCATAAACGCATTTTATAAGTAATAAGAGAAAAACGTTTGTTTTTTTTAATGAAGAAAATAACAGTGTTTCTTTTTTAAAATGTGTTGGTTTTTTTTTGGTATTAATTTTAGAACAAATGAACGGCGTAGGACTTGTATTTAGGGAATAACTGGAGTATGTCTTTCCACCCAGAAAAGTGTCAACTGTTAAGAGTATCTTATCTTATCTATACAGACGCTCCTTCTATGCAGAAGATAGTTGCGTCCACAGACCATGACAGATGATCTGTTGGCAAGTGATGCAGCATTCACAGGCCACGGCTTTGTGGGTTCCACGCATTACCCAGCCGCCTAACTACATGTAGTGTTAGGTACCCATTCGGAGCGGGGTGACTCAGGGACGCCCTAGGCCCCGGGAACAAACCCTTGCCTTCACACGGATTCGAACCCGTGACCATCGGTACGACAGTCCAGTGCGCTGCCACTCGACCACCGCGTCCCCAAGAGTAACAAAGAAAAAGAAACAAATAAATTCAAAATAATACATTCATGGAAAAGAACTCACCCAAACTAAAGATGCATAATACTTAGGAGTCTTAATAAATGAGAAACTATCATGGAATCCCCATGTCAATGAAATTATTTAAAAAATCAAACAAAACCTTAGGCTTTATAAAAAGAAACTTTAACAAATGTAATAGAGATATAAAACTAAAATGCTACCTCACTTTGGTGAGACCTGTACTAGAATATGCATCTTCTGTATGGGACCCATCCACCAAAGAAAGCATTGATAAACTAGAACAAATTCAAAAAAAGAGCTGCAAGATTCATTACTAGAGAATATTCAAAACTGACAAGAATAACACCATTAGTTAAATAATTAAACCTTGAAAGACTAGAGGATAGAATAACCAAGAGCAAAGTGGTAATCATAGATAAAGCAATTAATTCTAATTTAGAAATACAACACAAAGATAACTTAATACAACCCTCAGATAGACATAAGGATAAAAACACCTTTCTTATTCCGTATGAGCCGTATGCAAGAACAAACACATACAAGTTTTCGTTCTTCCCATCCGGAATTCGGGCGTGGATGGGTTGCCTGAAGAAACCAGGAAAACCAACACTTTATCAACATTTAGATCTCTAATAGAAATGCAGGACTAAACACAAACCATAGATAAGCGTAGGACGCAATAATCTTCTGTATAGAAGGAGCGTCTGTAAACAGATAAGATAAGATAAGATAATATCTCTATGCAACTTGAAAATAATTATAATGGTGGGTGAGACTGCAACCAGGCTTTTAAATTAGTAAATTTATACAAGGCCGTACCCAGAATTTTTTAAGGGGGGTTCGCAAACTTGTCGCAAAGGCATTTCATGTTAAGATAAGGTAAACCTCTCATAACGAGCACCTCTCATAACGAGATTTTCGCATAACGAGCAACATTTTTATGGAAAAGTTTCTCCCTTAACGAGCGAAATTCGCATAACGAGTGACGCAGAAAGGGAAACTCCCTTTTTCCTGGAAATTCATTAGTGAGACGGCACTTCTGCCCTGATCTATTATGCTGTGTTATGCACTCGGTCTGTTAGCGTATTGTTTTCGTGTGTGATCAACCAATTTTACAATTTTTAAAAAAAATGTTTTATGTGCCTGATAAATTATTTTTAAAAAAAACCACAAGAAGCCAATCATAAGAGAGGGATAAAGAATAAATTGAAATAAAACGAAAAAACATTGCATGCGAGGACAAGGTTGCGAATCTAGCGCGCAACTACAATCGGCCAACATCAACGATCTGCACTATTCTCAAGAACAATTAAGGAAATGCATGTCAAGAATGTGTACGAAACGGTTACTACACATTTTCGTCAAATTTTGAATCGTCTGCAAAAACAAATGTCTTTAACAGTTTTCTAGTTAAAAAGCAATAATTATTTGTCATAAATTCATATTTTTGTTTACGTTTTTTTTTGTTTCAAATCTAAATTATATTCTAGTTGTTTCACTCTTTAATAATTCATAAGTAATTTTATTTGAATAAATGTTATTAATTTTTTTGAAAAAAGAGACTTTTTTCAGCATGGAACGGATTATCGTATTTTACATTGATTTGTATAGAAAAAATTGTTTCGTATAACGAGTGTTTCGCTTAACGAGTAAAACTCTGGAACGAATTAATCTCGTTATGAGATGTTTGACTGTACCTACAATATATGGTGCTATGACTTCAAATTGGATGAGAATATTTAATCAGTAATTCCGTATCTATGAATAATTGAGGGCGTTGATTAAACTTCTCGTCTCTTTGGCCTCGTTTTCAAAAAAAAATTTTTAATTTATTTTTTTTAATCACAGTGGCCGAAAAAGTAGGTTTTCATGAAATAAAAGCGTACAAAATAGTATTTTATTTAAAAATGCAAGTACTCGATCATTTATTTCTTTTCTTATTAATAATGAAATCTGCAGGCGCAAGCGTTAAAGAATTTGAATTATATACATTATGGTACAGAACTGCCAAAGCGGAAGACCATGATGCTATGAGGTTTATTTTAGAACATCTTCGATGTCAACCCTTCTTGGGTTTTTATTACCAAATCTGTAAAACACTGTTTTCGTTGATATTGAAAGAGTAGTGATGCATCAATGCAAGCTCGGTAAGTCTTTCCTGTCCCATTGAACATTTTATGTAATTGTGCAAATGTCGAAGTGTACTGAAACTTCGCTCAGAGGCGAAGGAAGTCACAGGACTCACACACGCGACTTTCAGTAAGCAATAAATATTTGGATACATCGATTCATTGCAATGTTTTTTAGCTTCCGTGCAATTTTGTTTTTGGTAGCATTGACTCTTCCCATTGGCTGAACCCCAATTTCCACCCGGTAAACTCTTCGGGCAGCACTTCTGGTGAAGTCAGATCTTGCTCATATAAATCCACATCACCCTTCAGATCTTCATAAATACAATTTCTAACAGCACTTGGCACAAGAGCTAACAATTGTGAGGATGTCCTGGTTAAGCCAGAGAACCGCATATCTAGTTCAGCAATGGTGTGCTCCAGAAATGGTTTAATTAAGTTCCGCAAATAATGTTGCATTGGCATTTCTACACACACATTGCTTCTGGGCATTGAAGCTTCAGCTCCTACAGAATGCGCCATGATAATGATATGATCATAAGTGTTTTGTGATTATGTCAATCGCTTATCTCTGAAGTTCGACTGTTATTCCTTCAAGCCTCGATATTATTTTGTACGTTACAACAAACGTCACAATAAATGTGAAGTTACACAAGGAATGAAGAAGTGACGTTGCTCGAGAGTTACTGTCCGTGTCCCAATCACCATTTGTAGTCAAAATTGGATCAACTCTTTGGTCGTTGTGTTTTCATCGTGGCATTGAAATTATCTCAAGAGTGTGAAAAATGTAAACATACGATTAATAGAAGAGTTTGTATGCTTCGTGGCACTCAGCCCATCTTGCTTTGCACAAATCTGTAAGTGCCTTCCGTTTAGCACTATCAAAGACTTGTTTGTTTGAGGTTTTTCAAAAAGTCTTCGCGCTTTGGGCTGTTGTTAAAAAGACATGCATTTTTCTTTTAATTTGTCAATCATGTTACGCACATCGGGAAGTCCGCACGAATGCGTGATCACTAGGTTTAAAGCGTGGTTGCTGCAGTGTGTGTATACCACCAAAAGGGCCTCTCGCAGAATACGTGCTTGTACTTCTGAGACAGCGCCCGACATAGATGCAGCGCAATCATAACACTGGTCCTTTTTTGCAAAATGGTGCGTCCTTTTTTTGCAGAATCGGGCATCCTTTTTGTGCAGAATGGTGCGCCTTTTTTTTTGCAGAATGGTGCGCCCTTTTTTGCAGAATCGGGCATCCTTTTTTTGCAGAATGGTGCGGCCTTTTTTTGCAGAATCGGGCTTCCTTTTTTGCAGAATGGTGCGCCCTTTTTTTGCAGAATCGGGCATCTTTTTTTTGCAGAATGCTGCGCCTTTTTTTTCAGAATCGGGCACACTTTTTGCAAACTGGTGCGCCCTTTTTTTGCAGAATCGGGCGCCTTTTTTTGCAGAATCGGGCATCATTTTTTTGCAGAATGGTGATCCCTTTTTTTACAGAATATTGCGACCTTTTTTTGCAGAATCGGGAATCCTTTTTTTCAGAATGGTGCGCCCTTTTTTTGCAGAATCGGGAATCCTTTTTTTTTCAGAATGGTGCGCCCTTTTTTTTGCAGAATCGGGCTTTATTTTCTTGCAGAATGGTGCGCCCTTTTTTTGCAGAAGGGTGCGCCCTTTTTTTGCAGAATCGGGCATCCTTTTTTGCAGAATGGTGCGCCCTTTTTTGCAGAATCGAGCATCCTTTTTTGCAGAATGGTGAGCCCTTTTTTGCATAATCCGGCGCCCTTTTTTTGGAGAATCGGGTTTCCTTTTATTGCAGAATGGTGAGCCCGTTTTTTGCAGAATCGGGCGCCTTTTTTTTGCAGAATCGGGCATCCTTTTTTTGAAGAATCGGACGCCCTTTTTTTGCAGAATGGTGAGATCTTTTTTTGCAGAATCGGGCGCCCTTTTTTTGCAGAATCGGGCTCCCTTTTTTTGCAGAATGGTGAGCCCTTTTTTGCAGAATCGGGCGCCACTTTTTTTTGCAGAGTCGGGTGCCCTTTTTTTGCAGAATCGGGCGCCCTTTTTTTGCAGAATCAGGCATCCTTTTTTTCAGAATCGCGCGCCCTTTTTTGCAAAATCGGTCGCCCTTTTTTGCAGAAAGATGCGCCCTTTTTTTCAGAATCAGGCATCCTTTTTTTGCAGAATCGGGCGCCGTTTTTTGCAAATTCGGGCGCCCTTTTTTTCCAGAAAGGTTCACCCTTTTTTCAGAATCAGGCATCCTTTTTTTGCCAAATCAGGCGCCCTTTTTTTGCAGAATCGGGCGCCCTTTTTTGTAGAATTGGGCGCCTTTTTTTTGCAGAATCGGGCGCCATTTTTTTGCAGAATTGGGCATCCTTTTTTGCAGAATCGGGCATCCTTTTTTTTGCAGAATGGTGAGCATGGATCCGTGTCATGGATCCGTGTCATGGATCCGTGTCATGGATCCGTGTCATGGATCCGTGTCATGGATCCGTGTCATAGATCCGTGTCATAGATCCGTGTCATAGATCCGTGTCATAGATCCGTGTCATAGATCCATGTCATAGATCCGTGTAATAGATCCGTGTCATAGATCCGTGTCATATATCCTTGTCAAATATCCATGTCATAGATCCGTGTCATAGATCCGTGTCATAGATTCGTGTCATAGATCCGTGTCATAGATCCGTGTCATGGATCCGTGTCATGGATCCGTGTCATGGATCCGTGTCATGGATCCGTGTCATAGATTAGTGTCATAGATCCGTGTCATAGATCCGTGTCATAGATCCGTGTAATAGATCCGTGTCATAGATCCGTGTCATAGATCCGTGTCATAGATCCGTGTCATAGATCCGTGTCATAGATCCGTGTCATAGATCCGTGTCATAGATCCGTGTCATGGATCCGTGTCATGGATCAGTGTCATGGATCCCTGTCATGGATCCGTGTCATGGATCCGTGTTATGGATCCGTGTCATGGATCCGTGTCATGGATCCGTGTCATGGATCCGTGTCATGGATCCGTAACATAGATCCGTGTCATGGATCCGTGTCATAGATCCGTGTCATAGATCCGTGTAATAGATCCGTGTCATAGATCCGTGTCATAGATCCGTGTCATAGATCCGTGTCATAGATCCGTGTCATAGATCCGTGTCAAAGATCTGTTTCAAAGATCCGAGTCATAGATCCGTGTCATTGATCCTTGTCGTAGATCCGTGTCATGGATCCATGTCATAGATCCATGTCATCGACCCGTGTCATAGATCAGTGTCATAGATATGTGTCATAGATCCGTGTCATGTGTGTGTGTGTGTGCGTGCGAGCGTGCGTGCATGCGTGTGCCTGTGCGTGTGTGCGTGTGCATGTGCATGCGTGTGTTCGTGTGTGCATGTGCGTGTGGTTGTACGTGTGTGCGAATGTGCGTGTGTGCCCGTGTGTGTGCGTGTGTGCGTTTGTGTTAAAGCTGTGTTAGATCTGTGCTATAGATATGTGCAATAGATATGTGCAATAGATATGTGCAATAGATCTGTGCTATAGATCTGTGCTATAGATCTGTTCTATAGATCTGTGCTATAGATCTGTGCTATAGATCTGTGCTATAGATCTGTGCTATAGATCTGTGCTATAGATATGTGGTATAGATCTGTGGTATAGATCTGAGCTATAGATCTGTGCCTTAGATATGTGCATAAGATCTGTGCCATATATCTTTGCCATAGATCTTTGCCATAGATATTTGCCATAGTTCCGTGTCATAGATCCGTGTCAAAGATCCGTGTCCTAGATCCGTGTCATAGATCCTTGACATGGATCCGTGCCATGTTTCCGTGTCATGGATCCGTGTCATGGATCCGTGTCATGGATCCGTGTCATGGATCCGTGTCATGGATCCGTGTCATGGATCCATGTCATGGATCCATGTCATAGATCCGTGTCATAGATCCGAGTCATAGATCCGTGTCATAGATCCGTGTCATAGATCCGTGTCATAGATCCGTGTCATAGATCCGTGTCATAGATCCGTGTCATAGATCCGTGGCATAGATCCGTGTCATAGATCCGTGTCATAGATTCGAGTCATAGCTCCGTGCCATAGATCTGTGCCATAGATCTTTGCCATAGATCTTTGCCATAGATCCATGTCATAGATATGTGCTATAGATCTGTGCTATTGATCTGTGCCATAGATCTGTGCCGTAGATCAGTGCCATAGATCTTTGCCATAGATCTTTGCCATAGATTTATGCCATAGATCTTTGCCATATATCTTTGTCATAGATCTATGCCATAGACCAGTGTTGTCCAAACGGTGTGCCGCGAGAAAATTTTAGTGTGCCGCGAAAGATTTCAAAAATACCATAAATTGCTAGGCTTTTCGAACCTTCAAGTTTTGAAAAAAATTATCCTTAACTGAAAAAGAATTGAATAAAAACGTTTCATATTTGTATTGTTTTGGTTGTGAGAATCTCTTGAAAGCTACAAAATTTCTCTCCTCCGTTGGGAATAAATATCTGTTGTAAGTAAATAAAACCCCTTTCCTGCTGTTCACTTTTTTAAAAACTTTTAATTACTGACGGCTATGGATAATTTTTTTGAAGAGAAGCCAGAAGGATTCCAGCGAGCATCAAAATGGAGAAAGAGCTGTGAAATCCAAGAAGAATGTTACCAAACGGCAAACGGAAATATCACGAGGAATATCTTGAGTATGGTTTCATACAATGTGCAAATGATCCTTCTCTTCCGTTATGTCTTAATTGTAACATGGCATTGTCCAACGAGTCCATGAACCCCAGTAAACTGAAGCGGCATCTGAACTCAAATCATCCAGGATTGAAAGACAAGCCGAAAAGTTATTTCGCATCCGTTCGGTCCAACTTAGAGCAGCAATAAAAAATAATGAAGAAATTTTCCTCAATTCCTGTCAAAGCTCAGTTAGCAAGCTATAAAATTGCGAATCTTTTGGTCAAACAAAAGAAATCTCATTTGGACGCTGAGACAATCATATTGCCGTCTTTACGAATTGCAGTTGAGACTATGGTGTTGGGACCCAACGCTGTTGAAAAAATAAATAAGATTCCACTGTCTCACCAGAAGATGGGACGTCGGATTGCTGACATTTCGACAGATTTGGACAATCAAATTAAAGAGCATTTTGCGGATGCCGACGACATCCAAAAGCTCTGGGCAATGCAAATCGATGAAAGTACTGACATCAGCGGAAAGGTGCAACTGCTCGCATACGTCAAACGTGAAAGACTGCAAATGATAGAAAGAGAAATGAGAGTTTGCTTATCCAGCAATGAGCCGCGTTTTGAGCTCATCTGCTCCAAAGAAAACGCTCAAATATCTCATTAATTATGAAACACTAGCGTACACCCGTCAAAAATGACGGAAGTTTTCAGCTGAAATCTATTTATTTTATAAATAATGCACTTTTTTTTTAGGGTGCCTACGGCGCCGACCTTTTTCAAAAGCCCAACTAACTTGTCCTTGTTTGATAAATACGAAATATGAAACTTTCTGAAATGTACACAAAGTATTTTATAAAAGGGGTTGCAGGGCGCCTGCGGCGCCCCCTTTTTATTTAATTTTATAATTAACCACCATCTAATTCTCTCTTTACAATGTTCCCTTTTCCAAAATTAAAATATGAGCGAAAGCAATGACGTCATATACTTTTTTTATCAGCGCATATTTAATTTGCACACCTTTTGATGCTTTGGTGCAGTAATTTGGTTTTCCCTGCTTTCTAGTAGCGTCAGGACTGACTGACAGACACTACTGACTTGCGTGACAATTGCAAATTATATTGTTTAATCTTTTGAATAAACACTGATTAATTGTTTTTTTGTGAGGTGTGCCGCGCAAATTTTTTAACAGTTTAGTGTGCCGTGAACGATTTTCGGTTGGACAACACTGCCATAGACCTTTGCCTGAGATCTGTGCCTTAGATCTGTTCCTTAGATCTGTGCCTTAGATCTATGCCATAGATCTGTGCCATAGATCTGTGCCATAGATCCTTACCATCGATATTTGCCATAGATCTTTGCCATAGATCCGTGTCATAGATCCGTGTCATACATCCGTGTCATAGTTCCGTGTCATAGATCCATGTCAAAGAACCGTGTCAAAGATCCATGTCATAGATCCGTGTCATACATCCGTGTCATAGATCCGTGTCATGGATCCGTGTCATGGATCCGTGTCATGTATCCGTGTCATGGATCAGTGTCATGGATCCCTGTCATGGATCCGTATCATGGATCCGCTTTATGAATCCGTGTCATGGATCCGTGTCATGGATCCGTGTCATGGATCCGTGTCATTAATCCTTGTCGTAGATCCGTGTCATGGATCCGTGCCATGGATCCGTGTCATTGATCCGTGTCATGGATCCGTGTCATGGATCCGTGTCATGGATCCGTGTCATGGATCCGTGTCATAGATCCGTGTCATAGATCCGTGTCATGGATCCGTGTCATGGATCCGCGTCATGGATCCGCGTCATAGATCCGCGTCATAGATCCGCGTCATAGATCCGTGTCATAGATCCGCACTTTTTTTGCAGAATGGTGCGCCCTTTTTTTGCAGAATCGTGCATCCTTTTTTTGCAAAATGGTGCGCCCTTTTTTTGTAGAATCGGTCAACCATTTTGTGCAGAATGGTGCGCCTTTTTTTTTGCAGAATCGGGCATCCTTTTTATGCAGAATGGTGCGCCCTTTTTTGCAGAATGGTGCGCCCTTTTTTGCAGAATCAGGCAGCCTTTTTTTGCAGAATGGTGCACCCTTTTTTGCAGAATGGTGCGCCCTTTTTTGCAGAATTGGGCATCCTTTTTTTTTGCAGAATGGTGCGCCCTTTTTTTGCAGAATGGTACGCCCTTTTTTGCAGAATCGGACATCCTTTTTTTGAAGAAACGGGCACCCTTTTTTGCAGAATGGTGCGCCCTAATTTTTGCAGAATGGTGCGCCCTATTTTTGCTGAATTGAGAGCGCCCGTATTTGGCAGAATCGGGCATCCTTTTGTTGCAGAATGGTGCGCCCTTTTTTTGCAGAATGGTGCGCCCTTTTTTTGCATAATCGAGCATCCTTTTTTGCAGAATGGTGCGCCCTTTTATTGCAGAATGGTGCGCCCTTTTTTTGCGGAATCGGGCATCCTTTTTTTGCAGAATGGTGCGCATTTTTTTTTGCAGAATGGTGTACCCTTTTTTGCAGAATGGTGCGCCCTTTTTTGCAGAATGCTTCACCCCTTTTTTTTTGCAGAATCGGGCATCCTTTTCTTTTGCAGAATCGGACATCATTTTTTTGCAGAATGGTGCGCCGTTTATTTGCAGAATGTTGCGCCCTTTTATTTGCAGAATCGGGCATCCTTTTTTTGCAGAATGGTGCGCCATTTATTTGCAGAATGTTGCGCCCTTTTTTTGCAAAATCGGGCATCCTTTTTTTCCATTAATTGTTCGATTAAGCTCGCGAATAATAATAATAAATTGATAATTTATATAGCGCTGTATCCCAATAAGGAACTGACTATGTAACTATTGATATTACAAGGATCACTTCATTGTTGATAAACCAAGAATATATAGATACAAGACGATTCCTCAAATTGATTTCGATCTTATAATGACATTTTTCCTGCTATGTATATGCACATCAAAGGCATTTGATCTAAAATTACCACATTGATATCAAACCTCGTGTTTTCTAAAAAATATTTGGTATGCGCTGGAAGAGGAATATGGCGAGTACTGTACGAACCCCACATTTGTGCAGGAAAGTAGGGTGTCATCTTGTGTGTCGCAAAATACAGTAATACTGCAGGTTGAAGACTGAAAAATACTATGACATTAAAAAAATATCCAATATTATCATAAATTTTTACTCCAAAGCTCACGAGTTGTTGTTTTTTAGTTGTTGTTTTTTTGTATGGACGAGGAGGCGTGTTTAAATTGTTGCATTCTCTTGTTGAATTTATAAACTAATGAAAAATACATGGCTACCGCTATCGGGCGGTTTAACCGAGGGGCTGTGAACAGCGGTAAATTATCTCATTTGGGGTTAAAAGGGAACTCTTGGCGTTTGACCAAAAACCAATCGAACAATTATATGAAAAAACTTAAAACGTTTATAATCGTATCAAATAGACCCCCCCCCCAAAAACAAAAAAAACAAAAAAAAATTTTAATAAAAAAATCAAACATTGATATTCCGTGTCGTTTTGACTTAAAATATATTTACATAATCCTATTCAGATCATTTTTAGACACTTTTCATGCTTGTAAAACTCACCAGTTGCATTTTCGGAGGGGGGTGCTAACGACGCTCCCCCAAATCCCCGAGTCATGTGAGCAGGACCTCGAGTCTTGTAACGCACACAGAAATTTGTATATTTTGGGGTAACAGGCAAAAATGTTGGTCGACTACTGACGTGAGAGAACCAAACGGAGCGGCGGTGACATCACAAATGCTTTGATGTCAATATCAAACGACGCAGGGTAACAATTTCATACGTTCTCATGAGTTCTCAAACTTAAGGATTACAATTAGATTTAATTTTCATTTCTTGATAACTTACGCCGACCGGCGTCTGATGGCCTACCGACCGGTACTTTGAGAAGCACTGATTTTTTTTTAATATTAAAAAATCATTTAAGAAATTGTAAGTGACTAAATATTTCAGTGGACGTTTTGTTTTTATTTATCCTTTTGATGTGACGTCACATTTCTTCAACCCCCTCCCTCCCCCTCGTCACACATCGTCACAAAAGTGTGACCCCCCTCCCCCCCCCTTTTTTTTTAGGTGCGTGACGTCATTTATGGACGGCCCCTTGTGAACTAAACCTGACACTGAATCGGTGAGTAAAAATCCGAATAAAATATTTGATTGTACTTTTTACTATTAGTCCATCTAATGGTCCAGGGCCGTTTTGTCCGGGGCCGTTTTATCGGTGTAACATTGTTTTACATTTACATTGTATATCTAATATGGGATAATTTATACTTTGTCAACGGGTGCAACATAATTACATATCCCAGCTAAATTAAGTCAAATTAACTTTCTATATAAACTAAGGCCCGAGTCCTAGCAACTTTAATGTAGACGAAGTTTTTGTCTATGTCTATTTCATTTTAAATTATAAACTGAATAAAATACGTTTTGTTGTCTTTATTAACAAAATAATTTATTATTATAATGGGGTATTTTATTAAGTGTGTTAATTTGTTATATCTTTTGTTTCGTATTATGTTTAATTTCTTTCTCTTTAATAATTATTTTCACAATGCATTCTAATTTTAGAAACATAGCAAACTTTTATAATTGTCACATGATCAAAACAACAAAAATGGCTGAAGAGCTCAGGGCAAGACCCCGTAAACAAAATAAGGTATAGGCCTAGTTAGAGATTGTTGTTTTATTTTCCTATTTATTTTAAGTCTAAAATATATTTTTGATTTAATTGTGATTTTGGTAATCCTGAAGATTTTACACGAATATTATTTCACAGCGAAATTTATTTTTCCCTTGAGAACTTACGTTCGTAATTTATTAAGATAAATTTCATAAATAATGATTAAAATTTAAATCATTATCATTATTATAATATGAATTTATAATTATATGTTAATGTTAATGTTGTATTTCAGGGTAATCCTGCAGATTTTACACGTATATTATGATTTAATATTTCACAGCGAAATTTAATTTTCTCTTGAGAACTTTCGTTTTTAATCTATTAAATGCATAATTATATGTTGTATTTCAGCTATTACAGCGCTAATTTGTAAGTCTTTCTAATTTCTAAGCCATTTTTTCGGCTCTCAACAGCAAATAGTCTGATGATGATGCAACCATTTTTTAAATTATCAAACTACATGCCGGATTGTCCAATAAGATGCCAAATGGAAATTTCTCACTTACAAACAAAGAAAATAAGAATCAAACATCTAGTAACGAAAAAAAGAAAAGAAATTGTCTTTAAAATATTTATTTATCTTCTAAGAACGCTAAAATAGATGAATAATACTTTTAAAAAAAAATCTTCAGTCAGTAAATTTATTTTAGCATGGGTCGAGCCAGGTAAAAAACACCTGGCAGCAGTTCGCTAGGTAAACAAAATGGACGTATCGTGACCACATTATGTATTATATAGAGCCGAAAAAATGCATTTGAAATTAAAAAGACTCACAAATTAGCGCTGTAATAGCTGAAATACGACATATAATAATGCATTTAATAAATTAAAAATGTAAGTTCTCATGAAAAAATTAAATTTCGCTGTGAAATAATAAATTATAATATACGTGTAAAATCTGCAGGATTACCGTATTTCAGCTATTACAGCGCTAATTTGTGAGTCTTTTTAATTTCTAAGGCATTTTTTCGGCTCTTAACAGTAAATAGTCTGATCGTGATGCAACCATTTTGTTTATTTATCAAACTACTTGCCAGATTGTCCGATAAGATGCCAAATGGAAATGTATCACTTACAAACAAAGAAAAGGAGAATCAAACATCTAGTAACGAAATAAAAAAATGAAATATTCTTTAAAATATTTATTTATCTTCTAAGAACATTAAAATAGATGAATAATTAGGCACTTCAATACTCGCGTCGTGCGCCGAAAAAAGACGCGGGTTAAACAGCGGCGATCGCTGTGATCAGCTCGCGCTGGTCGTTTTCGGTAGATGTCTTTTTTTTTCGTTGTTTTGTGTCATTTCTAGAAATAAATGAACTTCCTTCCTTTAATTTAAATCCGTGGTGAATGCTTGTCATGGGGGTATAAATAGTGTCGAAATCCGACCACGCTGTGTTGATCAATTGGCAAGAGAATGTGGGGTAAGTCATTTTGCTGTTGTTTTCTGTTTTTTTTAAGATCATTATCGAACTTGGAAGTTATGTTACGAAATACTATATTATATATATTGATAAAAAATTAATCACCTATTTAAAAGACTATAGACGTCAGCAAATTTTAATGAGATCTTACGAAAAATGACAAATTTTGTAAGTTAGCCGACGCATGGCCATTTTGTCTAATAAATTTACCGGAAGTACTTTGTCTCTAATGTAAATAATGAATATTATTAGTGAATATTTAAAACAAATTTTCTCCATAAATATTTATTAAAATTATAATATATCATTCTAACAGTCAACAGGTTGTACTATTATTGTTTTTAGTGCTATGACTTTATTAGAAACATGAAAAATATAATATAGTAATAGAAATGGGCTTAAATGCTTTAGACTTACTACACAAATTTAGAGTTAGAGGTGGACTCTCTGGTAAGAATTTGAATTCAATTAGTTAAGTATTACTAATACTAATAGTACTAATAGTCAGCACAGTATATTTTATTAATTTTTATATTTCAGAATTACCTCTTGTCATTCCTTGTGATTGTGCTCGGTTGAGTAATTATTTATATATAAAAATACTATGGCTGATGTCAAGAAAACAGTTAAGGATTTCAACATTTTTGTGGCAAGGACAGTCCTCTTGAGGGATATCTGGATAATTAGACATCATGATTCAACTTCGAGTCTTAGGTAAATTTACAATACACTTTTTTATTATAAAGTAGAAAAGAAAAGAAAAGTACATTTCAATGATATGAGGCTATTTCTATTTTTTAAAATTCTTGGTGAATTTTTTTGTTCTTAGGTCTTTTTGGAAAACTTTTGACTGGACCCTGGATGACTGTTCTACAAAAACTCAAGGGGCTTAACGCATTTGGAGATGGTGAGTCTATTAATTTTGTCTACATAAGGATTATCTTATCTTATCTATACAGAAGATAATTGCGTCGACAGACTATGACGGATGATCTGTTGGCAAGTGATGCAGCGTTCACAGGCCACGGCTATGAGGGTTCACAGGCCACGGCTGTTAGGGTTCCACGCATTACCCAGCAGCCTAACTAGTGTTAGGTACCCATTCGGAGCTGGGTGACTCAGGGACGCCCTAGGCCCAGGGAACAAATCCTTGCCTTTACAATAGATTTCGAAACCGTGACCATCGGTACGCCAGTCGAGCGCGCTGCCACTCGACCACCGCACTTAAATATCTTGAACCTTGTCTTTTTTTTAAAGCCACTTGATTATGGTATTGTCTTTAGCCTTTCCTTTATTTTTTATCATGTTTAATGAACAGATACCACACACGAGGACATAGCCAGCCTGGAGGAGATCAACACCTTCGACTGATACTGACGAGAGAAGAGGATGTGTTTAATCTACCTATTGACGAGGATCATGTGCTGCTTGAGCTGAGGAGCCAGAACTACCAACCGTGTCCACGATTTTTTTTGAGACAGTTTCTATTCTGTCTTTAGGATTTGTATCAGTCTTAAACAAAAAGAGAACTTATTTAAGAAATTTAAGGCTACCTATTCATATAGGATACACAAAAAATACTTAAAGATTAAACACTTGACACAAAAACTTAGTCGAGACCTTCAAAATGAATATATAAACAATGTAATTACCAAAGATAACAATAAAAACTTATGGTCCTTTATCAAATCTAAAAAAATGGAACCTACAGGAATAGCCACACTAAAAGGCTCAAATAATAAAACCTATAATGATAATGAGACTAAAGCTAATATCCTTAACAAATATTTTGCATCATCTTTTTCTGCCTCAGACGACAAGGAAGTTTTAATAAATTTAAATAAAATGGAGGAAATAGGTAACATAACTGTAGATGAGATAGGTATACATTCATCCTAAAAAACTTAAAAATAAACAAAGCTACTGGCCCAGATGATTTGCCTGCAAGGTTATTAAAAGAACTAAGCAATGAACTGTCCCCAATCCTTGTAGTTCTCTTTCAAGCCTCTCTAAACCAGGGTAAAGTGCCCCAGGATTGGAAATTAGCTAACGTAACTCCACTCTTTAAGAAAGGGGATAAATCAGACCCTGGTAATTACAGGCCTGTATCACTTACTAGTATCACCTGTAAATTACTAGAACACATAATATATAGTAGAATAGTTAACCACCTTGACAAATATAATGCCCTATGCCCACATCAACACGGCTTTAGAAAAAACAGATCATGTGAAACACAATTAATAGGTTTAATAGATGAACTATCAAAAGGCTTAGACAAAAATGATCAAATAGATACAATATTACTAGACTTCTCAAAAGCATTTGACAAAGTTCACCACCTTAGTTTACTTAAAAAACTTAACTACTTTGGAATCTCAGGTTCCTTACATCACTGGATCCAAGACTTCCTTTTGGGCAGGGAGCAAACTGTAATAATTAATGGATCTAAATCTGCACCAATAAAGGTTAACTCAGGAGTTCCACAAGGAACTGTGCTAGGTCCCTTACTCTTTTTAATTTATATAAATGATTTACCCAACAACATCTCAACAGGTACAAAAGTTAGGTTATTTGCTGATGATTGTATAATCTATAGAACAATTAAATCAGAACAAGATAGCAAAATTTTACAAAAAGACTTAGATGAATTGATAAAATGGGAAACTAACTGGAGTATGTCTTTCCACCCAGAAAAGTGTCAACTGTTAAGAGTAACAAAGAAAAAGAAACAAATAAATTCAAAATATTTCATTCATGGAAAAGGAACTGACCCAAACTAAAGATGCAAAATACTTAGGAGTCATAATAAATGAGAAACTATCATGGAATCCCCATGTCAATGAAGTTATTAAAAAATCAAACAAAACCTTAGGCTTTATAAAAAGAAACCTTTACAAATGTAATAAAGATATAAAACTAAAATGCTATCTCACTTTGGTGAGACCTGTACTAGAATATGCATCTTCTGTATGGGACCCATCCACCAAAGAAAACATTGATAAACTAGAACAAATTCAAAAATGAGCTGCCAGATTCATTACTGGAGAATATTCAAAACTGACTAGAATAACACCATTAGTTAAATCATTAAACCTTGAAACACTAGAGGATAGAAGAACCAAGAGTAAAGTAGTAATCATACATAAAGCAATTAATTCTAATTTAGAAATACAACACAAAGATAACTTAATACAACCCTCAGATAGACATAAGGATAAAAACACCTTTCTTATTCCGTATGCAAGAACAAACTCATACAAATTTTCGTTCTTCCCGTCCGGAATTCAGGCGTGGAATGGGTTGCCTGAAGAAACCAGGAAAGCCAACACTTTATCAACATTTAAAATCTCTAATAAGAATGCAGGACTAAACACAAACCATAGATAAGCGTAGGACGCAATAATCTTCTGTATAGAAGGAGCGTCTGTAAACAGATAAGATAAGAATTCTTAAACAGACAGCTTCATGCTTATCTTGTTGGGGAACTGGCCAATCCATCAGCAGAATTAAAGACCCTTACCTCATCAGCCCCTGTTCATAATGTACATAGTGAGAGGGTTTTAGGGATGGTTGATGCACAATTTAAAAGAGCCCCTAATGCTTCAACTGGGTTTATTGATGCTAAGGTTAAGGGAATGGTGAACAAAACTTTGGATTGGTTTTTGGCTAAACCTATTTTAGAGCAAGAGGGTCTTATTAAGTTTGCTATTAGAGAAGCCAGTAAATCTAGGATTATTTTAAAGGTTCGGGATAAACTTATGAAGATAGCACGTCAGATAGCGGTGGGACAGAAGAGGGAACAGGGAGAGAGGAATAAGTTAGAGAAGAGAGTTACACCATTATTAGAATCTGATAGAGGGTTGAATGATGTAATTTTTTATGGACTATGTCAGAATGTTAAGGAAAAGCTGTCCATGCTACTCTCTGGTAGAACAGACTGCTTCCCAAGAAGATTAGGCATACATGGGATGTTGATGGGGAGGAAGAAGAGTTTTTTGGAGATTTAGTTGGGTTTGTCAGGAAATCTGGAAAATTATTTTGTAAGTTAGTATTTTCTGATATTGAAGAAATTACATTATCTCATTTAGTTTCTGATGTTATAATGGGTGATTTTCATTTTATTTAGTTTAATTTGTGTTGATTTCTTTCATTTTCATGCACGTGTAATTTTAAAAATATGCATACATTTTTTTATTTGCATTATATGTGATATTTATATACATTTTTTTTAATGTACATTATCTGTTTGTACTGAAATTTTCATAGCAGCAGCTTTAATAGTTTTTAAAGTTATACATTTAATTGTAAATTGTCGGCCGAGTTCGATTTTCAATCTATGTTCTTTTTATAAAATGTGCAAAAATTATCTAATCTGCATTTAATTTATTCTTTTATTTGCATTAATTTTGTTGGGCATTATCTGTTTGTACTGAAAATTTTACAGTTATAGCATTGTTGGTTTAAAAGTTATGCTATTTTGTAGTAAAACTGAATTTATTGACATTTGTCGCTATTGACCCCCTGTCCTTATATGGTCATGTTTTAATAAAATATATTTAATTAATTCACAACTACTGTGTTGTTTTTTGTTTAAGTATGTGTTATTGATGTATCCCCCAAATTGCAGGGTTCTATCTTCATTAATTACTAAGTTATGAACAAAATAGTGTGGGAAGAGCTAATATTCGATCACAGTTTTTAGAAATAATTAAAAGATAAATAAGGAGGAAAAAAAAATTCACCAAAAAAATCATAACTTTTTTTCTATAAAAGATAGAAGAATGATCTAGGTGTCATTGGATAGCTAAAATCAAGCTCTTTCCAATGATATGCTATTTGTTTATGTCAGTTGTATTTTGAAATTTTGATCTTCAGTCAGTAAATTTATTTTAGCATGGGTCGAACCAGGTAGAAAACATCTGGCAAGCAGTTCGCTAGGTAAACAAAATGGACATATCGTGACCAGATTATGTATTATATAGAGCCGAAAAAATGCCTTGGAAATTAAAAAGACTCACAAATTAGCGCAGTAATAGCTGAAATACAACATATAATAATGCATTTAATAAATTAAAATCGTAAGTTCTCACGAGAAAATTAAATTTCGCTGTGAAATGATATACGTGTAAAATCTGCAGGATTACCAAAATCACAATATATATATATATATATATATATATATTATATATATATATATATATATTATATATATATATATATATATATATATATATAAGTAAATCACTTTCAATTTTTTTAGTTACATCGTCAACAAAATATATCGTCTGTGAGCATAAATAATGGCACTTATAGAGACCTAGTTTTAGAGAGTTGTGTGCATATTACTTTAGATTTCTTCTTTTTCTATTTATCAAGGGCTCCTGATCAATACTCTGATCATTATGGCTCAAATAAAGCAATGAATTTTATGTTTTCTGTTAAAGAATCCTGATATGTGCTCAACTGACTGATATGAAATTTTTAATAATATCTAAGAGCTAAAATAACAGAATCAATGTCAACAAAATTTATTAGTGTGTTAATTTTAAGTTATCTCTGAACAGTTAAGTTTACAAATAACAAGGTGTTTAAAAAGTCAAATAAAAAATGATAATTAATCAAACAAGCATTTTGTTTATTTTTGTTTACAATTCTTTTAATAGACAAAGAAAACCAAAACTACAATTGAATGTAGTGTAAACACCTTTTCCAAAACTGAATACAAAAGCAATGCTGCAGCTGAGGAAAAGGGTAACACAGAAGCATTAGAAACCTCTGATCCATTGAAACAGGAGACAGAACATTTAGAAGAAGTAGAACATAGAATCAAACCTGAGATTGAACTTAGTAACACAAAACACAAAGATATAATTGAAACGGATGGATCACCAGACCATGCAAACCAAGGGAATTATTTAGCTAAAGTTAGTAATGTATCTTTTGAAGTTTTACCTGAAAGCACAGTTAATAAAAAGTTGAAAGTAGTTGAATGTGGCATCATTGAGGCACAGGATCATCAAACATCTGCTCCACGACCTCAGACTTTAGTTGAATGTGGCATCATTGAGGCACAGGATCATCAAACATCTGCTCCACGACCTCAGACTTTAGTTGAATGTGGCATCATTGAGGCACAGGATCATCAAACATCTGCTCCACGACCTCAGACTTTAGTTGAATGTGGCATCATTGAGGCACAGGATCATCAAACATCTGCTCCACGACCTCAGACTTTAGTTGAATGTGGCATCATTGAGGCACAGGATCATCAAACATCTGCTCCACGACCTCAGACTTTACCAACTCTTACATCCTTAGTTGATCAACAGAAAAATGTTTCAGAAAGCAATGCAGTTTCCGATGCGCGTAAAGGAGAAGGCGTTGTTCCACCCACTTCTCATGTGCCATTATCAGGAGATGGCCAAAAGTCCTCAGGTCAAGGCTCGGGTGTTCTGCTGTCACCTGCTGTTGTTGAGGACCCAAACACACCCATGTCCAGGTCATCGCCATCCTCGCCTAAAGTAAAAGAAGAAGTCAAGACCTCCCCAACGGTCCCAACAAAAGTTCTTGAAGAAAAAAGCCCCAGCTTGTTGGCACAAGAAGCATGGGCAAGAATGCAAGCACTGAACACATCTTTCAAAACTGATGAGGATGTTAGTGAGGCCTCACATGTGACTACAACACAGTCTCTGATGCAAGGAACCATGGACAACTTTACAGAGCTGAACAAGGAACTGGTGGACACAGAACACTCTGTGGGTGCAAAATGTGCTACAGCTGATATTGTAAAGACTGATGAGTTTGTAAAATCAGCACCAGGTGCTGTTAAAACTCTTAGGACATCAGAGATGAAGGAACCAACTTATCCTATAAATCAGCTGGAACAGTCTAAACAGAATACTAAGAGCAAGATTGGGCCAATGGCTTTGTCTGAACTTCTTAGTTTGTATTACAATCCTCAGTTGGCCAACATGGAGAAATTTGTGGATGACTTTATACAGGTAAGCATATTTAAACATCAATGGCAATAATTATATTAATATTTTATTATAACATTAATAGTTTACTTAAAGCTTTGAAAAAAAAATTAAAGGTGTGTATAATAAACTTTAATAAGAAGCTTCAAAGCTATTGTTTGTTTTTTTTAATGTAAATTTTAATTATTTTTGTGAATATTGATTATTTCAACTTAAAAATCAGTTTTCAAGAAATTGTTGAAGAATGTTTTTTTTCTTGGAAATCCTCACAAATACATAAATAATGTGCTCATCAAAGCCTTTTATGTTTAAATTTCATTTCTATTTGAATAATTCTGATGAAAAACATATTCAAACATATTCAAACTTGTTCAATCAGACCTTTTTTAAAATTTCATCCCAGAGAGAACATAAGAAAGAGCAACATGAATTTTATGAGATCCTGTCTGCGTATTTTCGGGCTAGAAATCAGCTTCTGAGTGTAGAAGAGGATGTAAAAACACTGCAGAAAAATTATTCCACTTTGCAGAAAGAGTTGTGGATAACTCATATAAAAAATTTGTCCGTGCAGGTAATAATTTTTAAATATTTTTTTAAAAATTGGATTGTTTTTTTCTATGTAAACACATTATTTTGTCCAAAACAAATTATTTTAAAAAGTAATTATGGAACTTAAATCATCATTTACATTCTAATATTTAATAAGAATATTCAAAATGTTTAAAAGATACTCCAAAGGGAGAAATACATTTATTTAAAAAATGTGTTGCTTTGAATTTTTTAAAATAAAATCTTATTGTTTTAACTTGAATGACAGGGTCAATGTGCTGATCAGGCTCGAGTCTATATCACTCACACTTATGAGCAAAGCCAACTCAATCCTGATGTATTGGCCAAAGTGAACACAGTGCTAGAAAACATTCGCTCACAGATAGCAGACAACCTGTCCTTGTTTGCTTATACATCACAGATATCAAAGTAAGCATGAAATTGTGTCTTTATAATTCTCTGCCTTGATCACAGTTTTTATTCCTCTTCTTCTTCTTTGCCTAACCTCCATTGTGCATAAACAGCTCTCAGTTGAACACATGACCTATATTCAAAAATGACTGGTTTAAAATGTTAGATGCTACAGTTTTGAAAAATTCTTGTTTCAAATCTAGCTATGAGAATAGGATTAAGTTATTAATTAAGAAAAATGTATTTTTGAATCCAAACAAATATTCTGGAAGAAAAATGTGAGCCAATACATTACCAATGCATAATATCACCTGAATCCTATACCGTTAATATAAAAAAAGACAGAAGTTGTAAAGTTTCATTTTTTTAAAAAAATGCTTTTAATTTTAAAATAATTTTTTTCTCAAATCAGTATATGGCCATTTTTGGGAGTAATTTATGTTGACAATGAGGCTGTTTTTCATGTCTAAAAATGGGTCTCTTAAAAAAGTTAGAAGTAAACCAGATATTTATTGTGAACAATGTAATCAATGTAAATTTCAGTTTGTTTATATTAGCAAAGAGATCATCTTACTCTCTATTCATGGAGCTACAGTCGAACCCACTTAACTCGAGCCTGGTTAACTCGTCCACCCTACTAACTCGACGTTTTTTATTGGAACCGCCAAATTCTCTCTTTGTCTTAGCACTTTCTCATCGGTTAATTGGATTTTTTAAAGTCGCCGAAACCTAATACCTCGAGCACAAAAGAGGGCCAAATTTGCAATTTAACGTTGGTTAGCTCGATCCTCGTCTGTTCGCCTAGCAATGTACTTTGGCATTTTTAGTTCAAAACAGTGTTGACATCTCGCTTTCTTCTAGACTTCCGGCTATTGTGTGATTCTACGAGATTTCAATAAAAATTACCGGATGTCTTTACTTTCAATTTGATTCCGTGTGTGAATTAGTTTGAGTATGTATTCACCTGAGGTGCTCGAAAATCGCGTTTAATCCGTCATTATTTCGCAGTGCATGTTATATTATTATTAAACTTAATTCATTTTCTGATGCATTAATCATTATATTTTTTAAGATAAACGAATATCTTTAGAAATGAAAATAAAGGTTTGTATCGAGAATCGACGGTGGTTTTTATTTAATTAAATAAAAAATTATTATTCTTTTAAAAGTTTGTTGTTGCTTTGTTACCAGTAAGATACATGACTGTGACTAACACGGGATTGACGGTGAAATCAAATCATTTTCTTAATATTCCAGTATATATATATAATATACACGTCATCACTGTTGTAGGTCGAATTCTGATAAGGAATGATTTTTAAAAAAAATTTGCTCAGACTTAGTTGACGGCCGAGGTCTAACACGCAGCGTGCTGTGATCAAAGGTCAAGGCCGCAATAGTTTTATTTATATTACAAGTTTGATTGACTGAGGAAATTTGAGAGCGGTCTGATAGTGACAGATATCCTCCTGCACGTCAAAATATTTAAACTTAAAATTACCATATTGATATGTTTTGTTTGTTTATTTTAATTCGCTGATTCGACAGGCATTGCAAAAGCAAGCGGCTGTGACATACCACGCCACACGCGCCATGGGACGAGGCGAGTCGAAAAATTTGCCCTTAATTTTAACGCATGCGCAGACAATTATAAACTGGTAACTTTTTTTTAAAAATTAAATGGAATCGAAACATGACCACAGAGACGTAATCAAAGTCCTTTACTTCGGCATAAAAATATATATATATAAAAATTCCTGACTAGTCCTAACTTTTCTCGACTTTCAAGACCGATAATTTTTTTAAAAAGAATTCCCAACTTTTTCCCGTTTTCCTGACTGAGTGGGAACCATGGTTATATTTAAACGGTCCTTAAAAACGAATGGTCATTACAACCTTAGAACAGAGTGAAGAAATATTAGGGTCTCGATATTCCGATACCATTCCGATTAATTGTCGCAGCACTAATTAACACACATCATGTACATAAAGAAATTTCAAGCACATGTTAATATTTTGCCGCCATATTGGTTTTCGTTTAACTCGATCATCGGTTATCTCGACGCCATTTTTCATACCCCAACGCCGTCGACTTAACTGGGTTCGACTGATTCAATGAAATCTTTTAAAAAATGTATTTCTGTTAGATCATTGAAATCTGACAATTTATATTTCAGACTTCAAGTCGAATCATATATCCACAATCTTTATTTATCCTGTCCAGTGTTTCGTGACATTCCAAAAAATGCACCTATACCATGTAGGTATCTTATTTAAAATTGTATAACATATATGGTCCAAGGTTGTCATTGCCAGGGCGGGTGTGGAAGATAACCAGCCACTCCTCTAGAAATTACAAATCTAACACTATATAACAAGAGTTACTTTCATTTTTATACCCCACTAACTTTCCACATTTTTCTATGACTATGGTAAATTACTGACAGAGTCTACCGATTTTATGAGGGTAAAATTTACACCAAAAAAGAGCGAGCTGACGTATGTTTTTTTTTATCAAGATGTAAATTTGTAATTGTAAAGGTAGTGTAGTTTTTAGTTTTAGTTTTTATAAATAATACTTAAAAGTTGCAAAGTAAATGATTATTCTATGTTTTAGGTGGCCATCAAGTATCTGCCCCCGATCAGCATGATGTTCAACGAGTCAAAGACTGCATCAGTATTCTTTTCATGTTTCACCGCAAGCCAATATCAGATGCAGAATTTATCAACAACATCCGACAGTGGACAGTTAAATTGGTTTGTGTTCACTCAAAATGTAATGTGGTGTTGAACATCATTGCTGTATTCAGTCAATTGTTCTTATTAGTATATATCTTTTTAAAGTTCTTTTTTGTTTATAAAAAAAAGAAAAAATGAGCATGTTTTGAAAAATTTGACAGAATTTCCAAAGTTTCAATAAATAAGGAAGTCAGTAAGACTAAATGTTGTTTAATTGTTAAATAAATGAACTTTACAAGTGATCATTATATATGGCAGCATTTATTAGTCAACAAAAAGAATTGCAAAGAAAACGAGTAATTATGCATAAGAGTGGCAAGATTTATGCACAGATCATGTTATATTGCACTGCCCAGCAAATGAGGCAGGTGGCCCAGGTACTAGCCAAGGCTTCCAGTACAAATGATAACTTGTTTAAGTAACATATCATATGAAAGTTACAACTCTCCTACAGATATCGTCACTGTTGAGAGTGTCCACATTCTCAGATCATCTGTTTATTCTCAACCATCTGCTACGCTGTCCTGCTGGTGTTGGTAAGTGGTCTACGGAGTTGGTTCAGATGCCCCCCCTGAAACCCAACCCAGCACAGTACCAGTCGAACTTTGGATGCTCTGCCCTTGAGTATATTATCGCAGCTTTGGCAACAGTGCTGCTTCCAGTCAAGTAGGTGGCTAATATTGTTTCATATATTAAAAAAAAACAACCTTTGAAGCAGAGTAGTAACACACATGGTATCAGTGTTTGAAACCTGTAATGTTTTTCCTTGTGTGAGGTCAGACTAAATATAACAAGGTTAAATAGTAGCACACCTCTTGCTTTGAATAGAAACTTCTTGTACAAATTCCTAAAATGCCACAATGTCATCAAGCTAAGCTTTGATTATAAGCATTTATAACTTAACCCTGATTAACAATCTCTGTCATCCTAAATTATCCAATCCATGGATATTTAAAAAGGTCAAGGCAGATTAATTGATGCATCTAATTATCTAAATATCTGCATATTAATTGTTGCAACCCCAGTTGAGAAGCAATACTAATTCTAATTTCTCCAGAAGTAAAAAGTTTTGGTTGACACATTACCTGAACCCATGTTAATCATAATCTTAACATATGCACTGTCACATCTTAATGTTATATGAACTGTCACATCTTAATGTTATATGCACTGTCACATCTCAATGTTATATGAACTGTCACATCTCAATGATACATGAACTGCCACATCTTAATGTTATATGCACTGTCACATCTTAATGTTATATGAACTGTCACATCTCAATGATACATGAACTGCCACATCTTAATGTTATATGAACTGTCACATCTTAATGTTATATGCACTGTCACATCTTAATGTTATATGAACTGTCACATCTCAATGATACATGAACTGTCACATCTTAATGTTATATGAACTGTCACATCTTAATGTTATATGAACTGTCACATCTTAATGTTACATGCACTGTCACATCTTAATGTTATATGTACTGTCACATCTTAATGTTATATGAACTGTCACATCTTAATGTTACATGCACTGCCACATCTTAATGTTATATGCACTGCCACATCTTAATGTTATATGAACTGTCACATCTCAATGATACATGAACTGCCACATCTTAATGTTATATGAACTGTCACATCTCAATGATACATGCACTGCCACATCTTAATGTTATATGAACTGTCACATCTCAATGATACATGCACTGCCACATCTTAATGTTATATGAACTGTCACATCTCAATGATACATGAACTGCCACATCTTAATGATATATGAACTGTCACATCTTAATGTTATATGAACTGTCAGATCTTAATGATATATGAACTGTCACATCTCAATGATACATGAACTGTCACATCTTAATGATATATGAACTGTCAGATCTTAATAATATATGAACAATCACATCTTAATGATATATGAACTGTCACATCTTAATGTTATATGAACTGTCAGATCTTAATGATATATGAACTGTCATATCTCAATGATACATGAACTGTCACATCTTAATGATATATGAACTGTCAGATCTTAATAATATATGAACAATCACATCTTAATGATATATGAACTGTCAGATCTTAATAATATATGAACTGTCACATCTTAATGATACATGAACTGTCACATCTTAATGATACATGAACTGTCACGTCTCAATGATATATGAACAATCAAATCTTAATGATATATGAACAATCACATCTTAATGATATATGAACAATCACATCTTAATGATATATGAACTGTTACATCTTAATGATATATGAACTGTTACATCTTAATGATATATGAACAATCACATCTTAATGATATATGAACAATCACATCTTAATGATATATGAACAATCACATCTTAATGATATATGAACAATCACATCTTAATGATATATGAACTGTTACATCTTAATGATATATGAACAATCACATCTTAATGATATATGAACAATCACATCTTAATGATATATGAACTGTCACATCTTAATGATATATGAACTGTCACATCTCAATGATATATGAATAGTGACATCTTAATGATATATGGACTGTCACATCTTAATGATATATGAACAATCACATCTTAATGATATATGAAAAATCACATCTTAATGATATATGAACTGTCACATCTCAATGATATATGAACTGTCATTCTCAGAGCCAGGGATGAGTTTATGTGTCAGATGCGTATAAACTTGACAGAACAGAGCACCCAGGAAGACAGAGCTTGGATTCTTGTAGACTCTGATGGCGAGGAGGTACTCTTAATTGCATGAAATTTTTAGTCTCAACTGAAAATAGATAATTTTTTTGATCCAAACAAATAGACACTTTTTTTATTAACTTGTAAATATGTTTTTTCAGCACATACAGTAGAACCCACTTAACTCGAGCCCCGGTTAACTCGTCAGCTCTATTAATTCGACGTTTTTTATTGGAACCGCCAAATCCTCTCTTTGTCTTTGCATTTTCTCATCGTTTATTTCGATTATTTTAAGTCACCAAACCCTAATACCTCGAGCACAAAAGAGGGCCAAATTTGCCAATTAGCGTTGGTTATCTCGATCCCCATGACCAATCTCAAGCTTTTGAAAATGTTAGATGTGATTTTTTATAACCAAGGGAAGGCATTGAATATCTGCCTTGCCAGGTCTGCTGGTGACGTCACAGCCCGCTTGCGTTCTGCTCTCAGCGCTGTGTTGCTCTGGTACTACATGTATACCAATCGCCAGCTTTTGAAAATGTTACTTATTGATAGGGCTGAACCGATCGTTTCGGCTACTCGGCATCGGCCGATTTTCGTATACTCTGAGATATTCGGCAATTGGCCGTGTAAGTGATGCCGAGTATTACGCAATTGCTCCAATAGCAAAGATGCACGCAGAATCACATGTCTAAAACATTTAGTTTCATATGGAATAATAAAATGTACCATGTGCAGACTTGTTGTCATTGACAACCATTCATCCTTCAACCTCATTTTTTTCTGCTTTGTTCTCATTGTCTCATTCATGAGAAGTGGCTGTGTGCAAAAGCCATTTAACTATTGGTTAGAATTAATTAAAGTGTGTCAAAGTTGAAGGTTCAAAAGTTGAAAAGGAGTTCCTAATTTATTTTTGTACATTTTTATAGAGAAGAGTTTGCTTTGTCATGAGTCATATATAGGTCATGATAGACAAACAAATAATGGCAATGCCTTTGTGTAAAAAAAACCCTCAAAAAACATGTGCATGTACATTCTCATTTATTAACGCTAAAAATCATAGGGTGCTTACTGTAAACAAGGCTCCCTAGATTTTAAAATATATAATATAACAGACTACAGACAGTTTACCCACCCCCACTCTCAATCTCCCACACCATTGTTGTTGGTTAGTCCGATTAGCATCAAGTTACCGAAGGAATTCTGAGTTCTGTAAGCTGAGGGGACAGACCCAAGGAAGATGTTTTGGAAGAGAATGGTTCGGGGACAATGAGGGATGTGCAGGTTACACGGAGCGGGTTATTTATTTGTGTTGCTTGTAAGGAAAGTCAAGCAAATGCCTTCCAAGGCACAGTATCGCTTAATCTGGGAATCACTGCAAGACAAAAATACCATGTCACTAGCGGACCCGCGCGTGCGGGCAGGAGTAGATGAATTCCTTATAGTCTGTACTAGGGTTATATTTAAACTTAAATGGTCCTTAAAAACTAACGGTCTTAACAACCTTAGGAAATAGTGAAGAAATAGGGTCCCGCTATGCCGATACGATTCTGATTAATCGTCCCATCACTAATTAACGCACATCATGTACATAAAGAAATTTCAAGCGCATGTTAATATTTTTCCGCCATATTGGTTTTTGTTTAACTCGATCATCGGTTATCTCGGCTCCATTTTTCATACTCCGAGGCCGTCGACTTAACCGGGTTCCACTGTATATAATTAAATCCAATAAACAAGAAATTCTGCACCCTATCTCAAGACATGCAATTATTTCCAAAGTAAAAATACAGCTATTTAAAAAAGTGATTTTTTTACATTACTAGTTACAACTATTGAAGGCAGTGCCTGTCACTAATGGCTGCGGCTTGTAACATAAGTACAGCAAAGAAAAAAAAATATACAAAAACGAATTGTGTGATTAAAACAGTAAATAAAAGCTTTATTAATTGACTAATAATAAAGTAGGTGTTTTCGGCTAATGCCTTCATCAGTACAAATAACTTACACAATTATAACATTAATACAGGTGTTGGATATCCAAGATTATCCAGTCATTTGTTTCCTAAATCTGTTGTGTTCTCATCAGGATGAAGACCCATCCAACTCGTGGCTGTACCTCCATGAGAATGACGTTGTGGCATTCTTGGGACAGTTTCCACTGGCAGACGTCTTTTCTTACATCCTTCTAGCCTCTGTTACAGACAATGGTATGTAGAATATTGCTCACTACTATGTGTGGCTGTATCTATAGCAGAGCACTGGGAATGTGCAGCAAAAGGTATAAAAAGTATATGAATGAAAATAATTTTCACTTCAAAACTTTTAAAGATGGACACAATTTTTTTTAATGTTTTAATCTGCAACTTATATAAATATATTTATATATTTTTTTATATAAATGTATATGTATATTGCCTATTTAAATACTATTGTTTAGAGTTCTGTTGCATTTTTTTCAATTTGCAATGTGCAATGTTTCAAAACCTCATTAGCTCTTGTGCAGATTTGCAATTGAAGACCCTAGTGCTAAAAGTACTTTGTCACATTTTTGTTTAATTCCATCTTAACAGTGAACTTTTAACATCTGGTATAGACCAATCTACTGTGAAAATTTAAATTTAAAAAAAAGGGCAATATTTTAACAGGCTAAAAATTAAAATGCTGTCATCAGTGAGACAAAAAATAAATTAAAACTTAATTTTCTCAAAGTGGGTACTTTAGTACTTTTAGCACTAAGCTCTTCAATTTTTTCTGTAACCTTTTTTCTATCACAGAACACTTATAACCTTCCCAGATTTCCATGGCATGCCAAGATGATATACTAAACACACAACTGGCTTACTTTTGTTCACATTTAACAACTTTTTAGATGTTTAAAGAAATAATAATATATCTCATACAGTCGAAACCGCTTAAGTCGACGGCGTTGGGGTATGAAAAATGGCGTTGACATAACCGATGATCGAGTTAAAACGAAAACCAATATGGCGGCAAAATATTAACATGTGCTTGAAATTTCTTTATGTACGTGATTAATTAGTTCGCGTTAATTAGTGATGGGACGATTAATCGGAATCGTATCGGAACCCTAATATTTCTACACTCTTTCCTAAGGTTGTAATGACTGTTCGTTTTTAAGGACCGTTTAAAATTTAAATATAACCATGGTTCCCACTCAGGAAAACGGGAAAAAGTTGGGAATTCTTTAAAAAAAATTCTCGGCCCTGAAGGTCGGGAAAAGTTATGACTAATCGGCAGCTTTTATATATATATATTTTATTATTTTTTTATATATATTTATGCCGAAGTAAAGGACTTTGATTACGACTCTGTGGTAGTGGTATGTTTCGATTCCATTTAATAAAAAAAGTTACCAGTTTATAATTGTCTGCGCATGCGTTAAAAGGTCAAAGTTCTCACCTCGTCACATGCTGCGGCCTGCGTGTAGTGTGTAGCAGGGCGTAGACGCTCGCGTTTGCCGTCCTATCAGCGAATTTAAAATACAAATAAACAAATCAATATGGTTATTTTAAGTTTAATTCTTTTGACGTGCAGGATATCTGTTACTATCAGAACGCTCTCAAATTTCCTCAGTCAATCAAACTTGTAATATAAATAAAACTATTGTGGCCTTGACCGTTGATCACAGCACGCTGTGTGTACTGTGTTATAGACCTCCGCCGGCAAATAAGTCTAAGCGAATTTTTTAAAAAATCATTCCTTATCATAAATGATTTGATTTCATCGTCACGCGCGTGTTAGTCACAGTCACGTATCTTACTGGTAACAAAGCAACAACACACTTTTAAAAGAATAATAATTTTTTTATTTGATTAAATAATTTAAAATAAAAACCACCGTCATTTCTCGATACAAACCTTTATTTTCATTTCTAAAGATATTCGTTTATCTTAAAAAATAAAATGATTAATACATCAGAAAATGAATTAAGTTTAATAATAATATAAATAATAATATAACATGCACTGCGAAATGACGATTAACGACCTATAACGCGATTGTCCAGTACCTCGGGTGAATATATACTCCATGGATACACGTCGAACTAATAATTCACACACGCAAAACATCCGGTACTTTTTATTGAAATCTCGTAGAATCACACAATAGCCGGAAGTCTCGAAGAAAAGCGAGATGTCAACACTGTTTTGAACTTAAAATGCCATAGTGTATTGCTAGGCCAACCGATGAGGATCGAGCTAACCAACGTTAAGTTGCAAATTTGGCCCTCTTTTGTGCTCGAGGTACTAGGTTTCGGCGACTTAGAAAAATCGAATTAGCCGATGAAAAAATGCTAAGACAAAGAGAGAATTTGGCGGTTCCAATAAGAAACGTCGAGTTAGTGGGGTGGTCGAGCTAACCGAGCTCGAGGTAAGTGGGTTCGACTGTAGTTGTATTTTAAAAACTTATATAACAAACATTTTTTCCTTTTGAGCAGGAATATCAATAGTGTGAGGTGAAAAAACAATAAGAATGAAACAAAGCTAAACACATATTTTACTGCTTCAAGAAATCAGCCTGAGGATTTTCTGTACCTTCAGTCTAGACAGAATAGGACTACTGTAGTTATTTTAAATTTATTTTTTGTTGATGTGGTTATTTTGCCAATTATTGTCCCCCTTGATTTTTTTATTTTTGCCTCTCAGTTTTATCTTGATAAGTAGGAAGATGCTCTCAACTAGATGAATGATCGATTTTATAATTTTTTATCTCATACAGGAAGTGTCGATTATGACATCCGCAGAAGTACTGAGCCCATGATGATTCGGTTGTTCTCTCTCACAACTGTTTTGATTCAGCTGATTGGTAAAGGCCTGGCAACTTACAGCATGGCTCGTTACAGACAGCTCAACAAACGCCTGGGCAGACTCATCAGGCAAGTCAAGCCACATTTGTTGTTGAACAAACTAGTCATTGGTCTAACCAATCTAGTCATTGGTCTCACCAATCTGGTCATTGGTCTCACCAATCTGGTCATTGGTCTCACCAATCTAGTCATTGGTCTCACCAATCTAGTCATTGGTCTCACCAGTCTAGTCATTGGTCTCACCAGTCTAGTCATTGGTCTCACCAGTCTAGTCATTGGTCTCACCAATCTAGTCATTGGTCTCACCAATCTAGTCATTGGTCTCACCAATCTAGTCATTGGTCTCACCAATCTAGTCATTGGTCTCACCAATCTAGTCATTGGTCTCACCAATCTAGTCATTGGTCTCACCAATCTAGTCATTGGTCTCACCAAACTAGTCATTGGTCTCACCAATCTAGTCATTGGTCTCACCAATCTAGTCATTGGTCTCACCAATCTAGTCATTGGTCTCTCCAATAATTTGTGAAAATGGAAAAAGCAGTGCAGGTTGTTTTTGATTGGGGGAAACTTAAATGTCTGGGAAAGAAAGATTTTAAAATTATTCATCCTTTTCAATAAAATTATTACTTACATGTGTCACTGAAGACTGTCATTCTCAATGGATCACCTAAACAAAAACACATTATTGTTCTTTAGCTTACATTTAAAATTATGTCAATTGTCTCAAAGATAGTTTGCTCTAAATTCTGTTATGTTGTTATTATCTTTTCAGGCAAGCGATGTCATTCGTGTCTGACCACTGGCTCAACTTTAAAACCTACTATGGTCCCTTGGCCCCTGCCAGCATTGAAGGTCTGCAAATAGAGTTTGACCAGCTGTTCATGAGGGCCACTTACAGTATTCTCACTGCACAAAAGTGAGTGTTGTTGAGTATATAAGATTTGAAAACTTCCTGATGTATTCAATAGTTTCAATATTCTTGTGTGCATCTTCTTTTGATTTTGTTATAATTGTGGGACGTTGAGAAAAAAATAATTGATATCCTTTTTTAAAAATTTGAATTTTTCCAACTTTGGTGAATAAAATAAGACTAAAAGTTTATGTTGTTTAATGTTGTTTTCAATTCTAATCAATCAAATGTTACTGACAGCCTGTCAGGTAAGGTACTCTCAGTTAAAGAAAGAGAGTTTCCATTCCAGATATATTTACAAGGCCTAAAAGTCAAGGAATACACATGGAAAATAACTTTGAATTCTTCTCTAAATAAATCTTTGAGACACTTAATACGAGCACATGCTAAAACACTTTTGATATATCAAATTTTACTGCTTATTGGCTTTTGGAGACAGTAGTTGGATGCAACAAAATTTTAGAGAAATTTTCAGAGTATTATATGAAAGTCTGTAGTTTATATGTATATTTGGTTATTTCTTTGTTCTTTTTTTTCACCTTTGCTGCCCAGTCGTGTGAGACCTTCAATGTAAGTGGACTTTGACCCAAATGTTTCTGTGCTAGCTCTATACGCTTGTGTACCAACATTTTAGATCAAAATTATGCATTGTACATGTAGCTAACATTTTTATAAATTATTTTACTTATACTGGCCATTGCACTTTTTTTTTGCACAAACATTTGATGGTAAACAGCCAAATTTACGGAAAGGTTTGCACAATTAAAGGAGAGGTTTTTATAATTAACATGCAATTTGTATTGAGGATAAAATGAGAGGAACAATAATATATTTGTCTGGTGAGAGTGAATTTATTTTCTTAAAATTCATGATTGTATGGCATGTTGCCCCATGCTTTACTTGGGGAAGATGTAACAACACTTGTCAGACAAATGTTCAGAGCCCATTCGGAACATTACACTTTGTGCAACAACTTCAGTAAGGGTGTGAGAGATCTATTTATCTGTCCTGTATCAACACGCTCATCAGAGTCCACCTTGAAAATAATCTAATTCAGAATTATGGGCCCTTGACACCACATGACATGAATGTCATGTTTTGTTTTCTCTGACATGTGGACTCTTGATGCCATCCCCTTAATGACATGAATGTCATGTTTTGTTTTCTCTGACATGTGGACTCTTGATGCCATCCCCTCAATGACATGAATGTCATGTTTTATTTTCTCTGACATGTGGACTCTTGATGCCATCCCTTTAATGACATGAATGTCATGTTTTGTTTTCTCTGACATGTGGACTCTTGATGCCATCCCCTCAATGACATGAATGTCATGTTTTGTTTTCTCTGACATGTGGACTCTTGATGCCATCCTCTTAATGACATGAATGTCATGTTTTGTTTTCTCTGACACGTGGACTCTTAATGCCATCCCCTTAATGACATGAATGTCATGTTTTGTTTTCTCTGACATGTGGACTCTTGATGCCATCCCCTTAATGACATGAATGTCATGTTTTGTTTTCTCTGACACGTGGACTCTTAATGCCATCCCCTTCACACCAATGAGTGTGAACTTCTTTCACCTCCTCATACCCCCTTCTGCCTTTATAAAATCTCTGCCTCACTCTTGCTCTATTTCTTTCATTTGATGGCTGTTTTGATTCTTTCTTTTAAGTTTGGAAAAATTAAATTTCAATTTGTTTTCTTTTGTTACGGAAGAAAGCTCTTTGCTGACAAGTTTATAGTTTTGTTGTGCATTTTTTCAAGGGTTAATTTTGCCTTGTTGGTGTTGGTTTATTTCTTTTTAAAAGTTGCTACCCCCAACTGTAGGACTCTGAGCCAAATCAAATTTTTGAGTTACACGACTCAGCATTAAAAATTTCTATTCCCTGAAATTCTAATTCTGTATTTTTTGCATACCTGACTTTAAAACTTCGTAAGTAAATGAAATGAAACTGTTTCCCTTGGAGAATATTAACATTTTGTCTTTATTTTAATAGCTTACAACTGCACTCATGATAGCTCTTCTCAATATTTATAAACCCAAGTATTCTATGTGGCTATGTGTTTGCAAACGATAGCTTTATATTATGTTTGCCAGAGCAGAAGATTATTTTTTTTTAATTTATGTTTGAAAATTCTAACTATAACTGGCTCTTGCTATAAGTGTTTTTTTTTAAATTTACCTGTATTTTGATTTTTTTTTAAATAATTTTTTTAAAAAGATTCATTATATTACATCTACATTTTATTTTATTTTATTTGTCAATTTCTCACACATGTAAACACCTTTAACTCATTTTTATTATATTCAATGAAAAAAACATAGATAGTCCAGAAATGTTCTTTGCTTTTTCACAGTAAGATATCTTTCAGAAATTCAGAATGGATTTGATTGAAAGCTAATATTTAGTCTGAATATGGAGCTCCTTACTCCATCAATTTGTGCAGTTATGACTTATTTCAAGTTCAATTATTTTTTTATATTCCATTCAACATTCATTAAAAAAATTGTGGGGTAATATATTAATCAACTGTATACCAAGATTGTTTTTAAAATAATTAATAATGTTTTATATAGTCTCCTAGTCATATGGCCCTTTTCAACATGATTTTGTAGGTTTTAATTTGTATCTAGCTTGAAATTATTTAATTTTTTTTTATAATTATAAAAAGATTTTGTTTAAAGGTAATTAAGTGCAAAAACTCTTTTTAAACATAATATAAGGTGCCGTTAACTTGCACGGTATGATACCGTGTAAGTTAGTAAAAAAATAACTTGCACGGTATGGTCCCGTGTAAGTTAGTAAAAAAATAACTTGCACGGTACGGTAATGTTTTAATGTAAAAAATAGACAACTAAACCTAACCCTAACCCTAAAACTAATAATTACAATATAATTGTAATTATAAGAATGTTATATTGATTTAATTAGTTTTAGTCCCTGTATAACTGTATTTGTTTTTCTATTTTAATGTTAAAAATAGACAACTAACCCTAACCTTGACCCTAAAACTAAAAGATCTAATTTAATCGTAATTATAATAAGAATTTTTAATTGATTTCAATATATTTGTTTTTCTATTTTAATGTAAAAAATAGACAACTAACCCTAACCTTGACCCTAAAACTAAAAGATCTAATTTAATCATAATTATAATAAGAATTTTTAATTGATTTCAATATAATTGTTTTTCTATTTTAATGTAAAAAATAGACAACTAACCCTAACCCTGACCCTAAAACTAAAAGATCTAATTTAATACTAATAGTAATTATAATAAGAATTTTAAATTGATTTCAATATATTTGTTTTTCTATTTTAATGTAAAAAATAGACAACTAACTCTAACCCTGACCCTAAAAGTAAAAGATCTAATTTAATCGTAATTATAAGAATTTAAGAATTGTAATATTAGTCTCAACCCAAAATCGAACCCATGCCTGTTCTTCTACATTCCGTTCTCCAGTCCAACTCTCAATCATAAGACCACAGAAGTTCGGTACTTTTGTTGAATTTTAAAAAGTTATAAATAACTGACTACAAAACCGTCTCTGCGCATGTGAAAATACCGTGTAACTTAGAAAAATAAAAACTTACACGGTATGATACCGTGCAAGTTAGAAAAATAAAAACTTACACGGTATGATACCGTGCAAGTTAGAAAAAAAATAACTTACACGGTATGATACTGTGCAAGTTAACACTACGATAATATAAGCCCTTGTGTTTAATAAATTTTTTTCAATAAAGCATGTAATTAGTATAACATGCTTCTCACCAGGAGATAGTTGTCGAAATCATATCTGTAATTTTTTACAAATAGATTTTTGGGTGTATTCTATTTCTAATACGATTTATATTAATTCAAAATGGGTGCATTTAAATTTTTTATTTAGAGGAAATCAAATCTATATATTTTATATGCCACACTAAGGTAAAAAGGATTGGTGCTAACTCCAAATATTTCAACATTCAAATGAGATTTTCCTCTCTTTTACAACTTTATTAGTATTTGTATTTTTGAGCAATTAAAAGACACAAATAAATCATAACTTTAAACATACATGTACATATTTCACTTAACATATTGAAGTATAAAATATATATATATAATATCTCCAAATGTTTTTCTCTTTATGTTTGAAAAAATGTTTGTACAAAGTATTATTAAAATTACTTACAAATGTGACTAATTAATTCTGAAAATTGGTGTAAAATTTGGATCTCTTTTTAAATTGTTTTCCTTCAGGCTGGGATCCTGGCAGTTCATGGCTGACATGCCGTACACTTGCGTCTCATTGGACAGCATGTGGCAGTTGCTTTGGGTCCTCCATCAAGGTCAAGGAATAAACCTTGACTTCTTACCTCCTGTCAAAACTTGCAAGTCTTATCTTCAGAGTAGGTTATGAGTTTTGTCCATTTGAGTTAAATAGCTTCCAGGCAAGGCAGCTACATATACCGTGAGTTTCAAGGCCTGGCTTCTTACTGTTAGCTTTTAAAAGTTAAACGACTTGAAGGTTTATGTATTGATACAAAGAAACAGAATTGTGCTTCTATTTTAACTGAGGAATGACCAGATATGACAAACATCGTTCCCTCTAAGTTTCGTTGGTTCATGTGCAAAATAAAAACAAGTAATAAAAACTCGAATGATTATGTGAACGCAATTTCCAACAAAAATTTCGGACTTTTTTTTTATTCAAGGTAAATAATTCAAAATTACATTAAAAGTCATTTCAAATCAATAATTCTGAAAGTAAACAAAACAATTGCTATCTACAAATTGCTGCTAAAATTACGGGAGTTGAACAAAAAGAGATTTTTCAAAAATTCCTTCTCCAACATTGTTTTAAATATTATTAGCTATCATTTGGCGTTTGTTTCAACCCAATAGATGTTATGGCTGGCGAGAAATTGACAAAATACAGATATTTTTGCGTTTTTAAAATTTTCCAGGAAATCCAGTAAATCTTTTAGGGAATTGTTTTGGCCCGTGCACATCCTTGGGACCTCCTTAACATATTTGCAAAAGACCCAAACCCTCTATCTGGTATGGTTCAGAAGTAGTTGCTTGTGCAAGCTGGAACAGACAGGACAGACACTTCCAATATATAAACGCAATTTGTCCCATGGGGAAATTGTGTTAAAAATTACAGTTGTGTGCAAAGTTGTACAGCATCCATTTTTTCTGGGCTAAATTTTACATCCTACAAACATACTTGTCAAAATTTGCTGTGCTACAACTCTAGACTGCTGGGCATGTGTGGCAGATGGCTATGTGACAGCACAGCTTAAAGGGAATATTGATGATAAATTGAATTTGTAATGCATTATTTCTGATAGCTAGAGGTAAACATATTTGTGACCACTTCTAAGACTAATTTTAATTTTAAACATTTAGTTCAGACATCTGTAAATCCAATATTTAAACATCTTTCGTAATGATTTATCAAAGTTAAATTGGAACTGGTAAATAAGACTTTGTTTTTATTTAGATTTTTCTAGTTTGTACTTTATGGATTCAGCAATATTTTTAGAAAATAATTAATGTGTCCAATTCACATTGATAAGAAAACACATATCTCTCAATTGTTATAAGGAACAAAGCTAACATCAGCCTTAAAATTATTCTTTTTGGTTCATATTTCCGCAGTGGGGACGTAATTATAGCCACTATTGTTTTGCATTGTATATCTAATAATCTAGTAATATGATCATAATATTACTTGTGACTACGTGTTTAAAACATTACTTGCATCAGTCTCTATTCCTGAACTATTTCAGTCACATTTTCTCTCCTCATTTGTTGTTTTCTGCCATGTGTTCAACTTGTATCTCTGACCGCTTGTATCTGTGACCACTTGTATCTCTGACCGCTTGTATCTGTGACCGCTTGTATCTCTGACCACTTGTATCTCTGACCACTTGTATCTCTGACCGCTTGTATCTCTGACCGCTTGTATCTCTGACCGCTTGTATCTCTGACCACTTGTATCTCTGACCACTTGTATCTCTGACCGCTTGTATCTCTGACCGCTTGTATCTCTGACCGCTTGTATCTCTGACCACTTGTATCTCTGACCACTTGTATCTCTGACCAGTTGTATCTCTTACCACTTGTATCTCTGACCACTTGTATCTCTGACCGCTTGTATCTCTGACCGCTTGTATCTCTGACCGCTTGTATCTCTGACCGCTTGTATCTCTGACCGCTTGTATCTCTGACCGCTTGTATCTCTGACCACTTGTATCTCTGACCACTTGTCTTCACAGACCCAGACAGCTGGCAACAACTAGCAGATAACTTAATGCACATGCCGACATCAGAAGCCATCTACCTGCTCACGACCTTTGCCAACATGGCTGGCTGCCGGTCCTCGGATGAAGATGGATTCATCCACATGATTACCCTTGAGGTTTTTGAGGTAAAAATAACATCACTATCAGAATGATCAGCTGTCATTTTCTTCAATAAATTGTTTATTATTATTGATTGCATATTGGATAACTGAATGTTGGTAGAAAGATGTTATCTTATACATTACAGCCATTAAAAATGTCCACTTTGTTTTCATGAGATTTATTCTAAGCATAAATAAAGCCAATGTTTACATTAAATCTTTACATAATGAAGTTGTTTTTTTTATAGACATTAAATAAATCTTTCTTTGTGTATCTTCAGATTGCCTACATCAGCAATCACACAAGAGAATTCTGCTCAAAAGTTGGTCGTGAGCTTCTATCCAGCATCATACAAACACATCCTACGGCTCTTTCTTTTCTACTTACTAGGGTCAAGGAGGTCATGGACAAACTTGGGAAGGTCAGTCAAACACTTAAGTAACCATTCTTGTTATTTAGTTCCACAATTGCCAGTTGTCAGCGCAACAGAAGCACGGTGGAAGTTGGGTGGCAGATGCTAGAGCCTGGTGGCAGATGCTAGAGCCTGGTGGAAGATACTAGAGCCTGGTGGCAGATACTAGAGCCTGGTGGCAGATACTGCCCAACCCATTGCCTAGAGTGCTACAGCCTTTGCTCTTTAGTGATTTAATACAATCTGACAGCCATTACTTTACACAAATAAACATAATGATTCAATACAATCTAAAAAGCCATTACTCCGCAAATGTGAACAAAGTGATTCAGGGCCATCGGCTTGCTGGGGTACTGAGCTATATAAGTTATGAAATTATTATTATTAAAAGTCACTTATGCTAAATAAATTTTATATTTTCAAAGTCTAATTACTACAAATCAGTTAAAGCAGACATTTCTATTTCAACCAGTTTTCAGGTATTTCTCTGCAAGAATAATTGGTCCCTGGAGTAAACAGCTTTGTAAAGTTTTGTAATGAAATGTTGTTTATACTAAACTGTGTGTGTGACATCCATATAGTGCACATACTTTATTATGGGCCCATTGTTACAGTGTGACATTCATAAACAGTGCACATACTTTATTATAGGCCTATGGCTACAGTGTGTGACATCCATACACAGTGCACATACTTTAATATGGGCCCATGGTTACAGTGTGTGACATCCATAACAGTGCACATACTTTAATATGGGCCCATGGTTACAGTGTGTGACATCCATACACAGTGCACATACTTTAATATGGGCCCATGGTTACAGTGTGTGACATCCATACACAGTGCACATACTTTAATATGGGCCCATGGTTACAGTGTGACATCCATACACAGTGCACATACTTTAATATGGGCCCATGGTTACAGTGTGACATTCATACAAAGTGCACATACTTTAATATGGGCCCATGGTTACAGTGTGAAATTCATACACAGTGCACATACTTTAATATGGGCCCATGGTTACAGTGTGTGACATCCATACACAGTGCACATACTTTAATATGGGCCCATGGTTACAGTGTGACATCCATACACAGTGCACATACTTTAATATGGGCCCATTGTTACAGTGTGTGACATCCATACACAGTGCACATACTTTAATATGGGCCCATTGTTACAGTGTGTGACATTCATACACAGTGCACATACTTTATTATGGGCCCATGGTTACAGTGTGACATCCATACACATTGCACATACTTTAATATGGGCCCATGGTTACAGTGTGTGATATCCATACACAGTGCACATACTTTAATATGGGCCCATGGTTACAGTGTGTGACATCCATACACAGTGCACATACTTTAATATGGGGCCATGGTTACAATGTGTTATGTTTCCACCAGATGGCTCTGTACCTTTTCTCTGAGCTGCCAATCAGCATTTGGCAGCCAACTGACCCTGACATGTTGACACTACGACAGTGGATACTGAACCATGACTTGACCAGTGCAGAACATCAGCTGGCACAGACCATACTGGCCAAATTGAACTGGGATGTCTTTGAGGAGGTAAGTAAGACAAACCCCATACATTTGATCTAACAGAGAAACTATATAACACGAACCCCATACATTTGATCTAACAGAGAAACTATATAACACAAACCCCATACTTTTGATCTAACAGAGAAACCATATAACACAAACCCCATACATTTGATCTAATAGAGAAACTATATAACACAAACCCCATACATTTGATCTAACAGAGAAACCATATAACACAAACCCCATAACACAAACCCATACATTTGATCTAACAGAAACATTGCATATATTCGTATTTCTATACCAAGTTTTTGTTATCTAGATAATGTTTTTTGATTGCTGTTTTAGTCTAAATTTTCATTAAAATAAGAGAGATCATTTTAATTTGGGAAATATTTTCAGACCGGACGCCTGGTTTTAGACATCAGATTTCACCGCCAGATGGCACTACTACTGGTGGAAGCATATACAAGATTCATATCTGACAAGAAAGCTGGCTTCTTCATTATGGAGGGCATGAAATCGGTTGGTTGTCACTTATGTATTACAGGGAATCTTCACTTAATAACACGGTCCCCAGACTTAACACGGTCCCCAGACTTAACATAGTCCCTGCTCTTAACATGGTCCCTGCACTTAACATGGTCCCTGCACTTAACATGGTCCCCACACTTAACATGGTCCCCAGACTTAACATGGTCCCCACACTTAACATGGTCCCCGCACTTAACATGGTCCCTGCACTTAACATGGTCCCCGCACTTAACATGGTCCCTGCACTTAACATGGTCCCTGCACTTAACATGGTCCTCGCACTTAACATGGTCCCAGCACTTAACATGGTCCTTGCACTTAACACGGTCCCCACACTTAACATGGTCCCCGCACTTAACATGGTCCCCGCACTTAACAAGGTCCCCACACTTAACACGGTCCCCAGACTTAACATGGTCCCCGCACTTAACATGGTCCCCGCACTTAACATGGTCCCCGCACTTAACATGGTCCCCGCACTTAACATGGTCCCTGCACTTAACACGGTCCCCAGACTTAACATGGTCCCCCGCACTTAACATGGTCCCCCGCACTTAACATGGTCCCCCACACTTAACATGGTCCCCGCACTTAACATGGTCCCCCACACTTAACATGGTCCCTGCACTTAACACAGTCCCTTTACCATTTTATAAATCTTATTGAACATTTTTTTAAAAGACTCAGGACTACACATCAGTATAGTGGGGTGAGGCGGGTGGTTCGTGTTGCTAGAACTACACACACATGTGTGTGTTGTGAGGGGAATCTGGCTAGGACTTGAGGATTAGCTCTGTTATGTTTAATGTTAGTTATATTTTTATTTCATCCATTCCTCTGTTGTTTTTTTTCTTGAAAGATGGCTGCATACATAACGTCTGCTCAGAGCCCTGAACAGAAATTCAACAACTGGGCCTGGGACGTGGCCATTCGTCTCAAGCTTCATCAACAGAGTGTCAAAGTTCACTCCCCTGGGGCTGTCGATGTCAACTTTCAACCTCCGGCTCTTGGTCTGGACACCTGGCTACTGCCGCTGCAAAGAGCCATCAACAACAAGACACCAATAGCTTGTTTTGTGGCCATCACCATGACAACCATAGGGCATGAGTGAGTCAGGGTTAGCTATAAGATATACCAATAGCTTGTTTTGTGGCCATCACCATGACAACCATAAGGCATGAGTGAGTCAGGGTTAGCTATAAGATATCAAGGAGTAGGTGGTGCTGACTACTTTTCAGGAAATTATTTACCCTTTAGAAAACACTTATTCTGTATGCAAGAACAAACAAAAATTCTTGATCTTCATGTCTTGAAGTCAGGCTCGGAATGGGTTGCCTGATCAAACCAGGAAAATCAACACAATATCACCATTTAAAACTCTAATAAAAATGCAAGACCAGACAAAATCCATGGATAAGCAAAGGACGCAATAATCTTCTGTAAAGAAATAGCCTCTGTAATGGATAAGATAAGATGACCTAGAGTTGAACTTTGACCTTCAGAACTTTTGGGGCTTTAGATAACAAATCTCTTGGATAGCATCTACTTGTTTTGGTGTGATATTGTAAGCTATGTTCTACATTCAGACATCTAAGTGATGTTTGCTATAGGAGAATGGTCTTAAAGAGGACAATTTTTCTTATGTTTAATGTTAAAGCAAGAACATATGGTATGATGTTATGTATAACATTCAGATATGTTTAATGTTAAAGCAAGAACATATGGTATGATGTTATGTATAACATTCAGATATGTTTAATGTTAAAACAAGAACATATGGTATGATGTTATGTATAACATTCAGATATGTTTAATGTTAAAACAAGAACATATGGTATGATGTTATGTATAACATTCAAATATGTTTAATGTTAAAACAAGAACATATGGTATGATGTTATGTATAACATTCAGATATGTTTAATGTTAAAACAAGAACATGTGGTATGATGTTATGTATAACATTCAGATATGTTTAATGTTAAAACAAGAACATATGGTATGATGTTATGTATAACATTCAGATATGTTTAATGTTAAAACAAGAACATATGGTATGATGTTATGTATAACATTCAAATATGTTTAATGTTAAAACAAGAACATATGGTATGATGTTATGTATAACATTCAGATATGTTTAATGTTAAAGCAAGAACATATGGTATGATGTTATGTATAACATTCAGATATGTTTAATGTTAAAGCAAGAACATATGGTATGATGTTATGTATAACATTCAAATATGTTTAATGTTAAAACAAGAACATATGGTATGATGTTATGTATAACATTCAGATATGTTTAATGTTAAAGCAAGAACATATGGTATGATGTTATGTATAACATTCAAATATGTTTAATGTTAAAGCAAGAACATATGGTATGATGCTATGTATAACATTCAAATATGTTTAATGTAAAAACAAGAACATATGGTATGATGTTATGTATAACATTCAAATATGTTTAATGTTAAAGCAAGAACATATGGTATGATGTTATGTATATCATTCAGATATGTTTAATGTTAAAACAAGAACATATGGTATGATGTTATGTATAACATTCAAATATGTTTAATGTTAAAGCAAGAACATATGGTATGATGTTATGTATAACATTCAGATATGTTTAATGTTAAAGCAAGAACATATGGTATGATGTTATGTATAACATTCAGATATGTTTAATGTTAAAGCAAGAACATATGGTATGATGTTATGTATAACATTCAAATATGTTTAATGTTAAAACAAGAACATATGGTATGATGTTATGTATAACATTCAGATATTTTTAATGTTAAAGCAAGAACATATGGTATGATGTTATGTATAACATTCAAATATGTTTAATGTTAAAGCAAGAACATATGGTATGATGTTATGTATAACATTCAAATATGTTTAATGTTAAAGCAAGAACATATGGTATGATGTTATGTATAACATTCAAATATGTTTAATGTTAAAACAAGAACATATGGTATGATGTTATGTATAACATTCAGATATGTTTAATCTTAAAGCAAGAACATATGGTATGATGTTATGTATAACATTCAAATATGTTTAATGTTAAAGCAAGAACATATGGTATGATGTTATGTATAACATTCAAATATGTTTAATGTTAAAGCAAGAACATATGGTATGATGTTATGTATAACATTCAGATATGTTTAATGTTAAAACAAGAACATATGGTATGATGTTATGTATAACATTCAGATATGTTTAATGTTAAAGCAAGAACATATGGTATGATGTTATGTATAACATTCAAATATGTTTAATGTTAAAGCAAGAACATATGGTATGATGTTATGTATAACATTCAAATATGTTTAATGTTAAAGCAAGAACATATGGTATGATGTTATGTATAACATTCAGATATGTTTAATGTTAAAGCAAGGACATATGGTATGATGTTATGTATAACATTCAAATATGTTTAATGTTAAATCAAGAACATATGGTATGATGTTATGTATAACATTCAGATATGTTTAATGTTAAAACAAGAACATATGGTATGATGTTATGTATAACATTCAGATATGTTTAATGTTAAAACAAGAACATATGGTATGATGTTATGTATAACATTCAGATATGTTTAATGTTAAAACAAGAACATATGGTATGATTTTATGTATAACATTCAGATATGTTTAATGTTAAAGCAAGAACATATGGTATGATGTTATGTATAACATTCAGATATGTTTAATGTTAAAGCAAGAACATATGGTATGATGTTATGTATAACATTCAGATATGTTTAATGTTAAAGCAAGAACATATGGTATGATGTTATGTATAACATTCAAATATGTTTAATGTTAAAACAAGAACATATGGTATGATTTTATGTATAACATTCAGATATGTTTAATGTTAAAACAAGAACATGTGGTATGATGTTATGTATAACATTCAAATATGTTTAATGTTAAAGCAAGAACATATGGTATGATGTTATGTATAACATTCAAATATGTTTAATGTTAAAACAAGAACATATGGTATGATGTTATGTATAACATTCAGATATGTTTAATGTTAAAACAAGAACATATGGTATGATGTTATGTATAACATTCAGATATGTTTAATGTTAAAGCAAGAACATATGGTATGATGTTATGTATAACATTCAAATATGTTTAATGTTAAAACAAGAACATATGGTATGATGTTATGTATAACATTCAGATATGTTTAATGTTAAAGCAAGAACATATGGTATGATGTTATGTATAACATTCAAATATGTTTAATGTTAAAGCAAGAACATATGGTATGATGCTATGTATAACATTCAAATATGTTTAATGTAAAAACAAGAACATATGGTATGATGTTATGTATAACATTCAAATATGTTTAATGTTAAAGCAAGAACATATGGTATGATGTTATGTATATCATTCAGATATGTTTAATGTTAAAACAAGAACATATGGTATGATGTTATGTATAACATTCAAATATGTTTAATGTTAAAGCAAGAACATATGGTATGATGTTATGTATAACATTCAGATATGTTTAATGTTAAAGCAAGAACATATGGTATGATGTTATGTATAACATTCAGATATGTTTAATGTTAAAGCAAGAACATATGGTATGATGTTATGTATAACATTCAAATATGTTTAATGTTAAAACAAGAACATATGGTATGATGTTATGTATAACATTCAGATATTTTTAATGTTAAAGCAAGAACATATGGTATGATGTTATGTATAACATTCAAATATGTTTAATGTTAAAGCAAGAACATATGGTATGATGTTATGTATAACATTCAAATATGTTTAATGTTAAAGCAAGAACATATGGTATGATGTTATGTATAACATTCAAATATGTTTAATGTTAAAACAAGAACATATGGTATGATGTTATGTATAACATTCAGATATGTTTAATGTTTAAAGCAAGAACATATGGTATGATGTTATGTATAACATTCAGATATGTTTAATGTTAAAGCAAGAACATATGGTATGATGTTATGTATAACATTCAAATATGTTTAATGTTAAAACAAGAACATATGGTATGATGTTATGTATAACATTCAGATATGTTTAATGTTAAAGCAAGAACATATGGTATGATGTTATGTATAACATTCAAATATGTTTAATGTTAAAGCAAGAACATATGGTATGATGCTATGTATAACATTCAAATATGTTTAATGTTAAAACAAGAACATATGGTATGATGTTATGTATAACATTCAAATATGTTTAATGTTAAAGCAAGAACATATGGTATGATGTTATGTATATCATTCAGATATGTTTAATGTTAAAACAAGAACATATGGTATGATGTTATGTATAACATTCAAATATGTTTAATGTTAAAGCAAGAACATATGGTATGATGTTATGTATAACATTCAGATATGTTTAATGTTAAAGCAAGAACATATGGTATGATGTTATGTATAACATTCAGATATGTTTAATGTTAAAGCAAGAACATATGGTATGATGTTATGTATAACATTCAAATATGTTTAATGTTAAAACAAGAACATATGGTATGATGTTATGTATAACATTCAGATATGTTTTAATGTTAAAGCAAGAACATATGGTATGATGTTATGTATAACATTCAAATATGTTTAATGTTAAAGCAAGAACATATGGTATGATGTTATGTATAACATTCAAATATGTTTAATGTTAAAGCAAGAACATATGGTATGATGTTATGTATAACATTCAAATATGTTTAATGTTAAAACAAGAACATATGGTATGATGTTATGTATAACATTCAGATATGTTTAATGTTAAAGCAAGAACATATGGTATGATGTTATGTATAACATTCAAATATGTTTAATGTTAAAGCAAGAACATATGGTATGATGTTATGTATAACATTCAAATATGTTTAATGTTAAAGCAAGAACATATGGTATGATGTTATGTATAACATTCAGATATGTTTAATGTTAAAACAAGAACATATGGTATGATGTTATGTATAACATTCAGATATGTTTAATGTTAAAGCAAGAACATATGGTATGATGTTATGTATAACATTCAAATATGTTTAATGTTAAAGCAAGAACATATGGTATGATGTTATGTATAACATTCAAATATGTTTAATGTTAAAGCAAGAACATATGGTATGATGTTATGTATAACATTCAGATATGTTTAATGTTAAAGCAAGAACATATGGTATGATGTTATGTATAACATTCAAATATGTTTAATGTTAAAGCAAGAACATATGGTATGATGTTATGTATAACATTCAGATATGTTTAATGTTAAAACAAGAACATATGGTATGATGTTATGTATAACATTCAGATATGTTTAATGTTAAACAAGAACATATGGTATGATGTTATGTATAACATTCAGATATGTTTAATGTTAAAACAAGAACATATGGTATGATGTTTATGTATAACATTCAGATATGTTTAATGTTAAAGCAAGAACATATGGTATGATGTTATGTATAACATTCAGATATGTTTAATGTTAAAGCAAGAACATATGGTATGATGTTATGTATAACATTCAGATATGTTTAATGTTAAAGCAAGAACATATGGTATGATGTTATGTATAACATTCAGATATGTTTAATGTTAAAACAAGAACATATGGTATGATGTTATGTATAACATTCAGATATGTTTAATGTTAAAACAAGAACATATGGTATGATGTTATGTATAACATTCAAATATGTTTAATGTTAAAGCAAGAACATATGGTATGATGTTATGTATAACATTCAAATATGTTTAATGTTAAAACAAGAACATATGGTATGATGTTATGTATAACATTCAGATATGTTTAATGTTAAAGCAAGAACATATGGTATGATGTTATGTATAACATTCAGATATGTTTAATGTTAAAGCAAGAACATATGGTATGATGTTATGTATAACATTCAAATATGTTTAATGTTAAAACAAGAACATATGGTATGATGTTATGTATAACATTCAGATATGTTTAATGTTAAAACAAGAACATGTGGTATGATGTTATGTATAACATTCAGATATGTTTAATGTTAAAACAAGAACATATGGTATGATGTTATGTATAACATTCAGATATGTTTAATGTTAAAACAAGAACATATGGTATGATGTTTATGTATAACATTCAGATATGTTTAATGTTAAAGCAAGAACATATGGTATGATGTTATGTATAACATTCAGATATGTTTAATGTTAAAGCAAGAACATATGGTATGATGTTATGTATAACATTCAGATATGTTTAATGTTAAAGCAAGAACATATGGTATGATGTTATGTATAACATTCAAATATGTTTAATGTTAAAACAAGAACATGTGGTATGATGTTATGTATAACATTCAGATATGTTTAATGTTAAAACAAGAACATATGGTATGATGTTATGTATAACATTCAAATATGTTTAATGTTAAAACAAGAACATATGGTATGATGTTATGTATAACATTCAGATATGTTTAATGTTAAAGCAAGAACATATGGTATGATGTTATGTATAACATTCAAATATGTTTAATGTTAAAGCAAGAACATATGGTATGATGTTATGTATAACATTCAAATATGTTTAATGTTAAAGCAAGAACATATGGTATGATGTTATGTATAACATTCAGATATGTTTAATGTTAAAGCAAGAACATATGGTATGATGTTATGTATAACATTCAGATATGTTTAATGTTAAAACAAGAACATATGGTATGATGTTATGTATAACATTCAGATATGTTTAATGTTAAAGCAAGAACATATGGTATGATGTTATGTATAACATTCAAATATGTTTAATGTTAAAGCAAGAACATATGGTATGATGTTATGTATAACATTCAAATATGTTTAATGTTAAAGCAAGAACATATGGTATGATGTTATGTATAACATTCAGATATGTTTAATGTTAAAGCAAGAACATATGGTATGATGTTATGTATAACATTCAAATATGTTTAATGTTAAAGCAAGAACATATGGTATGATGTTATGTATAACATTCAGATATGTTTAATGTTAAAACAAGAACATATGGTATGATGTTATGTATAACATTCAGATATGTTTAATGTTAAAACAAGAACATATGGTATGATGTTATGTATAACATTCAGATATGTTTAATGTTAAAACAAGAACATATGGTATGATTTTATGTATAACATTCAGATATGTTTAATGTTAAAGCAAGAACATATGGTATGATGTTATGTATAACATTCAGATATGTTTAATGTTAAAGCAAGAACATATGGTATGATGTTATGTATAACATTCAGATATGTTTAATGTTAAAGCAAGAACATATGGTATGATGTTATGTATAACATTCAAATATGTTTAATGTTAAAACAAGAACATATGGTATGATGTTATGTATAACATTCAGATATGTTTAATGTTAAAACAAGAACATGTGGTATGATGTTATGTATAACATTCAAATATGTTTAATGTTAAAGCAAGAACATATGGTATGATGTTATGTATAACATTCAGATATGTTTAATGTTAAAGCAAGAACATATGGTATGATGTTATGTATAACATTCAGATATGTTTAATGTTAAAACAAGAACATATGGTATGATGTTATGTATAACATTCAGATATGTTTAATGTTAAAGCAAGAACATATGGTATGATGTTATGTATAACATTCAAATATGTTTAATGTTAAAGCAAGAACATATGGTATGATGTTATGTATAACATTCAGATATGTTTAATGTTAAAGCAAGAACATATGGTATGATGTTATGTATAACATTCAGATATGTTTAATGTTAAAGCAAGAACATATGGTATGATGTTATGTATAACATTCAAATATGTTTAATGTTAAAACAAGAACATATGGTATGATGTTATGTATAACATTCAGATATGTTTAATGTTAAAACAAGAACATATGGTATGATGTTATGTATAACATTCAGATATGTTTAATGTTAAAACAAGAACATATGGTATGATGTTATGTATAACATTCAGATATGTTTAATGTTAAAACAAGAACATATGGTATGATTTTATGTATAACATTCAGATATGTTTAATGTTAAAGCAAGAACATATGGTATGATGTTATGTATAACATTCAGATATGTTTAATGTTAAAGCAAGAACATATGGTATGATGTTATGTATAACATTCAGATATGTTTAATGTTAAAGCAAGAACATATGGTATGATGTTATGTATAACATTCAAATATGTTTAATGTTAAAACAAGAACATATGGTATGATGTTATGTATAACATTCAGATATGTTTAATGTTAAAACAAGAACATGTGGTATGATGTTATGTATAACATTCAAATATGTTTAATGTTAAAGCAAGAACATATGGTATGATGTTATGTATAACATTCAAATATGTTTAATGTTAAAACAAGAACATATGGTATGATGTTATGTATAACATTCAGATATGTTTAATGTTAAAACAAGAACATATGGTATGATGTTATGTATAACATTCAGATATGTTTAATGTTAAAGCAAGAACATATGGTATGATGTTATGTATAACATTCAAATATGTTTAATGTTAAAACAAGAACATATGGTATGATGTTATGTATAACATTCAGATATGTTTAATGTTAAAACAAGAACATATGGTATGATGTTATGTATAACATTCAGATATGTTTAATGTTAAAACAAGAACATATGGTATGATGTTATGTATAACATTCAGATATGTTTAATGTTAAAACAAGAACATATGGTATGATGTTTATGTATAACATTCAGATATGTTTAATGTTAAAGCAAGAACATATGGTATGATGTTATGTATAACATTCAGATATGTTTAATGTTAAAGCAAGAACATATGGTATGATGTTATGTATAACATTCAGATATGTTTAATGTTAAAGCAAGAACATGTGGTATGATGTTATGTATAACATTCAGATATGTTTAATGTTAAAACAAGAACATATGGTATGATGTTATGTATAACATTCAGATATGTTTAATGTTAAAACAAGAACATGTGGTATGATGTTATGTATAACATTCAAATATGTTTAATGTTAAAACAAGAACATATGGTATGATGTTATGTATAACATTCAGATATGTTTAATGTTAAAGCAAGAACATATGGTATGATGTTATGTATAACATTCAGATATGTTTAATGTTAAAGCAAGAACATATGGTATGATGTTATGTATAACATTCAAATATGTTTAATGTTAAAGCAAGAACATATGGTATGATGTTATGTATAACATTCAGATATGTTTAATGTTAAAGCAAGAACATATGGTATGATGTTATGTATAACATTCAGATATGTTTAATGTTAAAACAAGAACATATGGTATGATGTTATGTATAACATTCAGATATGTTTAATGTTAAAGCAAGAACATATGGTATGATGTTATGTATAACATTCAAATATGTTTAATGTTAAAGCAAGAACATATGGTATGATGTTATGTATAACATTCAAATATGTTTAATGTTAAAGCAAGAACATATGGTATGATGTTATGTATAACATTCAGATATGTTTAATGTTAAAGCAAGAACATATGGTATGATGTTATGTATAACATTCAAATATGTTTAATGTTAAAGCAAGAACATATGGTATGATGTTATGTATAACATTCAGATATGTTTAATGTTAAAACAAGAACATATGGTATGATGTTATGTATAACATTCAGCTATGTTTAATGTTAAAACAAGAACATATGGTATGATGTTATGTATAACATTCAGATATGTTTAATGTTAAAACAAGAACATATGGTATGATTTTATGTATAACATTCAGATATGTTTAATGTTAAAGCAAGAACATATGGTATGATGTTATGTATAACATTCAGATATGTTTAATGTTAAAGCAAGAACATATGGTATGATGTTATGTATAACATTCAGATATGTTTAATGTTAAAGCAAGAACATATGGTATGATGTTATGTATAACATTCAAATATGTTTAATGTTAAAACAAGAACATATGGTATGATGTTATGTATAACATTCAGATATGTTTAATGTTAAAACAAGAACATGTGGTATGATGTTATGTATAACATTCAAATATGTTTAATGTTAAAGCAAGAACATATGGTATGATGTTATGTATAACATTCAAATATGTTTAATGTTAAAACAAGAACATATGGTATGATGTTATGTATAACATTCAGATATGTTTAATGTTAAAACAAGAACATATGGTATGATGTTATGTATAACATTCAGATATGTTTAATGTTAAAACAAGAACATATGGTATGATTTTATGTATAACATTCAGATATGTTTAATGTTAAAGCAAGAACATATGGTATGATGTTATGTATAACATTCAGATATGTTTAATGTTAAAGCAAGAACATATGGTATGATGTTATGTATAACATTCAGATATGTTTAATGTTAAAGCAAGAACATATGGTATGATGTTATGTATAACATTCAAATATGTTTAATGTTAAAACAAGAACATGTGGTATGATGTTATGTATAACATTCAGATATGTTTAATGTTAAAACAAGAACATGTGGTATGATGTTATGTATAACATTCAAATATGTTTAATGTTAAAACAAGAACATATGGTATGATGTTATGTATAACATTCAAATATGTTTAATGTTAAAACAAGAACATATGGTATGATGTTATGTATAACATTCAGATATGTTTAATGTTAAAACAAGAACATATGGTATGATGTTATGTATAACATTCAGATATGTTTAATGTTAAAACAAGAACATATGGTATGATTTTATGTATAACATTCAGATATGTTTAATGTTAAAGCAAGAACATATGGTATGATGTTATGTATAACATTCAGATATGTTTAATGTTAAAGCAAGAACATATGGTATGATGTTATGTATAACATTCAGATATGTTTAATGTTAAAGCAAGAACATATGGTATGATGTTATGTATAACATTCAAATATGTTTAATGTTAAAACAAGAACATATGGTATGATGTTATGTATAACATTCAGATATGTTTAATGTTAAAACAAGAACATGTGGTATGATGTTATGTATAACATTCAAATATGTTTAATGTTAAAACAAGAACATATGGTATGATGTTATGTATAACATTCAGATTTCCATGACGTACTGTGACAGTGAAATAATCTCATTTCAGCATAACGACCTTTATATCTGAAGGCCTTGACCTGCTGTTGTCCCTGACCTCCAGCTGCCAGTACACCACAGCCATACATGTCCTGGGATGTATTGTGCCGCTCTTCATAGACGCCCCACAATATTTGTTAGAGAACCCAACGTAAGTCTCCCTTGTAGGGCTGTCAATATTGTTGAAAAATGCTGCCCGTGTACCCGTACAAATTTCAAACGGGTACCCGGGTTACCCGATCGAAACATGGCATAACTTTCCCCGTCATGACAGCTATACAATGCTCCCTAGCCACCTTCCATGCACCTCATTTCACACAGTAGCTACATGGCAGACGTCTTAGAAGCCGTGGATAAATGACATCGAGCTATTTTGGCCGATTTGTACCCTCCCCCCCTTCCATCACAGGTTGTTACAAAAACTTAGAGCCCCCTCCAATATGACGTCACAAACCTTTGCGCCCCCCTCCCTCCATAAAAGCCGTACTTCATTTTTGAAAATGAGCATGTGTCAAATAGCTTTATTGTCATTTAATTTTGTATTCAATGTGAAGTTGAACTCTAAAAATCACTACATGTTTAAATCCATATAAAACGTCATTAAATAAATTGTATGCAATCAAATATTTCAGTGGAACTTTTATTTAAAGGTGCGCATTTTGATGTGAAGTCACATTTATTCTTAAACACCTCACTCCCCCTCGTCACAAATGAGTGACCCCCCTCCTCCCCTAGGTGCATAACGTCATTTATTGACTTGAAAAACTTACACATTTTGGTGTATTATTAAAATCAGTTTTCGGGCAAGGCACACGCTGTAATGAACACACGAAACCATCTAATGGAGGGAGGAGGAGGGGGGGTAGATAAACAACATAGACAATCGTAAACCCAATGTCGGCTTATTTCAAATATTAAAGTAAGTGTCAAAGCAGGGGTGTTTTTATTAACAAAATCAAACACGGCCTCTTTCATCTCTATGCTGATGTCTTACCCATCTTACACTGTTAGTAACTATTTAATTTATTAACCTTAAAAACTGACAACCTTTTACGCATTATAACATCAGTTTTTCTAGGTCAACACGTGTTAACGAACACAAGAAACACAAGCAAATTGAAAGGGTGCGGTTATAGTATAGGAGTAGATGGGGGAGATAATTGGTATCAATCGGTAGCCCAATGTCGGCATATTTCAAAGCAATGTTAGTGTCAAAGCAGGGGTGTTTTTTTATTAACAACAACAAACATGGCCTATTTCATTCTATACAGCCCATCGTTATTTTTGGCAGAGGAGTTTTGTTTTCTTTATATGATTCATTCAAAGAACCAAAATCCTCTTGTGTTTGCGATTTGTTTCATTTTCAGAGAAAAAAGATGTATCAAAAATACATTGTGGTTTGTCGTGACCATATTGTATTTCCCGTTGACAGATAGTTCTCCTTAGATGTATTTCACATCATTTATTTGAAAAAAAAATTTCATTTGATAAATTGTTTCGCGAGCTGTAAATTAAACACAAAAAGCTGCATTCTAGCCGAAGTTTGGTTAATATAGACATTGAAGCCACATTTTCACTGTTACCGGGCGGAATTTTACTACCCGGGTAATCTCACGGCAACAGGTTCCCGGGTCCCGGGTACCCGTTGACAGGGCTACACCCTGGTATACTGAGAGTTGGTATACCTTTATAGAGGCCCCACAATATTTGTTAGAGAACCCAACGTAAGTCTCCCTGGTATACTCTGACCTGTAGTTGAGAGAATTGTCAAAATTATTTAATTAAGTGATGCAGCTATTTACCTTTCTTCATCTTCCATTTTTGTAATAATCTGTAATACTATTGTTATTGTTGTAAGGTTCTGCCAGATCCTCCAGACTCTGCTAGCAGCAGACGAATCACTCATCAAGTCGACCAAGTCTACCATCATGACTGTAGAATTCCCAGGAATAGTCACGCAGCAACTGACTCAAATGATACAGGTTGGTCAATATTTCTGGTCTGCTGATCTTTTCTTATTTATATTTTAGAAAATGTTATCTTGGATCTTTCTCCCTATTCTTGTTAACCAGATCATGGTTTCCTCTTGCATACATTTTGTTGGCTGCATTATTGCTTGTACAAAGTAAACTAATTTGACTGGAGACAGTTCTGTAGAGATCATTTCTTTACTGTTTGTCTAGGCTCAAGTGACCAGCCACCTAGCACATCACAAAGCTGACCAAGTCATCTCTTTCTGGTTGAACGCAATTTTCAAAGTCTGCAAATATTTTACTGATAGGTTGGTAGGCTTTTTTATGTAAAGACTTCAAAGATAGGTTGGGCTTTTTATTTTATGCCATTGAAGTTATTTGTTGAAACAAATTATCTGTCCAATGAAATACTTTGTCTTATTTTATGATATGTTTTACAATGTCTCCCAAGTCTTATTTTATGATATGTTTTACAATGTCTCCCAAGTCTTATTTTATGATATGTTTTACAATGTCTCCCAAGTCTTATTTTATGATATGTTTTACAATGTCTCCCAAGTCTTATTTTATGATATGTTTTACAATGTCTCCCAAGTCTTATTTTATGATATGAAGACCTCAAGGAAAGAAACGGCTATGTGAAATTTTTGAACTTTTTTAATTATCTGATAAAGGGTGAAAAATAGAATGTTCTTAATGAAGTTTTATGAAAAAATTATTTCTCTGACCCTATCAAAAATTAAAATCTATTTAGTAAATTTATAAGAAATATTTTTTTTAATTTTGAACATTAAAACTTGAATATCTCAAAACATAGCCATTTCTTCCCTTGAGCTCTTCATATGTCTTCCAGGAACAGCTGTTATGTGGCAGATACTTTAATACGCTGGAGTTTTGTCAAGAAGGGAGTTTTGGATATGATTTCTGACATTTTTAAAGAGAATTACAAGGTAGGTGCAGGTATGAGGACGCTAAGGGGGAGGGTGTTGTTGTACCACCATGTATGGGCCAAGACATTAGTCCCCACCTCACCCTGTCGTAGTGATCAGAACATAAGACAACAAGACATTAGTCCCCACCTCACCCTGTCGTAGTGATCAGAACATAAGACAGAACAAGACATTAGTCCACACCTCACCCTGTCGTAGTGATCAGAACATAAGACAGAACAAGACATTAGTCCCCACCTCACCCTGTTGTAGTGATCAGAACATAAGACAGAACAAGACATTAGCCCCACCTCACCCTGTTGTAGTGATCAGAACATAAGACAGAATAAGACATTAGTCCCCACCTCACCCTGTCGTAGTGATGAGAACATAAGACAGAACAAGACATTAGCCCCACCTCACCCTGTCGTAGTGATCAGAACATAAGACAGAACAAGACATTAGCCCCACCTCACCCTGTTGTAGTGATCAGAACATAAGACAGAATAAGACATTAGTCCCCACCTCACCCTGTCGTAGTGATGAGAACATAAGACAGAACAAGACATTAGTCCCCACCTCACCCTGTCGTAGTGATGAGAACATAAGACACAATTTAAGCTTAACAATATCAATATGATTGGTCTCCATCAGACATCTTCAGAGGCTAATATATTCAACAACTCAATGACTAAAAATAAAATTATACTTTCATCCTCTCCTCTATGTAGATTGTACATGGTACTTAAGATTATATGATAAAATATATTTTATGTAACGCATCTATGTGACAGATCATGTTAAAAATGTTTTCTTTCTTTCTTGGCTCACAATTAACCAAAGTGGTATGAATGATCATAATTATCTAGTTACAAAAAATGTGTCTCTTCTTAACTGGCAAGTTATTTGGTAAGATAGAAGGACTAGGTAACAAACAAATTTGTTCAATTGTTATTCCTCAGAAATTTTGTGCGGCAGCTAAGAGCCGCCAGGGTCTTGTGACGTCCATGTTTAGCTGGATCGCCAACTCCAACACACTCCCGTCCTACATGGATGGAGCATCCTTCCCAGACTTCCCCTGGCTGGCCTACATGATCTTGTTTGTAGAGGGAGAGCATGAGGTCAACACTAGTCTATGGCAGTCCCTGATTATGGAGTTACATGCCCCTAGTCGACCTAATATTGATAATGCACTGAGGGTATTCACATTTATTTCATCTATTAGCCAACTCTAAAGAAAAGCTTTTTTTTAAAAAAAAACTTTATATCTATGCTTTTCAAGGGACCATTCTTCACATCTTTTTTTTATCTTTGGCAGTAAAAAATGTTTAAACATTTTATAACTAAAAAAAGTAAATAATATATATTTTTCCATTGTTATTAAAGTATATGGAATTTTATTTTCAAGGGATAAAAAAAATTATTGTCAGAAATACACAGGCGGTGAAAGTTTGCGAAACAACTTAGCTACATAAAGTAGTCACAATTTCTGTGGCATCTATTGTAACATCAATATTTTATTTTATTTTCAGGCTGCAGTCTTAAAACTCCAACTTGAACAATCTCCATCGTCCAGCAGACTGTCCATTTACAGATGGGCCCAGCAGGCACTGGACACACCATTTGACCATCCCTTGCTGCCCATCCTGTGGCAGAGATTCTTTGCCTTGTATCTAGGGAGACAAGTGTTTGAATCCAAGTATGAGTCTGATCATTAGTTTTGTCATCTTTTTATAGAATAATGTCTTATACATTTTTTAAAATTCTCAAATCCACAAAAAAATTTTTTTTTCAATTTTAATATAAGTTAAGCTCCACAACTGTCCAAGGAAAGCTCCACAACTGTCCAATGAAAGCTCCACAACTGTCCAATGAAAGCTCCACAACTGTCCAATGAAAGCTCCACAACTGTCCAATGAAAGCTCCACAACTGTCCAATGAAAGCTCCACAACTGTCCAATGAAAGCTCTACAACTGTCCAATGAAAGCTCCACAACTGTCCAATGAAAGCTCCACAACTGTCCAATGAAAGCTCCACAACTGTCCAATGAAAGCTCCACAACTGTCCAATGAAAGCTCCACAACTGTCCAATGAAAGCTCCACAACTGTCCAATGAAAGCTCCACAACTGTCCAATGAAAGCTCCACAACTGTCCAATGAAAGCTCCACAACTGTCCAATGAAAGCTCCACAACTGTCCAATGAAAGCTCTACAACTGTCCAATGAAAGCTCCACAACTGTCCAATGAAAGCTCCACAACTGTCCAATGAAAGCTCTACAACTGTCCAATGAAAGCTCCACAACTGTCCAATGAAAGCTCCACAACTGTCCAATGAAAGCTCCACAACTGTCCAATGAAAGCTCCACAACTGTCCAAAGAAATGTCTCGTCTTTTAACAGTTCTTCAAAGCTATTTAGGAGATCAAGGGTAAAGTGCGTACGCTTGGCAAACAGGAATCGTGGACTTTAGACGAAGGCGTGTTTATAACTGCACAGATATCTTCTTACCTTTGTGTTCTCGGGCGCTCTACTGACCTTAAATCTGCATGAGACATGATCATAGCAGCAGTAGATCCGCCACTAAAATCATCCAAAACAGAAGTCTTGAGTATGGAGTGATGAAAAGCTTATCTCCACGAAATTAGCAGGTGGAAGGCAGACATCCAGGAACAAAAACAACCAGACAATAATTCAAACACATTCAGAACATCTTTGAATTAGGAGCTCGAGGCTATACATGCCTGTTAGGTGTAGCCTCATTCATGAAATTACAATTACACCAATCCACCTGTTTAGCGAAATCAGAAAAAACTGTTTGAGGTTTGTTACCCTAATAATTTTGACCCAGACTGTTACAACTTATCACTTACATTATTTGACCCAGACTGTCACAACTTATCAATTACATTATTTGACCCAGACTGTCACAACTTATCACTTACATTATTTGACCCAGACTGTCACAACTTATCACTTACATTATTTGACCCAGACTGTCACAACTTATCACTTACATTATTTGACCCAGACTGTCACAACTTATCAATTACATTATTTGACCCAGACTGTCACAACTTATCACTTACATTATTTGACCCAGACTGTCACAACTTATCACTTACATTATTTGACCCAGACTGTCACAACTTATCACTTACATTATTTGACCCAGACTGTCACAACTTATCACTTACATTATTTGACCCAGACTGTCACAACTTATCACTTACATTATTTGACCCAGAATGTCACAACTTTTCACTTACATTATTTGACCCAGACTGTCACAACTTATCACTTACATTATTTGACCCAGACTGTCACAACTTATCAATTACATTATTTGACCCAGACTGTCACAACTTATCACTTACATTATTTGACCCAGACTGTCACAACTTATCACTTACATTATTTGACCCAGTCTTCACAACTTATCACTTACATTATTTGACCCAGACTGTCACAACTTATCAATTACATTATTTGACCCAGACTGTCACAACTTATCATTTACATTATTTGACCCAGACTGTCACAACTTATCAATTACATTATTTGACCCAGACTGTCACAACTTATCACTTACATCATTTCACTCCCCAGCATTGCACATAGAGCCAGCGTAGGGGAGAGATTCTTTGAGAGCGCCACCTACAACACGATGATCAAAAGAATGAGGAAGCGCTTGACCGACACGTCGGCATTCCACATGGACTTTGACCCTGCCTCGGAGGGCGTGAAAAAGAGGAGGTCTGTTCCTGGAACACCACCAGCCAGTGAAGACTTCCAAGGCCTTGAGACCAGCTCAAGTTGTTCCCCCTTGTTGGAAGAGAGTGTGGAGTACTCCAGCTCCAGGGAGTTTCATCAGATGTTGGCCAGGTAAGTGGAGGCAACATACACATTGGGCACACATGCTGGCCAGGTAAGGGCAGGCAACATACACATGGATCACACCAATCTAAAACAAGAGTTACACCAATCTAACACAAGAGTTACACCAATCTAACACAAGAGTTACACCAATCTAACACAAGAGTTACACCAATCTAACACAAGAGTTACACCAATCTAACACAAGAGTTACACCAATCTAACACAAGAGTTACACCAATCTAACACAAGAGTTACACCAATCTAACACAAGAGTTACACCAATCTAACACAAGAGTTACACCAATCTAACACAAGAGTTACACCAATCTAACACAAGAGTTACACCAATCTAACACAAGAGTTACACCAATCTAACACAAGAGTTACACCAATCTAACACAAGAGGAAACAATAAAATTTTGAACATGAAGTAAATGGTTAAATAGAACAAACCAAATAAATGTTGACTATGTGGTTCTGTTAACATTTGAGCATTAACTAAAACTCATGTTTGTGGTACCCCATCAGGCTCTACCAAACCTACAAACTCTGGTTGGAAGAGCCTAGACTTCATGATGGCAATCTTTACCTCCCAGCCCTACCCCCTCAGTATGAGGCATCAAGACTTAATCAGGTGTTCCAGGGGTTCATGGTAAGTTGACATGCTACAACTGGTCAGGACAAGTGGATATGTCAGTGAGGCCAGTGGGATATGTCAGTGAGGCCAGTGGGATATGTCAGTGAGGCCAGTTGGATATGTCAGTGAGGCCAGTTGGATATGTCAGTGAGGTCAGTTGGATATGTCAGTGAGGCCAGTGGGATATTCAGTGAGGCCTGTGGGATATGTCAGTGATGCCAGTGGGATATGTCAGTGAGGCCAGTGGGATATGTCAGTGAGGTCAGTGGGATATGTCAGTGAGGTCATTTGGATATGTCAGTGAGGCCAGTGGGATATGTCGGTGAGGCCAGTGGGATATGTCGGTGAGGCCAGTGGGATATGTCGGTGAGGCCAGTTGGATATGTCAGTGAGGCCAGTTGGATATGTCAGTGAGGCCAGTTGGATATGTCAGTGAGGACAGTGGGATATGTCGGTGAGGCCAGTGGGATATGTCGGTGAGGCCAGTTGGATATGTAAGTGAGGCCAGTGGGATATGTCAGTGAGGCCAGTTGGATATGTCAGTGAGGCCAGTTGGATATGTCAGTGAGGCCAGTTGGATATGTCAGTGAGGCCAGTTGGATATGTCAGTGAGGCCAGTTGGATATGTCAGTGAGGCCAGTGGGATATGTCAGTGAGGCCAGTTGAATACGTCAGTGAGGCCAGTTGGATATGTCAGTGAGGTCAGTTGGATATGTCAGTGAGGTCAGTTGGATATGTCAGTGAGGCCAAAAGCTTATATTTTCTAAATATGTCCTGTGTTGGAGTATTTTGGTTATAAAATACTTGAAGTATCCTACGGGTATCTTTCCTTCTAGGGCCCTTGGTTGGAGTTCATGGACCTGGAAGGTGTTCAGTACAACCTTAGTTGTTTGGCGGCAGATTGGAAGAAACGTTTGACATGTCTTAAGACAGCTGCCCAAGCTGCGAGTCGAAGGAACACAATGAATGAGCCTGGAAATGGTGATTGCTACAATACAAGCTTGAAATTTAAAGTTAACATTCATAGTGTAGTCAAGAGAATTTTAAGATAAAATATTATTATAACATTGAAATAATAATTGTCTTATACAATCTCTTCTGGCATACTTTGTTAAAAAAAAGATTTGAGAATAAATATAAAAATATAATCTCTCATTGCACACAAGTGAGATCATAACTTTTACTGACATAAATATATTCTAACCTTTTTGTACCAAAACTCATTTAGCCCTCATCACAAAGTCATGATGTATTATTTGTATGCACATTTTTCATCATTTTTACATTTCTTTATCACTTCTATAATCTACCAAATCAGCACAGTAGGCTATCAAAGTTTCTCTGTTACTGATATGAATCATTAACCAAAATACGGAATATTTTTATGCAGCCACAGAGAGAATTCAGCGCCGCCTGCGACGCTACGATCCTCCAAAGGGCCCGCCCCCTGTCCCCAACATACAGAGCGCTGTGCCCCTGATTAATCCAAGCCTTGTTGAGGACAAACACTCCTTTATACAAATGGTCAAAGGAGACCTGGAAGTACTTGTACTTTTTACAAAGTAGGTCACATCTTGTTGTGTTGATATGCTGTTCAACAAAAATTGGAAATTATTTTTACAGAAGTTTATTGTATTCTTTGAGGTCATAAATTACAATTGATTTGAGTAAGTTTGATTGGGAGATAAGCTACAATCAACAGAAGTCTTTGACATTGAGAAGGTTCATATGTAAATAAACATAAGGATGGACTAAATATAAGTGAACATAAGTACAGACTAAATGGAAGTGAATTTTCAGCTTATATTTGGTTGATGATGTCACATCAATCTGTATATAATTGGGGAATGGTGTCACATCAATCAGTATATAATTAGGGAATGGTGTCACATCAATCAGTATAGTTAAGGAATGGTGTCACATCAATCAGTATATAATTGGGGAATGGTGTCACATCAATCAGTATATAATTGGGGAATAGTGTCACATCAATCAGTATAGTTAAGGAATGGTGTCACATCAATCAGTATATAATTGGGGAATAGTGTCACATCAATCAGTATATAATTGGGGAATAGTGTCACATCAAACAGTATATAATTGGGGAATAGTGTCACATCATTCAGTATATAATTGGGGAATGGTGTCACATCAATCAGTATATAATTGGGGAATAGTGTCACATCAATCAGTATATAATTAGGGAATAGTGTCACATCAAACAGTATATAATTGGGGAATGGTGTCACATCAATCAGTATATAATTGGGGAATGGTGTCACATCAATCAGTATATAATTGGGGAATAGTGTCACATCAAACAGTATATAATTGGGGAATGGTGTCACATCAATCAGTATATAATTGGGGAATGGTGTCACATCAATCAGTATATAATTAGGGAATAGTGTCACATCAAACAGTATATAATTGGGGAATGGTGTCACATCAATCAGTATATAATTGGGGAATGGTGTCACATCAATCAGTATATAATTAGGGAATAGTGTCACATCAATCAGTATATAATTAGGGAATAGTGTCACATCAATCAGTATATAATTAGGGAATAGTGTCACATCAAACAATATATAATTAGGGAATAGTGTCACATCAATCAGTAAAAAATTTGTAATAGTTAGGGCTGTCAATATTGTTGAAAAATGCTGCCCGGGTACCCGTCCAAATTTCGAACGGGTACCCGGGTTACCCGATCGAAACATAGCATAATTTTCCCCGTCATGACCGCTATATAATGCTACCTAGCCACCTTCCATGCACCTCATTTCACACAGTAGCTACACGGCCGACGTCTTAGAGGTCATACATAAATGACGTCAAGCGTTTTTGGCCGATTGTTACACCCCCCGCCCCCCCGTCACAGGTTGTCACAAAAACTTAGAGCCCCCTCCAATATGACGTCACAAAGCTTTGCGCCCCCCCCCCATATAAAAGCCGTACTTCCTTTTTGAAAATGAGCCGTTGTCAAATAACTTTATTGTCATTTAATTTTGTATTTAATGTGAAGTTGAACTCTAAAAATCGCTACACGCTTAAATCCATGTAAAACGTCATTAAATAAATTGTAAGCAATCAAATATTTCAGTGGAACTTTTATTTAAAGTTGCGCGTTTTGATGTGACGTCACATTTATTCTTAAACACATCCCTCCCCCTCGTCACAAATGTGTGACCCCCTCCTCCCCTAGGTGCGTAACGTCATTTATGGACGGGCCCTTATCCATCTTACACTGTTAGTAACTAATTTATTGACTTTTAAAAACTTACAAATTTTGTGTATTATTAAAATCAGTTTTTGGGCAAGGCACACGCTGTAATGAACACACGAAACACAATCGAATGGAGGGAGGGAGGAGGAGGGGGTAGATAAACAACATCGACAATCGTAAACCCAATGTCGGCGTATTTCAAAGATCAAAATTAGTGTCAAAGCAGGGGTGTTTTAAATTAACAAAATCAAACACGGCCTCTTTCATCTCTATGCCGACGTCTTACCCATCTTACACTGTTAGTAACTATTTAATTTATTAACCTTAAAAACTGACAACATTGTACACATTATTAATATCAGTTTTTCTAGGTCAACACGTGTTAACGAACACAAGAAACACAAGCGAATGGAAAGGGTGCGGTTATAGTATAGGATTGGATGCGGGAGATGGAGTAGATAATTGGTATCAATCGGTAGCCTAATGTCGGCATATTTCAAAGCAATGTCAGTGTCAAAGCAGGGGCTGTTTTTTATTAACAACAACAAACACGGCCTCTTTCATCTCTATATAGTCCATCCTTATTTTCGGCAGAGGAGTTTTGTTTTCTTTATATGATTCATTCAAAGAACCAAAATCTTCTTGTGTTTGCGATTTCTGTTTCATTTTCAGAGAAAAAAAGATGTATCAAAATACATTGTGGTTTGTCGTGACCATATTGTATTTCCCGTTGACAGATAGTTCTCCTTAGATGTATTTCACATCATATATTTGAAAAAAAAGATTTCATTTGATAAATTGTTTCGCGAGCTGTAAATTAAACACAAAAAGGCCACATTTTCACGGGTACCCGGGCGGAATTTTACTACCCGGGTAATCTCACGGCAACAGGTACCCGGGTCCCGGGTCCCCGTTGACAGGCCTAGTAATAGTGTCATACCAAATAATGAAACTCTTAAAGAGGGTGACATTAGGTTCTAATCTAGCTAAGAAATTTGATTAGAATTGTATAGTTAAAACTGGCCAACTGCACAATACTGCAGGCCTATTGCACAATACTGCAGGCCTATTGCACAATACTGCAGGCCTTTTGCACAATACTGCAGGCCTATTGCACAATACTGCAGGCCTATTGCACAATACTGCAGGCCTTTTGCACAATACTGCAGGCCTATTGCACAATACTGCAGGCCTTTTGCACAATACTGCAGGCCTATTGCACAATACTGCAGGCCTATTGCACAATACTGCAGGCCTTTTGCACAATACTGCAGGCCTATTGCACAATACTGCAGGCCTATTGCACAATACTGCAGGCCTATTGCACAATACTGCAGGCCAATTTTAGACGGTCACCTGTAACATAAGACTGTTTGCCATATTTGACCTACTGCCATAGTTTGCGCCATATTTGACCTACTGCCATAGTTTGCCAGCTGATCTGTTGTCCTCTGTGTTTCAGGATATTTTCTGATCGCCAGGCCCACCATTGTTCCCTGGACTACACGTACATCGAGCTTGTCCCCACCTTGTATTCTAATGTTAAAAAAACTGTACGTTTATTTCTAGAACATTTATATCTAAAATTTAAATCTTGCTTATGGACAATGATATGACTGCAGAATTTGTTCTGACAAAAGTTTTTCTAAAATTAGTTACCTGGAATGGAAAGTCTGAAAGCTGAAGAAATATTCCTATATATTTATTAAATATTATTTATTGGCTACACTTTTAATATCTAAAAGAAATTTAAGATTTTACAGAGTTTTAATATCTACAAATTTTTGTTTGTTTGCATTATAATTGTAAAGTCAGATTAGTAATTCAACCAATGCCATATCCATGGTTTTCATTTGTTTTTTAAAAAAGATAAATTGTTTCCCTTATTTATTTCAGGTAAGTTTGATTGCTGAATGCAAGAGTAAAGTCAATCCAATGCATAGATGCATGGGCCCAGCAATTATTCCTGTTACGGTAAGGATATGAAGGATAATGTTTAGAGGAAGCCAGTGAATGTCACGTTTTTTTAAAATTTTGTTTCTGTAAATTACTGGGGTAGGGAACTAGAAGAATTTTTTTTACTGCTTAAGCTGTGGGAAGGGAACATGAAGAATGAGATGGGAAAGAGAAATAGTTGACGTAAGTGTTTCTGTTTTTATGCAGTAAGTCTCCCTGAAGTTGTCATACCTCTGAAGTAACTGTACCTCTGAAGTAACTGTACCTCTGAAGTAACTGTACCTCTGAAGTAACTGTACCCCCCCCTGAAGTTGTCGTACCTCTGAAGTAACTGTACCTCTGAAAAAGTGATACCCCTTGAAATAATTCAACCCATTCAAATAATGGCCCTCAACAATAATGGTGCTCCCATAAATAAGTCCACTAACAAATAATTTCACCCTTACAAATACAAAAAATCTCACAAATTGTGATAGCCCCACAAAAATATTGTTCAACGACTAGCCACAGCCTTTAGTGAAACAAAACAGTTATATAAATATGAATACAATGATTGACATATATTTATTTTATATTCAAAATTATGAATATATGTAAACAATCAACTTTAAAGGAGGCAGGTCAAAAGGGAAAAGATGCAGGGGTTCTCCAAAACACACCCAATGGTTCTGCCTTAATGTATTTTACTATTTTAAAATTCTTTCCAGATTGAGGTCAAAGAACTAAATGAGATTGTGCAGCGTCGCCTGGAAGAGAACAGAGCCGAATACAATCAAGTGATGATAGAATCTCTTCTACCCACGGCACCAAACCTGTGTGTAGCAGCTGTGCACACAGAAAACGCAATCACGTAAAGTGGACAATTGTTGTTGTTTAGTACTTTTATCATGTTGGTTTTTTTAATGCTAACCTAAAAAGTAATCTCTAAAGGTTATTTTTCTTAAGATAGCCTTAAATTAAATATATAAAACTATTTCTTATAGTGTTTTTTTTTAAATTTTGTTTAGCATGTTAATCAAGCAGCATCAGTCAAGCACAGATAACTCCAGGATAAGAAATTTAAATGATATTGCCTGCCAGCTTTTTTTCCATCTGGCTGGTTTAGTGTGTGATCAAACAGATTTTTATCCTCCAACCAGGCAATTCTTAGCCTCATGCTTAGAAATATTAGGCCAGGTAATTTCTAAACATGATTAATCCAACATAATGTATAACACACGCATACATATATCTTTATCTATATACACACTCACATATATATAGATATACAAACACATAACATTATATATATATATGACAATGCTCGGAGAAGGATGTTAAACCATGGCAATAAATACATTTTTGGCTGTAGAAATATATATCATTAAATATAGATTATTTCTTCAAATTTGATCAATTTTAAAAAAAAACACTTTATTTTATCATATTTATATACACATGTATTTGTTGTAATAATACAATGTTTAATATCAGTAATATAAACATCATGGGATAAAACTATACCTTTTTCCACTGAGCACATCTTATGTCACTTGATGTTTCTGATTATCTAAAGAAGGTTAGTTGACAAAGTGTCAAACAAAGTGTGTGGTAAACCAAGTGTCTGATAAACAAAGTGTGTGGTAAACAAAGTGTCTGGTAAACCAAGTATCTGGTAAACAAAGTGTGTGGTAAACCAAGTGTGTGGTAAACCAAGTGTGTGGTAAACAAAGTGTGTGGTAAACAAAGTGTGTGGTAAACAAAGTGTGTGGTAAACAAAGTGTGTGGTAAATCAAGTGTCTGGTAAACAAAGTGTGTGGTAAACCAAGTGTGTGGTAAACAAAGTGTGTGGTAAACAAAGTGTGTGGTAAACAAAGTGTGTGGTAAACCAAGTATCTGGTAAACAAAGTGTGTGGTAAACCAAGTGTGTGGTAAACCAAGTGTGTGGTAAACAAAGTGTGTGGTAAACAAAGTGTGTGGTAAACCAAATGTGTGGTAAACAAAGTGTGTGGTAAACAAAGTGTGTGGTAAACCAAGTGTGTGGTAAACCAAGTGTCTGGTAAACCAAGTGTCTGGTAAACAAAGTGTGTGGTAAACAAAGTGTGTGGTAAACAAAGTGTGTGGTAAACCAAGTGTGTGGTAAACAAGGGCCTAGTAAAGAAAGAATCTCTCATCATTCACAGTATTTTATCAGCCAAGATGCAACCCAGACCAGCCTGGTCCTACAACTGTGTCTAGACAGGCCATCTGTGGCAGGCCTGGTGTCACCTCACTTTGTGCCCAACAGTTGCCCTGACAACCTCGTCAACATGTATGGTCAGTTGTTGCAGGTTCTTCAGTCTCAGAACTTGGACCTGGTCTTCACTCTCCTGTCCAAGGTCAGTATAACTTAAGATGGAATCCTCTGGCAGTAGTTAATTTTATTAAACCATCTCACAGGCGGTTGCAATAAATCTTATTTTTTTTAAAATTATTTATTGAATCTGATTGCTAATGGTTTATTTCTGAATATCAGTTGTAATCATGAGTCAACATTTCCCTTAGTTGATCTTATTTCTCTACTATTCTTGTTGTTTAGTTCAACATCTCCCAGTGGCTGACATCTAGTGCAGCCAGTGAACAAGAGAGGAAACGTTTTGTGGAAACACTCGGCTCAGCCATTATGTCATGTGGAGCTGAACCCAAGCCTGACGCTAAGCTAGTCTATGGGGTAAGCTGGTCTATGGGGTAAGCTAGTCTATGGGGTAAGCTGGTCTATGGGGTAAGCTAGTCTATGGGGTAAGCTGGTCTATGGGGTAAACTGATCTATGGGGTAAACTGATCTATGGGGTAAGCTGGTCTATGGGGTAAGCTGGTCTATAGGGTAAGCTGGTCTATGGGGTAAGCTGGTCTATGGGGTAAACTGGTCTGTGGGGTAAACTGGTCTATGGGGTAAGCTGGTCTATGGGGTAAACTGATCTATGGGGTAAACTGGTCTGTGGGGTAAACTGGTCTATGGGGTAAGCTGGTCTATGGGGTAAACTGGTCTGTGTGGTAAACTGGTCTATGGGGTAAACTGGTCTGTGGGGTAAGCTGGTCTGTGGGGTAAACTGATCTATGGGGTAAGCTGGTCTATGGGGTAAACTGGTCTGTGGGGTAAACTGGTCTATGGGGTAAACTGGTCTGTGGGGTAAGCTGGTCTATGGGGTAAGCTGGTCTATGGGGTAAACTGGTCTATGGGGTAAGCTGGTCTATGGGGTAAACTGGTCTGTGGGGTAAACTGGTCTGTGGGGTAAACTGGTCTGTGGGGTAAACTGGTCTATGGGGTAAACTGGTCTATGGGGTAAACTGTAGGGGTCTACCGATATATCGGCTGGCCGATATATCGGCACCGATATCTATCACCGATATTTCATAATAAGTGACATTTTGACCCCAAAAAAAAATTTAAAACATCGGAAACGAAAAAGCTATCATTTAGATTTACAATATCTCGACAAATTAATATATCGACCCCGATACCGGTATTGAAATAGTCAAAAGAGTTCTAGTATTAATATGTGCAGCCACGATACTGTGTGCCATGTGCTGTGATATTGTTTAGGTATCGGCCGATTTTCGTATACTCAGAAATACTGTGTAAATAGTGCCGATGCCAAGTATACCGTAATTGCTCTAATAAATGTATAACATGTAAACATTATGTTCACGTAATTGCTCTAATACTAACAGCAAAGATGCACGCAGAATCCCAGATGTCTAAAACATTTCGTTTCGTATGGAATAACAAACTGTACCGTGTGCAGACTTGCTGTCATTGGCAACCATTCAACCTTCAACCTCATTTTCACTTATTACTATTAATTTGTTCTCATTGTTTCATTCATAAAAGGTGGCCGTGTGCAAAAGCCATTAAACTATTGGTTAGAATTAATAATTATGAGTCAAGGTTGAAGTTTCAAAAGGACTTCCTAATTTTGCTAGTACAATTTAATAAAGGATTGTTCGTTTTGTTATGAGTCCTATGTAGGTCATGATCTGGAACTTGTAAACACATCGGCGTATCGGAAACTTTGTTTCAGGGAGCAAAAAAATCGGTAATATCGGCAAAACTGGAAATCGGTAGACCCCTTAATTATAAAATATAAATAATTACGAGTGATAAATTTAAGAATGCCGTCATCAAATATGACCGCTGTTATTTTTGTCCTAACAAATACTCATATCGGCACTCATATCGGAAAAAAATATCGGCAAAAATGAACATCGGTAGACCCCTAATATTTTACATAATTACTATTAATTACGAGTGATAAATTTAAGAATGACGCCATCAAATATGACCGCTGTTATTTTTGTCCTAACAAATACTCATATCGGCACTCATATTAGTCATATCGGAAAAAAATATCGGTATCATCGGCGAAAATGCATGTCGGTAGTCCCCTAATAGAAAAGATAAATAATTAAGAGTGATAAATTTAAGAATGACGTCATCAAATATTACCGCTGGTTTTTGTCCGAACAAATACTCATATCGGTACTCATATCGGCAAAAAAATATCGGTAATATCGGTATCGGCAATATCGGCAAAAAGGCATATCGGTAGACCCCTAGTAAACTGGTCTGTGGGGTAAGCTGGTCTATGGGGTAAGCCGGTCTGTGGGGTAAGCCGGTCTATGGGGTAAGCTGGTCTGTGGGGTAAACTGGTCTGTGGGGTAAACTGGTCTATGGGGTAAACTGGTCTGTGGGGTAAACTGGTCTGTGGGGTAAGCTGGTCTATGGGGTAAACTGGTCTGTGGGGTAAGCTGGTCTGTGGGGTAAACTGGTCTGTGGGGTAAGCTAGTCTATGGGGTAAACTGGTCTGTGGGGTAAGCTAGTCTATGGGGTAAACTGGTCTGTGGGGTAAGCTGGTCTGTGGGGTAAGCTAGTCTATGGGGTAAACTGGTCTGTGGGGTAAACTGGTCTATGGGGTAAACTGGTCTGTGGGGTAAGCTGGTCTGTGGGGTAAACTGGTCTGTGGGGTAAGCCGGTCTGTGGGGTAAGCTGGTCTGTGGGGTAAGCTAGTCTATGGGGTAAACTGGTCTGTGGGGTAAGCTGGTCTGTGTGGTAAACTGGTCTGTGGGGTAAACTGGTCTGTGTGGTAAACTGGTCTGTGGTCTAAGTTTTATTGATATTTATTGTGATCGATTGTGGGATTTAATGTGAGATATAAAATTTGATCAACTAACACAAAAGTTCTGAGTCCCCCTGTGTGACTACTTAGTTTGTGACTAAAAAATTATTTTCTGCTTTTTCATGCGAGATTCTACATTCTTCACTGCAGCTGGGCCTCATCTTTTAAAAAAAGTTTTTTTGTTCATTTTAATTTCTACTTTTACGCATTAACAAAAGATTTGTAAAACTTAATTTCATTCATGAAGTCCTGTTAAATGTCCTGTTAGCCAAGTTCATCTAGAAACGAAATTTGTGAGCAAAATTTGAAATTTTCTATAAATATAAACTTACACATTCTTAACTCCTTTCCATATGTGCGCTGATCCACTTAGCAGAAAAATATTTTTTCACAACGGGAAGGAAGTGTGTCATTTTTTACTTTTGTTTTTCCGCCCGACCGACCGCCTGTGAATCCAAGAGACAATGGTGAAGTTAATATAAGGGATTGAATTAAACAACCCCGTAAAAACAAAGAAAGTTAATATAAGGGATTGAATTAAACAACCCCGTAAAAACAAAGTTTTTGACTATAAATCCCTTATATATGTGACATAACTAAAAAGTATTTATCATGCTTAAACGCGACAAACATTTACAGACTGAGATTGCCTTAAATACCCTTTGTTTTAAAACGGAGGGGGCAGTTAAAATGTTTCGTCACGGATGGCTGAACTTAACTCAGCGTGACTCGTAAAATGTCAACAAAAGCTGGCCCCTACATATAGAGATAAACTAAAAATGCATTAATTTAATTACGGTACATTCGATCGATCTGAAAATTTAATGGCTTTATCCTCCCCACAAGCCAAACCTACTGTGAAAATTTCAGCTCTCTAGCAAGTCAGAAAACGTGTTTACTAGCGTTTTGAAAAAGTTGACTACAGATCTGGAAGCATTGAATTTGAATCTGGAATCCTTCACGAGTTAATAGGATAGAGGCCTCAAAAACAGTTGATATGCCAAAATGGATCAGGTCACTCACCTCTAGGACAAAAATGCTGGCCAATGGATGATAATTGTAATGTGATAATTTGTAAGAAAGTCAAGATGTAATAAATGTCTATAGATCTGTGGGACTTAAGAGTTGATTAAATCAGTTTCTATTATTTGTAAGTAAAATTGTTTTGTCACTAAAATGATGCATTCAGTCGGGGTTTTGAATAAGATTGTAACTCATGGACTTATTGATATCTGTTCTTTTCTCTGGCAGCTCTACATGTCCCATCTAACTGCTGTCATGGAGACCAACTTCCCATCTAACCTCTACATGGTGTTACACATGGTTCTACAAGGTAGGAACTCTTCTATCACATTCAGACACACTTTAGGGTTCATGTAAACAAGGCAAGGACCTCTGTACACAAGGACCTCTGTACACAAGGCCCTCTGTACACAAGGCCCTCTGTACACAAGGACCTCTGTACACAAGGCCCTCTGTACACAAGGCCCTCTGTACACAAGGCCCTCTGTACACAAGGACCTCTGTACACAAGGCCCTCTGTACACAAGGCCCTCTGTACACAAGGCCCTCTGTACACAAGGACCTCTGTACACAAGGACCTCTGTACACAAGGCCCTCTGTACACAAGGACCTCTGTACACAAGGACCTCTGTACACAAGGACCTCTGTACACAAGGCCCTCTGTACACAAGGACCTCTGTACACAAGGACCTCTGTACACAAGGCCCTCTGTACACCTCTGTACACAAGGACCTCTGTACACAAGGACCTCTGTACACAAGGACCTCTGTACACAAGGACATATGTACACAAGGACATATGTACACAGGGCCCTCTGTACACAAGGCCCTCTGTACACAAGGCCCTCTGTACACAAGGCGCTCTGTACACAAGGCCCTCTGTACACAAGGACCTCTGTACACAAGGACCTCTGTACACAAGGCCCTCTGTACACAAGGACCTCTGTACACAAGGACCTCTGTACACAAGGACCTCTGTACACAAGGCCCTCTGTACACAAGGACCTCTGTACACAAGGACCTCTGTACACAAGGACCTCTGTACACAAGGCCCTCTGTACACCTCTGTACACAAGGACCTCTGTACACAAGGACCTCTGTACACAAGGACCTCTGTACACAAGGACATATGTACACAAGGCCCTCTGTACACAAGGACCTCTGTACACAAGGACCTCTGTACACAAGGCCCTCTGTACACAAGGACCTCTGTACACAAGGACCTCTGTACACAAGGCCCTCTGTACACAAGGACCTCTGTACACAAGGACCTCTGTACACAAGGACCTCTGTACACAAGGCCCTCTGTACACCTCTGTACACAAGGACCTCTGTACACAAGGACCTCTGTACACAAGGACCTCTGTACACAAGGACCTCTGTACACAAGGACATATGTACACAAGGCCCTCTGTACACAAGGCCCTCTGTACACAAGGCGCTCTGTACACAAGGCCCTCTGTACACAAGGACCTCTGTACACAAGGACCTCTGTACACAAGGCCCTCTGTACACAAGGCCCTCTGTACACAAGGACCTCTGTACACAAGGACCTCTGTACACAAGGACCTCTGTACACAAGGACCTCTGTACACAAGGACCTCTGTACACAAGGACCTCTGTACACAAGGCCCTCTGTACACAAGGACCTCTGTACACAAGGACCTCTGTACACAAGGACCTCTGTACACAAGGACCTCTGTACACAAGGCCCTCTGTACACAAGGCCCTCTGTACACAAGGCCCTCTGTACACAAGGCGCTCTGTACACAAGGCCCTCTGTACACAAGGCCCTCTGTACACAAGGCCCTCTGTACACAATGCCCTCTGTACACAAGGCCCTCTGTACACAAGGCCCTCTGTACACAAGGCCATCTGTACACAAGGCCCTCTGTACACAAGGCCCTCTGTACACAAGGCCATCTGTACACAAGGCCATCTTTACACAAGGCCCTCTGTACACAAGGCCCTCTGTACACAAGGCCCTCTGTACACAAAGCCTATGCACAGCTTTTGAAGTCAGTGCTTGTAGGCCATGTGAGCCGTGCCTATAGCCTCTGACCTCCCTATGTTGTGTGCTCTACAATTGCTAAACTAAGAGTTATCCCCTTTAATCCCCTAAAATATACTTACTTGAATTTTTACGATTGAATGTCCACTATACCTCTCATGATTAGCTACTTGTAGTTATTGAATTCTGTATGCGCTGCCATAATTGTAATAATAAAATTTAATATAGATGAATTACTATGAACAAGGAAAGAGAGAGTCACTCCAATATTCATACTCACTTTTAACTAATATATGTTTTGTTACACTTGTCGCCACATTTCTCTGGTTTTCTTCTATTAAGAAATGTGTAAGTACTTGGCTCTAGTTATTTGACTTACAACACAATAGATAGAGAAAACTAAGTCTAACAAAGGTTTCTGTGGAGGATCTAAGCCTCCTCTGTATAAACTCTAAACTAATGCTGAAGTTAAGAACAGGCCATTCTAGAGCTTTGGCCATCAATACGAATTCTTTACAATAAGAACATCCATCCAATTTTCTAAAAAATACATGCGCTCAATAACCAGCAACGTAAATAACAACATGCAAATCTTCTTTCAAATTAACTAAATCTTATTTACTCACTTTCATATCACATATCAATACATGTAATATAGTTTATATGTAATGTGAGTACATTAATGTTCACATAATCAGACATGTGTGTTGATACATGTAAAAAATAATCCAATTTTTTCAATACATTTGACAGTCTCATTTTTTTTCAACTTCATATACCAGCCTAATTGAAACATTATATATATCGAGCCTCAGCTAATTTTCTATAAACACAAAATATAGCCCCTAAAACATCAGTCTGTAATTTACCCAACAACATGTAAAGCATGATGAGTTTAGAAAAACAAGATGTTATCTCATAAAGTGCATGAGGTTGTGTGGGAAATAAACAAAATATGGGCTGTTCTGTGCCGTCTTGTCAGGCCCATATCTATCCTGTTTCTACAACATACATATATTTATTTATTTATTTGAAATCGGAAAACGTAGGCCTTACATTCCAAAGTTTAATTTCCTTTATCAATTATTGGAACACAACATTTATTCACCATTTCCAATACGTAGAATTGCAAAAAAAGATTACGGTAACACTATTTTTGATGTAATAATAAAAAAACCATAAAAAAACCAAGTTCTTGACTATAAATCCTTTATGTACGAGACGTAACTAAAAGAATGTTCATTATAATACGCAGCGCAAGACCATCCAAAAATACAAAATTGTAGTTATGTCTCGTAAAACGTGTTTAATATAATGCGCACCGATCAGGAATATGTTTATAAAAAGTGTTGTCAATAAAATACCCACCTTATTGCGCGACAGGAAAGGTCGTTCAATATAATACGCACCGAGACACTCTATCTCAAAAATTTAACATGATACATAGAGATAAATAAAATAATCTAAAAATTCAATAATTAAATTCTGAAATTTTGATACATCGTTTTTATCATCGGCACGAGTCTGCCTGCAACATTTCAGATCACTCGCTTACCAGGAAGTGGGTTAAAAATCGATCCAAAGTTTTGGCGACGAGCAAGCAACCAGACACCACGAGTTAATATAAAGGATTGAAAAATTAATCCACATAAAGAATCACAAAAATTCAAAAAAGCCACAAACTTGATAATTGATAACACATTTGTTCCTAAGTATAGAAACTTAAGCCTCCATGCTAACACAGGAGATAAATTTACATACTCATTTCACAGGCCTTGTGTACAGAGGGTCTTGATTTTTGTTACTGCTTCATAATGTCATCATTGTGTCAGCTGTTTGTAAATAAATAATGTTTCAATTCTTAAAAATATGATTAGATCAAATTTATGATTTACCTCAACTTGTCATTTACTATTGTCAGCTAACATTTTAAAAAAACCTGAAATCGCAAGTGTCCCATGGTTTAATGTAATTAATTGAATCCCCCCCCCCACCTAACTACATTTGTAATCTAAAGTATTTCTTGTGACTGACATTCTCCCAGGATCAGCAGCTGAACTGCTTCACACCCAGGTCTGGGAGATTCTGCTCAAGACATGCTTCACAGACAGGTCAGCCCAGGCCAGTGCTGGCAGGGACAGGGCCTTCTCAACCTTCAATGTCGGGGAGATTGAGGCCTCAGTGGACTCATACTTATCTACTGCCCAGGTGTGGAACAGTTCATTTATTAACAAGTGGTGTTAAGTTAAGCATGCTTAGAACTAGTCTTTTTTTTTCTTAAGTGTTTATTTGTTATAGTTATAGGGTTAACCACAAACTGTGTGTGTGGGGGAGGGGGGGTTGATTTAACAACTTCAATTAATGATTATTTACTCTGCTCATATCAGGAGCAATCTAGCAGCTCTTGTTAGGGGAGATCAATCTTGCTCAATAAAAGGGCCTCCTGAAAATCATCTCATCTCCGCCACCTCATCCCCACCATCTCATCTCAGTGTCCCAGTAGTTCTGTCCCAGTAGTTCTGTCCCAGTAGTTCTGTCCCAGTAGTTCTGTCCCAGTAGTTCTGCCCCAGTAGTTCTGTCCCAGCAGTTCTGTCCCAGCAGTTCTGTCCCAGTAGTTCTGTCCCAGTAGTTCTGTCCCAGTAGTTCTGTCCCAGTCGTTCTGTCCCAGTAGTTCTGTCCCAGTAGTTCTGTCCCATCTCCCATCACTAACTCATGTTGTATTAGGTGAAAGAACTGCTGGACTGGCTCAGCTCCTACTTCATGCACACCAGGATGAATGACAGCACCAACATAACCTTTGGCCTCTACACCCGTTGGGGCAGATACGTCCCCTACATCAGTATGATGATTGGTGCCCTCACGCGCAGTCTCATCACGAAGATCATGAAGGCATCGGATGTCATGACACCTTATCAAAGTGAGTGCTAGGATGTCTGTGCTACATCTTATTGTTGGATGTCTGTGCTACATCTTATTGTTGGATGTCTGTGCTACATCTTATTGTTGGATGTCTGTGCTACATCTTATTGTTGGATGTCTGTGCTACATCTTATTGTTGGATGTCTGTGCTACATCTTATTGTTGGATGTCTGTGCTACATGTTGGCTACATCTTATTGTTGGATGTCTGTGCTACATTTTGGCTACATCTTATTGTTGGATGTCTGTACTATGTGACATATACCTTATGTTGTTTGGACACTAGTTTGTTCAGTACTGCAAATTTGATTGTCTAGCTTAAATATGTCAGACCTAAAATCATATTTGACATTCTTACGTTTGCGTCCTATAATTATTAGATTTGTGGATTGGCCATTGAGTTTACCATGTAAAAATAAGGTGTTCAAGTCTCGTGTTTAACACTGAATAGATTTTTTTGGGCTTGTCTGTCCTGTACTCAGTATTTGTGTGACTTTAGATTATTCCTATTATCTTTCAGTCATGGAGTTGCTATGGCAACCGCTGGTTGGGGTAGTCTCACCCTGGCTGCAGCCTCTTCTCCAGGCTGACGGCACGTTTGCTGTTCCCTGGGTTGAAACTGACGACGGTCTTGCAGTGCATATGGTGTCCACCTTCAGTACATCTGTACTCTTTATATACCAGCAAATGAGCGGTGAGTTAATGTTGGGGTCCAAACAATTTTACATACAATATTGAGTAGACTCCATCTTATCTGGAACTTTAAAAATTATAACCTAATTTAATTTTCTACTCAAAGTCGTTTTCAGAATAGTGACATTAACCCCAGAAAATGATTTTCTTTGCGCAGTTCATCACGGCCCAAGTGCCAGCGGAGTCTTGTCCTTTCTACTCATGTACTACATGACAGCCATCTGTACCAAGTCCACGTGGGCTCACCTCATCAGTGTCTTTGTGTCAGAGGTCAAACAACTGCCATGGGGGGAGCTGAGGCCAGACTTCCAGTTGTTGGATACAATGACCAAGGTATGTGAGAAATTATGTGGACTGGTACAACAGGAAACTGGTACAACAGGAAACTGGTACAACAGGAAACTGGTACAACAGACAACTGGTACAACAGACGACTGGTACAACAGGAAACTGGTACAACAGACAACTGGTACAACAGGCAACTGGTACAACAGACAACTGGTACAACAGACAACTGGTACAACAGACAACTGGTACAAAAGGCAACTGGTACAACAGACAACTGGTACAACAGACAACTGGTACAACAGACCACTGGTACAACAGACGACTGGTACAACAGACAACTGGTACAACAGGCAACTGGTACAACAGGCAACTGGTACAACAGACAACTGGTACAACAGACAACTGGTACAACAGGCAACTGGTACAACAGACAACTGGTACAACAGACAACTGGTACAACAGACAACTGGTACAACAGACGACTGGTACAACAGACGACTGGTACAACAGACAACTGGTACAACAGGCAACTGGTACAACAGGCAACTGGTACAACAGACAACTGGTACAACAGACAACTGGTACAACAGACAACTGGTACAAAAGGCAACTGGTACAACAGACAACTGGTACAACAGACAACTGGTACAACAGACGACTGGTACAACAGACGACTGGTACAACAGACGACTGGTACAACAGACAACTGGTACAACAGACAACTGGTACAAAAGGCAACTGGTACAACAGACAACTGGGGCAACGGGTACAACAGGCAACTGGTACAACAGGCAACTGGTACAACAGGCAACTGGTACAACAGGCAACTGGTGCAAGAGACAAGTTTAACACCTTAGTAATCAGGCATCCACTCTACACACAAGTTCCCCAAAGGTTTTATAAAAAAATTAAGCTTCTATTCTTTCTTTTTTATAAATTGCACTGTTTGTCATGTAATTACAGTTTGACATTGATGATTACTTTGTTTTACAGCCTGCTAGTTGTAGCTTGCACACACATGCTCTACGGTGCACATAACTGTATGTGACACACCTGATGTTAACACCTGCTAGTTGTAACTGACACACTTGCTCTACGGTGCACATAACTGTATGTGACACACCTGATGTTAACACCTGCTAGTTGTAACTGACACACTTGCTCTACGGTGCACATAACTGTATGTGACACACCTGATGTTAACACCTGCTAGTTGTAACTGACACACTTGCTCTACGGTGCACATAACTGTATGTGACACACCTGATGTTAACACCTGCTAGTTGTAACTGACACACTTGCTCTACGGTGCACATAACTGTATGTGACACACCTGATGTTAACACCTGCTAGTTGTAGCTTGCACACACTTGCTCTACGGTGCACATAACTGTATGTGACATACCTGATGTTAACACCTGCTAGTTGTAGCTTGCACACACTTGCTCTATGGTGCACATAACTGTATGTGACATACCTGATGTTAACACCTGCTAGTTGTAGCTTGCACACACTTGCTCTACGGTGCACATAACTGTACGTGACATACCTGATGTTAACACCTTTCTCTGCAGTGCAAACTCCTTATATTCACTGCTTAAATACTAGCACATAGCCAGCATGATGAGAGAAACTATTGACTTCATTTTTTTCACCACAAATTCCTTGACAATTTTAAGAATAACCAAATATTTTACTCCACAGGTGAAGGAAGTAGCCTCCCCTTGCTGTTTCTCTCTGATTGGTCACATCGTTCCCCAGATCAACTGGTCAGAGGTCAACAAATTTTTTGGATCCCAGGTCCACCCAGAGGTTGTATCCCTTGTGCAGGCTGGTCTGGCTGTGTTACTGATACAGTGTTACGTGGACCCAGAGTTCATAGATGTAAGTACACAGGCTGGTATGGCTGTGTTACTGATACAGTGTTACGTGGACACCGAGTTCATAGAGGTAAGTACACAGGCTGGTCTGGATGTCTGGATGTGTTACTGATACAGTGTTACGTGGACACTGAGTTCATGGACGTAAGTGCACACTGCATGTAACATACAGTGTTATGTGGACACTGAGTTCATGGACGTAAGTGCACACTGCATGTAACATACAGTGTTATGTGGACACTGAGTTCATGGACGTAAGTGCACACTGCATGTAACATACAGTGTTATGTGGACACTGAGTTCATGGACGTAAGTACACACTGAATCTAACATATAGTGTCATGTGGACACTGAGTTCATGGACATAAGTACACACTGCATGTAACAGTCTTAGTTGACTCCAAGTCCTTAGTTGAAGTGTACACTGCATGTAATATACAGTGTCTTTTACATACAGCAGTCAGACAATGTCATATAGAACAAATGTCAAATAAAATCCATAGATAAGTGTAGGAGGCAATGATCTTCTCTCTGGAAGGAACGAGAATAAAATGTAAGATAAATTCATCTCATAATTTGTAACTGTATTTTTTGGAAATGGCCACATTGACATATTGTAGAAGCACTGTTGGCCACATTGACATATTGTAGAAGCACTGTTGGCCACATTGACATATTGTAGAAGCACTGTTGGCCACATTGACATATTGTAGAAGCACTGTTGGCATGAATTTTAAAGATTTATTCTTGGAAGAATTCAAAAGTACAATTTTGTAAACATTATTTTATCTTTTAAGTTTTCATGTACATTTTTGTAAACAGTATTTTAACTTTTAATTTTTGAATGTACATTTTTGTAAACATGTTATTTTTAGAATCCAGAAATGGGTCACCTGTTAACAGCAGCCGAGCAATTTGATTGGTCCATGGTGACACAGGATGGATTCTCTCGTGTTTGCAATTGGTTCCTTCAGTTGTGTGATGCAAAGTGTGTGCTTGCTGAGAGGTCCTCAAGATTAGCTTTAGGGCTACGGTCAGTTGGGATACTCATCTCATTTAACTCAATAGCTCCTGAAGGTCTACTTCCGAATTTATTCTTCATTAAGCTTTTGATTCCATTAGAAAAATGCTTTTCTTTTCTACAGATATCCGCTTATCTTAAAAAATAAAAGGATTAATGCATCATGAAATTAATTAAGTTTAATAATAATATAACATGCACTGCGAAATAATGACCATTAAAGACCGATATCGCGATTTTTGGCGCCTTGGGGCAATACCCCTCTCATGGAACATTTCAATACCCCTCAATAGAACATTTCAATACCCCTCCATAGAACATTTCAGTACCCCTCCATAGAACATTTCAATACCCCTCAATAGAACATTTCAATACCTCTCAATAGAACATTTCAATACCCCTCAATAGAACATTTCAATATCTCTCAACAGAACATTTCAATACCCCTCCATAGAACATTTCAATACCCCTCAATAGAACATTTCAATACCCCTCAATAGAACATTTCAATATCTCTCAACAGAACATTTCAATACCTCTCCATAGAACATTTCAATGCCCTATTTTAGATCATGTACAGCTCATATCTCGGTCTCACTTTTATTTGTCTGCTCACTTAGATTGCTGAAGAAGGTCTCAGGATTTTATGCTGACGTCCTTTGGAGTGAGACAGTGTCCATTAAACGGGAGACCTACTTGCACTGTGTGGCCCAGCAGCTGTGTCATGTCACCTACTTGCCAGGAATCAACCCTGAGGTCTTTGGTACTGTCCTGGTCAACACCATGTCCGAGATAGAGGCCATTGAAACCACAGGTCAGTTTTACTTACCAGACCACAGGTCAGTTTGACTTACCAGACCACAGGTCAGTTTTACTTACCAGATCACATGTCAGTTTGACTTACTAGACCACAGGTCAGTTTGACTTACCAGACCACAGGTCAGTTTGACTTACCAGACCACAGGTCGGTTTGATTTACTAGGCCACAGGTCAGTTTTACTTACCAGGCCACAGGTCAGTTTCACTTACCAGACCTCAGTTCAGTTGGACTTACTAGACCACATGTCAGTTTGACTTACCAGATCACAGGTCAGTTTGACTTACCAGACCACAGGTCAGTTTGACTTACCAGGCCACAGGTCAGTTTGACATCAGATCACAGGTCAGTTTGACTTATAGGAGCACATCCTGGTCTTTACTTAGACAGATCATTAGGACATTCTCAATTTATGAACTCATGCTTTGTTTGGACAGGATGATTAGTTTCATCATGTTTCATGTATTATTTCCCTTGCATCATTTCTCGTGTATTATTTCCCTTGCTTGAGGTCACTGGGCTATAACATTGGTTTTACTTTGTTGTGTTAGTGCCAACATTTGGAGAGCAGGAGGTGGAGTCTGCCAACCTATTGAAAGAAATCTTAAGTCTGCTCAACAACAGCAACCCTGAGGGCCCCTGGCTGGTGGCCATCATGACCTCACTGACCAGCTGGCTGCGGTCATCTCCTCACAGCTTGCTGCTGGTCCCCTGCTTGAAGGCAGCGTCCAGATCCCTGGCGTCACTCAGACAAATGTCCACTATTGTAGAGACTGGAATAGAAGTTTATTTTGTTGGCAGTAAGAGCTCTAGAATAGAAATATACAAGAGTAACATACAATTATAACAATCTGCTATATTGTTGAGTTTAAGCATTTGTAAAGTTGTCAGTAGGTCTTCCATGTTATCCAATTAATTAAATATTTGGTGGGACATAAATGAGTCAAGTCTTATGTAAAAACAATGAATGTGTTATGGAATTTGTTCCCTTTAACTACATTTTAGCCAAGGAAAGAAATGATTAAACTCAAGCACTATTCAACTTATTCCTAAATGTTGATAGTTACAAGACATTGTTATTAGACCAAACTTTATTGTTTTAATAACATTTCTTTGACATGAAGTTTTCACGTGGAAGAGATCAAGTATTTATGACTCTTACAATCTTCTAGTGGACCAGTCCAGCTCTGGCCTCAAAGGGTGGCCATTCATTCTGACTATATTCCAAATCCCGGAGCTGAACCAGGCTGGCTATGTGCAGGACTCATTGACAGAGAACGCGTTCCTGGTCTTGTACGCCTACCTTCAACACAAGCTGCCATTTTGTCAGAAGTTAGGGGATGAACTAGTCATCATGGAGGAGATACTGGACTGGACGACCAAAGCTCACCCCAAGTAAGGGATAGGGTTAGAGTTGAGTTTTGTCTAGATTTAGGGTTAGGTTTATGGATATCATTAGATTTAGGGTTAGGTTTATGGATATCATTAGATTTAGGGTTAGGTTTATGGATATCATTAGATTTAGGGTTAGGTTTATGGATATCATTAGAATTAGGGTTACGTTTATGGATATCATTAGATTTAGGGTTAGGTTTATGGATATCATTAGATTTAGGTTAGGTTTATTGATATCGTTAGATTTAGGGTTAGGTTAATGGATATCATTAGATTTAGGGTTAGGTTTATGGATATAATTAGATTTAGGGTTAGGTTTATGGATATCATTAGATTTAGGGTTAGGTTTATGGATATTAGATTTAGGGTTCGGTTTATGGATATTATTAGATTTAGGGTTAGGTTTATGGATATCATTAGATTTAGGGTTAGATTTATGGATATCATTAGAATTAGGGTTAGGTTTATGGATATCATTAGATTTAGGGTTAGGTTTATGGATATCATTAGATTTAGGGTTAGGTTTATGGATATCATTAGATTTAGGGTTAGGTTAATGGATATCATTAGATTTAGGGTTAGGTTTATGGATATCATTAGAATTAGGGTTAGGTTTATGGATATCATTAGATTTAGGGTTAGATTTATGGATATCAGAATTAGGGTTAGGTTTATGGATATCATTAGATTTAGGGTTAGGTTAATGGATATCATTAGATTTAGGGTTAGGCTTATGGATATCATTAGATTTAGGGTTAGGTTTATGGATATCATTAGATTTAGGGTTCGGTTTATGGATATCATTAGATTTAGAGCACAGGGATGAACTGCTCATCATGGAGGAGGTACAACCAAAGTTCACCCTAGGTAACGTGTCTTTCCAATTTATTCAAACTTGACTCAACAGGTCAAGTTTAAACGAAAGTCGTTTCTTGAGGAGAAACTTGAGATAAATTAAAACTTAACTTTGGACCAATTACTTGGAGCCTTTAAGTTTAATGATAAATATTCATTTAAACAATAATTATAGAAGAAAACAAACATATTATTTCCACTTTAACGTTTCAAGCCCCATAAGGTTTTCGGTAAACTTCCGCCTCAGTCCCGTAAGGATTTCCCGTATCGCGATCGACTGGTTATGAAATTTAAAAAATAGCTGTAAATGTATTTATAATGTTATTGTCATACTGACTTCATCTTTTAGGATAAGAATGGTTATTTTAAATTATCCAAAAGACCGTTTTGAGTTTAATACTATTTTACCTGTAGTTTAGTACTATTATTTTTACAAAAAAGTATAGCGAAATCACATTTTCAAAATAAAAACGTAAAAACTACCCCGAAACTTCACGAATCGAGCGAAAACACGAGCGAAGGCAATCGCCGCCATTGCCGGAAGTCAAATACATCTTCTATCCCGCACTGAATAGTTTTTACTTTCTGTGATTACGTTTCTAAAAAGAGTACTATTGAGGCGCGCTTTACCGCGCTTTGGTAATAGAGGCTAGGTGCGCATTACTGCGCTTTGTCAAATTAAACGTTAACAATGATAGAAGTTGTTAAATTGTTGCCATATTTACTCAATAACTGTGACATAGAACCAAGGATTTTTGTTATTCTAGCACAAAAAGGGTTTTAAAAATTCTTGCATAGAAACAATGTACCATATTTTGTTTTTGTTTTGTCGACCAGGGCTGAAGATGAGGCTAAAATTATTCTCTGGTGGCATCTCTTGCTACGTTTGGTTGTTCGACAAGTAGAGTTGTCTTCCCCACCACTGACAGGCACCGTCAACATCTTGAGCAGGTTCACAAGTCATCTGAATGAGGTCAGCCAGGAGAGAACAGGCAAGGGTCTTCTAGGGGTCATCGGCTTAGGACAAAAGTCACCACTGTCTCAAAAGTGAGCCGTTCTTTCTTTTATATTTGTCTGAAGATTTTGGTAATTGACTTTTGAGAACGAAATAGAAATATATATCTAAATTTGAAGTAATATCTAAATTTGAAAGGTGAAGTTTGGAAAATGTGCCATTCTCAAATGAAAAAAAGTTTTTTTCTTTGATTGTAGAATTTATACAATATATATTGTTTAAATTGAGAAATTTTAAAGTTTAAAGCAGTTGAAATAGATATTTTACAGCCTCTTGCAAAAAATGTATATGAAGCACAAAGATTAATTTATATAAAAGGAATAAGAAAGGGACAAATCAAAACAAAATTCCTGTTTATGGATGTTTTAGTTATTTTTTTAAAAAACTTTTAAAAAAAAATAAACACTTACTTTGTTACATTGATAACTTCATTTAAATTTATATGAACATCCAACTCATCGTGGGATTGGTACAACTTAAATTACTCATTTTTGGATCAGTACAATATAAATTACTTAGTGTGGGTCTGGCAAAAACAAAAATTAAAGCAAACACAATGTGGTAAATGTGGGCTCTCTTTTGCTCTGGATTTCACAGCAGCTAAGTTTTAATTTCTTTATACACGTATTATTTTTATTTGTTTTTGTTGTATTTGTTTGTTGAAGAATGCCCTTTGCCGAAACGTTCGTTGTTATGTGATGTCTTGTCAGGCTCATACATACCCTGTTTGCATGTTATTCATCTACTAAAACATAAATTACTCATTGTGGGATTGTTACAACATTTTGTTTCAGGATGCGTCTCCTGGCCAGAGCCTTGTCAGCATTTCTCACATCCCAGATCCTCAGCTCAGATAGTTTACGCACCAACCCGTCAAATCGGTTGTCTACCAGTTCCAGTGTCAATGACCTGCGAGTCCTTCGCAAATCCAAATCCTGTTCCCAGTGGACGAGTACAATAGACTTTGCCGTCGTCTCTGCCCAAGATGCCAATAAAACAATTAGAGATGTTCTCCCATTTCTAGGTCACATTGTGAAAGAGTTGTACGCAGACAAACAATATTTATGTGATATCATGAGGTAGATGGAAAACAAGAGTTGGAACTGCTTGATTATTTATTGCAAGCTGTAGAAAGTTACAACTCAACAATGGAAGTTATTTTCATCAAATGTGTAACATGTGTGTTCACTTGAGTCAAAAGGTTGGATTACAATAGCTGTTTGGATCATTTATTATCTGCATCAATGATATTGCTATGAAACAAAACTTTTAATAATAGCAAGGAGCAGTGAGCTAAAACAAGTTCTTCTACTTCAATATCAAACATAAATATGTGTTTGAAGTGCATCTATTATTTCATGTTTCACAGAACAGATAATGGTAGGTCATTGACAGGTCACTGATGGTAGATTACTTAAGTTGAAATTTGCGATGTGATCTCAATATTAATTGAAAACTAAGTTATCAGTATATTTTTTCAACCATTGCCAAATTCTTATTTTTGCCTTAAACTGATTTGGTATTGAGGGGAAATTCAAGGGGTAAATCTATGAAGCTGTGAGTATCCACTGTGACATCTTTGTACTGTAATACTCTCCAAATGGTTCCTCTGTCTAAATAAGTCATAGGCATTTAATTAGCTGCCAAGAACTGTTTAAATAAGTCATAGGCATTAATTAGCTGCCAAGAACTGTCTATATAAGTCATAGACATTTATTAGCTGCCAAGAACTGTCTATATAAGTCATAGGCATTTAATTAGCTGCCAAGAACATGCTTAAATAAGTCATAGGCATTAATTAGCTGCCAAGTACTGAATAAGTCATAGGAATTAATTAGCTGTGTTGATTCAGTAAGTCAATGATCATCAACCTTGACAGCAAACTGTCGTTTCTTTTTGTCCCGTCCCTATACTTCATATCCAAATTTCATATCATTCACTTTCAGATAATGAAAATACTTATTTCTAATTTTCCTGTGTAAAACCTCCTTTAGGTGTTGGTGCTTTAAGTTTGTTTTCATGCTTTCTTTTGTTTGTTTTCACATTTGATTTTGTTTGTATAAAGCAGGTACAGCAGCATAAATGTTGTAGGAGTCGTATGTTTAAAATGCCATTCAGCCAAAGCAGATTTTTGTTTTTTTCCCTTGACTTTGTAACTTCTCTTACCCAGTAAATAATATTAACTTTTCCTGTATTTCATGAGGGCTCTATTTTTAGATCACAATCTTTATTTCATTCATTATTCATTGAAGTTAACAAAATTTGATTTTAAAAAGATTTGTCTCATGTTGGTGCACTTACATTTCAAATTATTTCACTTGAATGAAGTCATTCCCTATTGTATATAACATTGGATTTTGTCTTTCAGCAAAATTTTAACTGCCAATTGTGATTGTGAGCTTTTATGTGAAATCATGTGTTGGTATAATTTTATGAAACCATGAAACAAGTGCAATTTTTGTTTATCTTTTCAAAAGAATTTTCACCTATACCAGGTATAATAATGAACATACTATTGAAATAATAAATAATTCTTCTTTATCCCAGACTTAATAACTGTCTATAAACAACTAATGCTAAATTAATATGCAATAATACTTATATGCATGTCACAAGACATGACAGATCAATGACAAGATCTGTGCTAATTAGATCATGAATTTTCTTCAATCAAAAATATTTGTTTTATTTACATTTTAAAATTAATTTTCTGTGTCCTCTCCTCAATAAGTTTTGATTATTGTGCTACATAAATGTCAATTTGAACACTTCAATTGTATTCATTTTATGCCATTGTCCCGGACAGGATTTTTTGTTTTCTTTTGTTAAAGAGGTAATTGGAACCATGTGCACGTTAAATAAATTTCAAAATGTCACAAATAAGTGATTCCTGAATTAAGTGAAACTATATCATTTCTTTCTAGTATACAAGTCTATTTTATTTAATTATTTACTTGAATCTGCATTTCATCAAAAATTAAACTGCCAATTAAAGATCACCTGTTGTGTTAATTTTTGTTGGCCAGTGTCTTGTATATCTATCTGATTGCCCACCTATTTTATTGGTTCTATTTATTTTATAATTTATACACTGAATGCACTCAAAATCTTGAATCTAAAGCTATTTTAAGTACTGGCATATGTTACTAGGTTTCTAAATATGATGTGAACCTGTAACTGTTCACTATTTGTGTTCCATCAGTTAACAAAGTGAGTATATCTATATACTTGTGAAGCTAGCAACAGTCTGCACCTACTCTACTGCACTTTGTTATTGAAGTTATTCAATTACCACTCTATTCATTGTTCAATCAAAAATTGTGTGAAATAATAAAATACTAAAACTATTTTTTGAAAAAACAGTTTTGTCTCTCTCTCTATGGTAACCACAAATTGTAAGATGATAAATAGATGTAAATAAGAAATATGCTGTTAATTTTAGTTTCACAGCAAGAATTTTATTTTATTTATTTTTTTAATATCGCAAATTTAAGAAGATTTAATAAAATATGCTTAATGCTTAACTTTTTTAGACAGAACAAACGGAAAACAGGTATGAGAAGTGTGAAATTTATTAAAATTAATTGCTGTAAAGAAATTTTTATGCGAGTGATTTATGCTATTGATCTTTAAAAACTGATGACTACTGGCAAAAGGTTAGAGGTCAGTCATGTACGTTCTGAGGGACAATGTTATTTTGTTTATGCCTTGTATGGCATTGGTGTCTGAATAAAAAAGGTAAAATTATTTTTTTCAATATGATCATCTCTAATGCTGACATTTAAATTTTTATGCTGTTAGTTTGTGTCATCAGTAAAGATCTTGATATCAATTGTTCAATAAGTACTTGGTGGCAGTGGTATAAGTGGTATATATATTTAGTCCAACCACTGTTCAGGTGTGTGACGTGTTTGCTAAGCTTCATCAGTGGCTCCCAAAATTATTTAGATATTCATCTCATTGAATCTAAACGTTAACTTTCAAATAGTAAATGAATTTGTAAAAATAAATATGTCTTGTATGTAGATCACTAAATGTCATCTTTGGAGGGAAATGGCACATATTGTAGGAGCCACTGGGTTCTTCAAACAAGCATAAAAAATATGTTTGTTTTTTTATGAGACAAAATTCCTTTTTTATTTTATTTTATTTTTTGGTGGGGGAGCTTACCTTTATTCTGTAAATAGGGGGGGGGGTAAAAAGTATGTGAAATACAGAGGAGAGGGGGCTATAAAAATGAAATAATCTGTTTGTTATGTGAGGACACTAAAGTATTTGCTTAAGTAAACAACACAATGCAAAGATTGATAAATGGCAAGCAATTTGTATAAATAAATAAAGTTTACTATAAAAAGCTTGATGAGTGTAGTATAATGATGAATGCAGACACAGGCCAACTGGTGGTGACAAGAATTGGAACTCTTCACATTCCTTTCTTAACTTTCATAGACTACAGCAGAGACACCTAAACTAACCAAATAACACCCAATATAACACAATGTGTGTTAGGGTGAAGAACTTGTACAAACTTTAGAAAATACGGCAATTAAAATAGGAGATACTTCAGGCAACCGTAAGTTGATTTGCTGGTTGTACACATGGTTGACAATCATTTCATAAACATGCCGTGCTGTCCTCAACAACACATGAGGTGCCATCAATTATTTTAAAGCAATAAGAAATTAGATTAAAAATGACTGGAGAGAGCTGGACTCAACAAAATCTGGAGAATTGCTGGCACTCAAAAGCATGTGAATGAGAATGTTACATTAGTTGTTTGTTTTTTTTTAAAGTTATAGTCAAAGATTTGTTTCTGATATATTCAATATCTTGCTGAATACAGAGAGACTTGTCCCCACCAGCAGCTGGAAAATATATGAACAAAATGTTTTATTCCAAAGCAGCAGCATACATAGTGATCTTGGTAAGATGAAATGTACACAAACTTCTTGTGGTCAACATAACACTATTATTATAATACAACATTTTTACAGTCAGTTCAAATTATATCAAAAATTGCACTTATAAAAACTGATATGAAAAATATATTAAAATACCTTGTTATAAAATGGTGTTGGCTTGTAGAGACTTGTAAAATATTATGTTACAACCTTAAATGCGATGAGGTCTATAGTTAATAATGTGAGTGGTATATATCTTTGTAATTTCCCTGTTTATAATCACATCAAACTGAGCCATCTAACAGATTACTTCCATTATCTTCCAAACTTCAAGCCATGAAAGACTAGCTTTGTATGAAGAATGTTGTCAATAATCCAAGTGAGTGAGAGCAGGTTAGACACAATGGGCCATGATTGAAGACACTTTGTGGAGTAAGGCTTAGGTCTGTCTTACATTGCTCAAACATAAGAACATTCCAACGTCATGTTTTGTGAAATGTATGACTGGGTTATTTTAAAATAAACTTGAAGAATCAATTAAGTATTATTTCAGTTAGATGACTAAGCTGAATAAATTGAAAAGAAAAAGAAAATGTATGATACATCTAGTGTGTACAACTGAAATGCATCCAATGTAGAAAAGGCAAATTATTTAATTTGCATACAGTGACATGGCTTTAAATATTAAAAAAAAGCCTTGCATTTAAAAGGTTAATGTAAATTGTAAACATAAAATGTTGATTTAGTAATACCAAATGGGATTAAAGAGCAATAAATGCTATAAAAATGACGAGACTTGTTAAAGTACAAATACAAATGATTTTACACTGCTGGACTGGGTTCCACTTCCTTACTTGACATAACCTACAGGGACCAGCTTGAGGCAAGAGAAGCTCTACAGTGTCACATATCACTTCTCTACAGTGTCACATATCACTTGAACTTGTTTAGTAATAGTTCACAACAAATGTCATTTGAAGAACACTGTCCTAGGTATTTACAAGTTAACAGTCACACACTGAATCTGTTAAATAATCTAATTTTATTAAAAATATTAATTGTATCTAGTCAAAATTACAGAGGAGAGAGCCCAGCATGGACCATGACAGCTCGTAGCACTGACTGAGTGGATAACAATCTTAGAAGTGTCACTCATCTGTGCTGCACACTCATCACTGTCTTAGCCACATCACCGTAGATTTCAGTAAAGCCACTGTCTAAACCACCAACACCTAGCTGTACATGAGGACAACTCTCTGTGCTGGGTGACACAGAATAAGAAGAATTTGTTATAAAATTATTCTATTGACACAGTTGTCTCAAAAATCAAAATCTAGACACTCATCCTCATGATTATAGTACACGTGTACGCACAAACATTGTATTAAGAAAGAACATTGATTTCAGTATTTACATTTGTACAATGACCTTATTTCTTTTGAAGTTTTAATAATCAAAGCACTGGCTTCCATTTGTGGATTATGCAGAATTCTAACAGCACCACTTCTAAGACATAAAATGTCATTACAAAAATTAACAAAATTGTCTAAGTTGGACAAATATGATTTTCTCTATCTATACAAAAGCATAATTTGGGCAACCTTTCTGTTTTATCTAAAAATCTCATCAAATCAAAATTTTAAGTTGATTTTTATTAAATGAACTGAATAATTGACTTGTTTAAAGAAGTTTCATTTGATGAATTCATCCAGCCAACTTAAAAAATATCAGTCAACAAATATCAGATACAAGAATGTGAATGACATGAATGACACAAATCAACATCAACTGTCACAACTGTCACACTCCTTGTTTTAACTCAAACACCAGAAAATCTTTCATAAAACAATAAACATGTTAAAAAATCACTCACAGTATAAAAATTTGTCATGTGTAAAAAAAAATAATAATAAAAAAAATAATTTTAAAAAATACTAAATATAAAATCTGGTTTCTTTTGGGCCAATATGCATTTAAAAATGTGTTGCATAGATGGTGATCTGCTTTGACTTTGAACTTTGGTTGCTGTCTCATTGGTCCTAGGTTTGAGATCTAAGGGCAGCAACTTTCATGAATGAGATCAATTTTGAAATAAAACTAGATGGTAATAAAATATTGACTCTAAAGAGGAGGTAGAAATGAAGAAAACTAAGTGGAGTCCTAATTTTTATAAATACCATACAATAGATACCTACAGGTATTATTAATGGGCATCTATTGATAAATTCAATGAGCCCTCCCTAATGGTACAGTCTATTGGCCAACTATCACCACAACTATCAAATATTTCACAAATGAATTTATTGCACTCAAATTTTTGTAATTCACTACTAAAATGCTGATGGCTGCACTCCTAAAAGTTTTGGTAAGCCAATAAAATTTGGCTCAATATCTCCATAGAATAGCAGTGATCTTGTAGGCAGGTACAAGTCCTGATTACATTGGAGAAATCAGGTTTGTATTCAATTGTCATTCCTTTGTGCTCTCATGGAAAATACTGATTTTAATTGTTGATGAATTCATTTTATTTCAAATTACAAAAGATGAAAACCACTGAGCCATATATCGATAATTTTGTTGCTGAAACAAATTTGTCATCCAAAAAACTAGCAGGCAAAATAAATGCTAGCCAAAAAGATCTTTGTATTCATCAGCTCCCCCTACTTCAACAGATGTTGTCAAGGGCTGCGACTCTCTTTTTCCATCAGTTTGGGTTCCACTGACATAAGGTGCTAACAACTCCATAAGCCTTGCAAATGTTGGTCTGTTTTGTTGTGGGACAACCCAACAAGAGAGAATCATTTGATAGCTGAAACAAGGATTGACAGAGTATTAAAGAAACAGTTAAGACTTTTAAAAGTAATATTCAACAAAGTTTCTAAAAACAGTACGAAAAAAACTCTAGAGCTAGCTAAAATGAAAATAGGTGACATTTTAAAAAATAAACACAGAACACAAACAAATTGTGTAATTAAATTTGTTTGTGTATTTAGTATTTTTTTAAAAGCTTTATCATAGTCCTATTCTATATGATATACGATTTTTTAAATAATGACATGCAAAATAAGCCTTTCCTTCCAAAATGTCTTCCACACTGAATGCATGTAAAGTTAAAATAAAGATATTGCTAAATAACTTAGTATTCAATATGTCCTTACAAACAATGAGAATGGAGAAAAGATCTGGTTCAAATATCTGATGATTGGAGAGAAATACAAGGGCTTGTAAACCAGCTACTTACATATTTTCTGGACATTGTTTAGGTTTAGGCAATCGCTTGCCTCCCTTGACCTGCACAACAACATCTTGAGGTTGAGTATTTGGATAAGGCTCCACACCTCTTGTCAGTACTTCCCACATCACAACACCATAGGACCACTAGGACAGATATCACATGATCCATTATACATAGGACCACGAGGACAGAGATCACATGATCCATTATACATAGGACCACTAGGACAGAGATCACATGATCCATTATACATAGGACCACTATTACAGAGATCACATGATCCATTATACATAGGACCACTAGGACAGAGATCACATGATCCATTATACATAGGAACACTAGGACAGAGATCACATTATCCATTATACATAGGACCACTAGGACAGAGATCACATGATCCATTATACATAGGACCACTAGAACAGAGATCACATGATCCATTATACAGCTGTCAAAAGTTGTAAATATGATGAAATGTTTAGCTAAAAAGCCTTCATGTTCAAGCACACAGCCTAATGGCAAGCACACAGCCTAATGGCAAGCACACAGCCTAATGGCAAGCACACAGCCTAATGGCAAGCACACAGCCTAATGGCAAGCACACAGCCTAATGGCAAGCACACAGCCTAATGGCAAGCACACAGCCTAATGGCAAGCACACAGCCTAGCGGCAAGCACACAGCCTAGCGGCAAGCACACAGCCTAGCGGCAAGCACACAGCCTAGCGGCAAGCACACAGCCTAATGGCAAGCACGCAGCCTAATGGCAAGCACGCAGCCTAATGGCAAGCACGCAGCCTAATGGCAAGCACGCAGCCTAATGGCAAGCACGCAGCCTAATGGCAAGCACGCAGCCTAATGGCAAGCACACAGCCTAATGGCAAGCACACAGCCTAATGGCAAGCACACAGCATAATAGCAAGCACACAGCCTAATGGCAAGCACACAGCCTAATGGCAAGCACACAGCCTAATGGCAAGCACACAGCCTAATGGCAAGCACACAGCCTAATGGCAAGCACACAGCCTAATGGCAAGCACACAGCCTAATGGCAAGCACACAGCCTAATGGCAAGCACACAGCCTAATGGCAAGCACACAGCCTAATGGCAAGCACACAGCCTAATGGCAAGCACGCAGCCTAATAGCAAGCACACAGCCAAATGGCAAGCACGCAGCCTAATGGCAAGCACACAGCCTAATGGCAAGCACACAGCCTAATGGCAAGCACACAGCCTAATGGCAAGCACACAGCCTAATGGCAAGCACACAGCCTAATGGCAAGCACACAGCCTAATGGCAAGCACACAGCCTAATGGCAAGCACACAGCCTAATGGCAAGCACACAGCCTAATGGCAAGCACACAGCCTAATGGCAAGCACACAGCCTAATGGCAAGCACACAGCCTAATGGCAAGCACAAAGCCTAATGGCAAGCACACAGCCTAATAGCAAGCACACAGCCTAATGGCAAGCACACAGCCTAATGGCAAGCACACAGCCTAATGGCAAGCACACAGCCTAATGGCAAGCACACAGCCTAATAGCAAGCACACAGCCTAATGGCAAGCACACAGCCTAATGGCAAGCACACAGCCTAATGGCAAGCACACAGCCTAATGGCAAGCAATGCCAATTGAAACTCAATAGAAATAGTTTCTAAATACAAGCACACAGCCTAATAGCAAGCACACAGCCTAATGGCAAGCACACAGCCTAATGGCAAGCACACAGCCTAATGGCAAGCACACAGCCTAATAGCAAGCACACAGCCTAATAGCAAGCACACAGCCTAATGGCAAGCACACAGCCTAATGGCAAGCAATGCCAATTGAAACTCAATAGAAATAGTTTCCATTGTTCTCTTATTTCCTACATGATCACAAAACCTACAATGATGAAGTATTTTTGTTATTCTCCATTTATTCTAATTATTATCAGCAAATGACATCCCATGAGTAGCAGTAGTTATTATTGTCAATTACACAGTTGGTGATAAAATGACAATGTCACCTGTACAGTTGGTGACAAAATGACAATGTCACATGTACAGTTGGTGACAAAATGACAATGTCAACTGCACAGTTGGTGACAAAATGACAATGTCACCTGTACAGTTGGTGACAAAATGACAATGTCACCTGTACAGTTGGTGACAAAATGACAATGTCACCTGTACAGTTGGTGACAAAATGACAATGTCAACTGCACAGTTGGTGATAAAATGACAATGTCACCTGTACAGTTGGTGACAAAATGACAATGTCACCTGTACAGTTGGTGATAAAATGACAATGTCACCTGTACAGTTGGTGACAAAATGACAATGTCAACTTCACAGTTGGTGACAAAATGACAATGTCACCTGTACAGTTGGTGACAAAATGACAATGTCAACTGCACAGTTGGTGACAAAATGACAATGTCAACTGCACAGTTGGTGACAAAATGACAATGTCACCTGCACAGTTGGTTACAATATGACTATGTCAACTACACAGTTGGTGACAAAATGACAATGTCACCTACACAGTTGGTGACAAAATGAAAATGTCACCTACACAGTCTGGGACAAAATGACAATGTCACCTAAACAGTTGGTGACAAAATGACAATGTCAACTACAGTTGGTGACAAAATGACAATGTCACCTGCACAGTTGGTTACAAAATGACAATGTCACCTGACAGTTGGTGACAAAATGACAATGTCACCGACACAGTTGGTGACAAAATGACAATGTCACCTGCACAGTTGGTGACAAAATGACAATGTCACCAGCACAGTTGGTGACAAAATGACAACATCACCTGCACAGTTGGTGACAAAATGACAATGTCACCTGCACAGTTGGTGACAAAATGACAATGTCACCTACACAGTTGGTGACAAAATGACAATGTCACCTGCACAGTTGGTGACAAAATGACAATGTCACCAGCACAGTTGGTGACAAAATGACAATGTCACCTGGTTGATATAGGGATGTTACAGGTGTTGCTGCAGTTATTGGAAATGATAACATTTTGTCTGGGGTATGCCGTCTCCATATTTTCTGTCATAGCTTTAACCATGGTCATTGTAGATTGTGCCTTGGACATGGCAACATGTCTACACATCTGCCCAAAAAGCCGTCGTTACTTTAAAACAAAATAAAGCAAGCAGCACTTACCACGTCTGACTGCGATGAAAAGATAAAATCTTCTAAAGTTTCTGGCGCCATCCATCGGACTAACTCTGATGTGCTTCCATCCTCTGCTATGTAAAAATCTTGTGGAAATAAACTCGCTGTCACCACATAATCTGTTAATTTAATAGAAGCTGGTTTCCCATCTTCTTCTAGTATGCTGGAAAGATACAAGGAAAATAAACAATTTTATTTTTGGTACAGATAGTTTATCTAAAACCACCCCTCTCCTTCTGAGCCCCGAAAGATAACATTTACATAAAAACATATGGTCAGATATGAAGAAATTTTCAAAGTAATAAATAATCATGAGCACCAAGCGAGAAAATTATTTGTTTGGGTCTCTTTTTACTTACATACAATTCCTAGCTGCCAGATTTCTATGTACAATGCGTAAATTCTCCAAGTAACTCATGGCATCAGCTATTTGATGGCAGTAGATGATCAGATCAGTCAAACTCAATGACTGGAGAAATTTGACAAGAAATAAAATAAATTTGAGGAGATTTTGGTTTAATGGAAAAAGTTAACAACTTGTTTGTAAAAAAAAATATAGCATCTCCGATTTTGACATGTGTAAATAATTCACAAAGAAATGTTAGTTATCAGATTAAAAATCTTTTTAGTCTCAAAATCAGTAGCCCAAAAATATAATTTCTATGTATAATATGGGCAGAGTGGCATTTAATTTGAAGGAAAAGGAAGTGTAAACATGGTAGTGAAGATCCTGAAGAAAATGAAAACAAAAATATGAATCTCAAGGCTAAGATTTCTTTTAAAATAAAGTCAATGAGACAAAATGAAATGTAGAAGATAGAAATTAGCTCACCTTGGCTGGTTCTCTAACATATGATCCTAGATCTTCAGTGGCCATGAACGGCATAACGACAATAGGGTCATCACTCGGACTGACCACAGCGCCCACTACACGCAGCAGGTGTGGGTGGGACAGGTCTCTGGCCATCGCCACATCCTGCAAGAACTGCTGCAGAGCTTCGGCCTCAGATCTGTGGGCTGGTGACACAAGAATAGGAAAATATCTCAAGAACAATTCATAATATTCATACTTATCACAATAACAATTCTTTTTCTTATCACAATAACAATTCATAATATTCATACTTATCACAAGAACAATTCATAATATTCATACTTATCACAATAACAATTCATAATATTCATACTTATCACAAGAACAATTGATAATATTCATACTTATCACCATGGTGAGATAACTTTAATTGATATTTTCATCAAACGTCTTTCAAGGTTTTATTTGACAAAACTCATGTTAGTATGATATATGTTCAACCCATCATTTTTTGTCAAGCAAATATGGAATTAATTGTCTTACCTTGCAATGTTTTAACTGCCACGTCTGCTTGTTTGTCAGAATCTGAGTGTTTGTAGACTGCTTTATAAACAACACCATAGTACCCTATAGATGAACAAAAAATATATTCTTTTAAAAAAACATTTCAGCACAAGTTACAAAAAACTACCTTTCAACCCTCTTATCATATTATTATTTGAGAGAATTTCTCTGGTTAAATGACAATTTGAATGACAAGTTTTAAAGTTTGTTATAATTGGCTAATTACCTTTTCCAACTAAGTCGCCAATGGTCAGCTTTTTACGTGAAATAAGAGCGGCCGCAATACTTTGTTTTAGCACAGGCTCCTCAAACTTGCCCAGTAGTTCATTAATGTATGGCGTGGAATCTGTTAGATAGAGAAAGTTCAAGATTTCATTTTTTAAAGACATTTCTAGAGAAACAATAGAGATTCTAGATTCTAATTTAATCAATAATTTTACATGTTTACATGTTTAGGACTTATTCATTCTGCAACGAGAATTGTAATTAGGGCTGTTATTGGTTTCCCCTTTTTAAGACTTAATTTTAAATCGTAAAAATTGGTAAAATGTCTTAAAGGAATTATGTTAACACTTTCTGCCATTAGTCCCCCTTCCCCCAGTCATAAGCAAACACTATACAGTGACACCATGTAGATGGTCATGAAAGTTGCCAGGCTTTGTGGATCAATAGGTACCTGGGAATATTTTGTTTTTTTATCTAAGAGTTTGTTTTTTTTGGGTCTGATTTCACCAGAAATAATGTACCTGAATTTTTGTCCAACTGGCCTCCATTCATGTCCACTTTAATGGGAAGGTTATCCATGCTAGTCATTTCTTCTTCCCCTGCTTTCTTCCCCTCATAATCTTTAAGCACGTCAGGAATGTAATTTTGATCAGGTTTGTGTTTTCGGTGCCTGCGCAGCACGCAGATGGTCAGGAGAATGACGATGAAGAGTATAGGTACCACCACACCAAGAACGACACCAAGGGCGATGGGCTTGCTGGTCTCAGCGGGAGAGAAATACCTGAGATAACCTGGGCTGGACCTCATGTTCCCAATGTGAACCTGAAACCATTCAAAAAAAAATTATAGCAACAAAATAATTTAAGAGTGATGGTGCTAATTTTATTGAATATGTTTCAGAGTAACTAAATTTTAAACAGGATTTATGCTCATACGGTAAACAAAATGTAATGTTATCTGTAATGTCATGTTATCTGTAATGTCATGTTATCTGTAATAAACTTGTCATGTTTAAATTTATTTGTTTACGTCCAGTTCATGTTTCCTATCAAATTGATCATAAAAGTGTTTGACTTCTGACCTACATTCAGCAATGCCAAAATGTGAAGTTATGATAAACTTGTTGGAAGACAGCTAGTTCAGCAATGCCAAAATGTGACGTTACGATGAACTTGTTGGAAGACTGCTAGCAAGGTCCAACAAGGAGATGCTACTTACTGTGACGGGTGCCCTCCCGCTAGCGTCAGTTCCTGTCGGTGTGCTGCTGGGTGGCAAACATGTTATGGCTGTGTCACTGGCTGATGGCTGACTACACACATCGTCTCCCACAAACACACTGACACTCGCCATCAAAACATTGACCACACGAAATCTTCCCTGTCAGAAACAAGAGAAATACAATCAACTCTTGCTTGCTCTTAAACTTACTATAAAAATAAAATTTACAGTGTTGTGTCCCACATTTATTATCAAAAAGACTTCAATTATAATTAAACCATTGAAGCATTTGATAGTTTGCAATGAAATGAAATAATTGTTATTTAAATTCCAATTGTTCTTGTAAAAAGAAAAATGTCAAATGTTATTTTAAAACAAATTCTCAAAAGACAATTTTGTTAATACTCTTGAGAAGAAGCTTTTCGGTGGCCTTTTTAGCAAAATAAATTATTAAAAATAAGCTATTTATTTAAGAAATTTAAAATCATAAAAGTTCTTAAAGGAAATATAATGACCTCATCAAGTCTTTGTGAGCCAAACGAAAATCTCAACATTTATGCAAATAAGAGATACTCGTTAAAATAATGCTCTTTTATTGTTATACATAGTATAAGCATCTTAGTTGCAAAAATTGTGTGAATTTTTTTGTTTTTAAAGCCCACAGAAGTCCCAAACATTAAAATAACACTGCATAAAATATCTCATGGGGGGCGATATTTCCTAGTCAAATTTTAAAATGTCTTTTGGGAAAACTTGCTCAAAAATAAACTAACATCATAAAGTATCCATGAGACCAGTTGATACAATGATGAGATAAACAACAAATATTATCTTCAGTTCAGCTTAGTCTTGTATTGTTAGCCTCCCTTTTATGGGAGGATAATTTGTAAAAAGTATGAGTATTTTGTTAATGGCTGCGGCTATTGGTACTCAAGTACCAATAGCCGCAGCCGGAGCTATCGACTATTGCTACTCCGCTATTATTAATTGTTAATAAAACTACACTTAGGTGATATTCTGAGTTTGATGTTGAATATTATTGACTAAAAACTCCTATTAGTATTTGTAACTGGTGGCGTGGGTATTTGGTCGGGATTTGCTTTTATTTTTACCATGATCTAATTTGTTTTACGTAGTTATTAACTAGGTATAATAATAGCTTTTCTTTTTTAAATTTTGTACTTTTAAAATTCCATAACTTAACCTAACCCTAAATTCACAAAAACAAATTCTAACCCTTCCAATTTGGAAAATTCCCATCTCATTTTGAAAAATTTTAAACTAAACTTTCTACCACGATGCTACTGGTCAAAAGAACGCTGTAGACCAATATGGTGTAATTTTAATATTATTAGTAACTAGTGTTCACCCGTCAAAAATGACGGAAGTTTTCAGCTGAAATCTATTTATTTTATAAAAAATGCACTTTCTTTTAGGGTGCCTACGGCGCCGACCTTTTTCAAAAGCCCAACTAACTTGTCCTTGTTTGATAAATACGAAATATTAAACTTTCTGAAATGTACACAAAGTATTTTATAATAGGGGTTGCAGGGCGCCTACGACGCCCCGTTTCTTTTTTTATTTTATAATTAACCATCATCAAATCCTCTTTTTACATTGATCCCTTTTCCAAAATTAAAATATGAGCGAAAACAATGACGTCATATAATATTTTTTTACAGCGCATATTTAATTTGCACACCTTTTGATGCTTTGGTGCAGTAATTTGGTTTTCCCTGCTTTCTAAAATTAGTAGCGTCAGGACTGACAGACACTACTTCTTCTTATCTTATCTATACAGACGCTCCTTCTATGCAGAAGATAGCTGAGTCCACAGACCATGATAGATGATCTGTTGGCAAGTGATGCAGCGTTCACATGCCATGGCTTTATGGGTTCCACGCAATACCCAGCCGCCTAACTACAATGTAGTTAGGTACCCATTCGGAGCGGGGTGACTCAGGGACGCCCTAGGCCCCGGGAACAAGCCCTTGCCTTCACACAGATTCGAACCCGTGACCATAGGTACGACAGTCCAGTGCGCTGCCACTCGACCACTGCGTGACAATTGCAAATTATATTGTTTAATAGTAATAGGTAAAGCACCAGTCACCAGTAGAAACTTGTATAAATATTCAAATATATATAATAACCTCATAATTAAAAATTATAGATCATTTAAACAAATTTTGAAAAGAAAGAAAAGAAAAGAAAAAAAAGAAAGAAAAAAAAACAATAGGCACAACTGAAAATAGAACCCCTGCCCGTTCTGTTAAATTTAGTTTACCAGTCCAAATCTTAAACATGAGACCAAGAAAGCTTGATACAGTTGGGGAATTTTAAAAAGTTATATAAGTAGCTATTAAGTGTAGCTTTTATCTGATTGGTACTAGAGTACCAATAGACACTTCCTTTGTTAATTTCGCTCTTCTTATTTCCTTTTCTTATATCCTGTGTCATTGTTGTTGTTTTTTGTGTGTGTTTATTTCTTCTTTTTATCTTTATGTAATTATTTTTCCATGACACAGAATGACTTATATAATGTAAATAGAATTGTAATATTTGTGTAAGTCATTTGTACTGACGGAGGCATTCACCAGAACGTCTACTTTTGTATTATTCAATTAATAAAGCTTAAATTTATTGTTTTGATTACACAATTTCTTTGTGTATCTTGTATTTTATTTAAAAGCTTTGTCGCAGTCCTATTCTATATAACATAGATAAAACAGATGGTGACAGTCTGGTGACTTACATGAATAGATATCAAGTCTTTGTCATGAAGCTTCTTGGTCCTGTCTTCCTCAGCAAAAGGTTCCACTATTGGATCAGGATAGTACCTCAGTGGTCCGAATGATGAATTGTGGGACACATTTTTTAACTGTGCCACTGCTGCCATGATGAACCCATAGTGCACCTCCAGGGGACTGGTCTCACTGATGTTGACACCCGGGGCACTGATGGCAGGCACCTTGCACTCCATGATGTTTACACTCATCACCTTGCAGTCCTTGCAATTTAAAAAAATAAACAATTTAATAATGTCACTTCTTTAAAAACTAGATCATCTTAGAAGCATTAAAGTAGGGCGTAGTGAAATGGATGGAAAGCTGGAAAAGTTATGATGACTATTTGTCTAAGATAAACTTGACATGCCCACTCTGTAGTTGTTTACATCATCGTAGAGGAACTTTCAGCCCATTCTAAGTTATTTACCTCTTTATAAATGTTTCCTCCATAAGTTGTAAAAAACTGTGGCTTCTGGATGAGATCAAGACCATTTCCTCTGATTGTCATGGATGTGCCACCACTAACAGAAGAGTTGAGTTTTTGAAGTGAAAAGGCAATATCTATTATTTAATGAAGATATAACATGAGTACTTGAGAGATCTTAGAAATTCAGGCAATGCCATCAACTAATATTTCAAGCGTTAACTGCCTTGACCCAGAGCCGCCTTTACACCGTTTTGGGCCCCCGGGCAAAGAAATAGTGTTGGGCCCCTCCCCCGCAGGAATAAAAAATAAATAAACATAATATATATAAATAAACATATTCCCATGGGGCCCCTATGCTCGTGGGCCCCCGGCAAATGCCCAACGCGCATATGCGCTAAGACGGCCCTGCCTTGACCCCCACAATATAATGATCAACGAATCGTGAAAAGTTCAAGTATGTTTCGTAGTTACCAAGCTAAAGAAGAGAAATTTTGACCAGAGTAATAAGACAAGTATGTTCACCTCAATATGGTCTTCAGTGGTTCTATCATTGTGACAGTGGGGTCAGGCTTGTAGGTGAATGTTTCTTTCAGTTCCTTCCTATAACCACCAAAACTGACTTCAACTCTGACATTGGTGTTGGTGCTTGGCTGGGCCGGTATCTTACACTCTAAGGTGGTTTTGTTGGCCCTGTAACACATTTAGTCAATATTAGATCATTTATTAGGGTGGTTTTTGTACATAAAAATCTCAAGTCTTGATAAAAATGAAAGTTAAAAATGGGAGAATGATAAATAGATTGTAAAATATTTGAGAAATTAATTTGCGGCCACTCACTTCAATACTTCACACATGCCACCCTCCATTTTAACACTTGTCTCACTTCCAGCGTCCAGGTGATCTCCTAACAAGGTCAAGGTTGTACCACCTGACCTTGGCCCAGCTTTAGGTGACAGGGATGTGAGCACTGGATCCTAGATTAAAATTAATTTAAAATTCTGTCAGATCAGCTGCTAACATTTCTCAATTAGGAATAGCAAACTTTTTAAACCAAGCAATGATAACAAATAACAATGTAATAAACTTTTTAATCAGATTACTTGGACTGAAATTCATCTACAAATGTTTGATTATTTTAATTATTAAAAGTTTGATTTCAAGAACTGACCACAAAGACAAACTCAGAGTCAGATTTGGCATTGTGCTGGCCATTAATAGTTACTGAGATGATCCCCTTGGACTCAGTCATAACTTGGCCAACTTCACAGAGAAATCTGGGAGAGGACACAAAAATCACATTGAATAAAACGAATTAGAGAATTTAAAAAATATATAAACCAAAGAATTGTAAAGTATCTATTAAAAACAAATATATGCATTTTGATAAACAGAAGGCAAATTAACAGAAATAAATTCTAATACTAGCATTTAAATTCTCTATACAACTTTGAAAATTTTGATTTTAAAAAGTATGTCACTGTTATGAAGCAGACTATTAGAACTGACCTGGTGGATGGTTGATAGTGTTCAGCCTTAATGGTACAAGGCCTGCCAGCCACTTCTGCTGTAATGTCTGAGTAAGACTTTCCTAAGTTGATGCCAGTCACAGACAAGAGTGTTGTCCCTTCTATGGGCCCAGTGGCAGGACTAAACTGTTCAACATTAACAAGATCTTTATCAATAATTTGGAATATATTTGTGTCTGTGTGCATCTATATTATTAAAATTAAATAATTGCTGTGATAAGAACTGTTGCTTGGGTAAGTCTCCTAAATCTGAGCAATGTTCTGTCTGAAAGTAATTTAAAAAATGCTAATGATGATGCCTGCTATAAGCAAAGTAGAAAATTTGAAATCAAGCTGTCGTCACATAAATAAATTGACTATTTTGTTCATTTATTTATAATTTTTTGCAGCCAATGAGCATCACATGTTACCAACCCTTGTGATCTGGGGATTACGGCAAGTAGCTGAACGATCCAACCAACTGCTAGTACAGTTTTTCTGCAGCAAGCACTTTCCCTCGCAGGGTGTGGCAGTGCTACACGACCCTTCGCACCAGCCACACTCATATTCTGGATCCATGGACAAGCACTGGCCACAGTAGGATACCATGTGCATGCATTTGTAGATTCTCACTGTTTGTTAAAAATAAATGTTTGTAAGATTTTTCTGTCAATTTTAAACTTATACAAAAATACATAGTTCCTAGTGAAGCAGACCATCAAAAAATATTATTGTTAAACATCATTTTAAATAGAATTTTAAAAATAATTTTTTAATATACCTTTTTGCAAACATTTAGTTCCTTAAATGTTACTAGAAGTAGCTAAGATTTAATTTTTTTAAATGTAAGCTGCAACAAAATAATTCACCTTGTATGCCATTTGGATTATCCAATGGAAGATTTTGTTTTCCCCAAGTCACTTTAAAATCTGCTATGGTGTAGGGGCTTTCACCTTCAAAGCTGAACTGTGAACATCAATCAAGTCAAATCATTATGGGAAATTTGATAAAGGTTGAATATCTTTAAAATGTTTGTTTTGTTCTTTTCCAATATACAAGTAGTTTAGAAAGTTATGAAGAGTTTGTATACAAATATTAGAAATTATATTTGGCAAGTGATTTAACACATTATATTATGTAACTTTATATCTACACACACAAAATATCTGTAAACAAAAACATCTTCACATTTTACTTCAAATACAGTGATGTGCTTTTATTATTACCTGAACTGGCTCACAGGAAAGACTGGAACTTGATGATGATGAGATAGTACCTTGAACTGTTGTTGTTTGGCCCGAATGGGTGAATGAACATTTGACATTGGCCAGTTGTTCAGGCTGGATGAACAAGACAATGTGTCATTAGTTTAGTCATCATTGTCTCAAGACAATGTGTCATTAGTTTAGTCATCATTGTCTCAAGACAACATGTCATTAGTTTAGTCATCATTGTCTCAAGACAATGTGTCATTAGTTTAGTCATCATTGTCTCAAGACAATGTGTCATTAGTTTAGTCATCATTGTCTCAAGACAATGTGTCATTAGTTTAGTCATCATTGTCTCAAGACAACGTGTCATTAGTTTAGTCATCATTGTCTCAAGACAATGTGTCATTAGTTTAGTCATCATTGTCTCAAGACAACGTGTCATTAGTTTAGTCATCATTGTCTCAAGACAACGTGTCATTAGTTTAGTCATCATTGTCTCAAGACAACGTGTCATTAGTTTAGTCATAATTGTCTCAAGACAATGTGTCATTAGTTTAGTCATCAATGTCTCAAGACAATGTGTCATTAGTTTAGTCATCATTGTCTCAAGACAATGTGTCATTAGTTTAGTCATCATTGTCTCAAGACAATGTGTCATTAGTTTAGTCATCAATGTCTCAAGACAACATGTCATTAGTTTAGTCATCAATGTCTCAAGACAACATGTCATTAGTTTAGTCATCATTGTCTCAAGACAATGTGTCATTAGTTTAGTCATCATTGTCTCAAGACAACGTGTCATTAGTTTAGTCATCAATGTCTCAAGACAACATGTCATTAGTTTAGTCATCAATGTCTCAAGACAAAATGTCATTAGTTTAGTCATCAATGTCTCAAGACAAAATGTCATTAGTTTAGTCATCAATGTCTCAAGACATGTCATTAGTTTAGTCATCAATGTCTCAAGACAACATGTCATTAGTTTAGTCATCATTGTCTCAAGACAATGTGTCATTAGTTTAGTCATCATTATCTCAAGACAATGTGTCATGAGTTTAGTCATCATTATCTCAAGACAACGTGTCATCAGTTTAGTCATCATTGTCTCAAGACAATGTGTCATTAGTTTAGTCATCATTGTCTCAAGACAACGTGTCATTAGTTTAGTCATCAATGTTTTTACCTTTTCAACCCAAAGTCTTTGTGCAAGTAGTACAAATAATTTTCATGAAAAATAATTTAAAATTTAAGCGAATTCAGAAACAAATGTTATATATTTATTATTTAAAACTTGGGTGCAGATACTAGAGCTTGATGATACAACCCTTTGTGTCATCTCCCTTCTAATTAATTCATGGTGGTCAATCCTCATGTTATTCACTGTTAAACTCTAAACTTTTGTTCATAAGTCTTTATTTCATATGTGAGTTCCATCTTTTCTCAATCGGATAGAACCCACATAGCAACAGAAATCTCAAAACATTAAACAGAAAGTGAGGCTAAAGAGGGATCCAGTTATACCAACAGCTCAGTAGATCTTTGATAGACTTACAAAAATATTCCTCACTAACACTGCGATCTGCTTCTGTAGCCCAGAATGCACCAGGATACCAGGGTTACCACTTGTCGGGGGAGATATTTGGGGACATTTGTCCTGAAAGAGCAGCAAAAAGATATTCAATTCTTATTATAAGAACAAATAGATATTTAATTTTTATTTCAAGAATAAATGGACATTACATTTTAAATACTTTTAATTTTTATCATTCATTCTCGAATTTTTATTGCCTCAAAATCAAAAACTAAAAGTTGTGGATTAGTTATTAAAAAAACCTCAATATTTGAACACTGATGAGAAGTGTTAATTGAAATTGATCTTCTTTCTCCTTTTGTTTTGTTGTTGAAATGTTGAAAGACCTCAAGCATGTAAGTTATCAAATTAAAATTGTTCCAAGATTTAAAATATTCAAAATCTTTTGATGTATTTAGAGTTACTATGTGATATATAATTTATTATGATTTCTATTTATTCATGACTTACTGATCCATTGACATGTACACATGTGACATTGTCTTCAACACATCTTCCTTGTAAGTAGCACCACTTGCACTTGTACTGGCTACCAGAACAACTTGTGCACCTACAGGCAGATAGCAAAGTATTCAATATTGAACTTTTTGTTTTACAATGACATCAGTGCTTGGCTTTATTCATTTTAATATGTTGCATTTGAATATAAGCAATGAAAGCACCAACTGTTATTTCTTACATAAATTGTTTGAATTTTGACTGGAAGATATTTTTTTACATTGAAACAGACAAAAATATTTTATTGCTTGGAAGATAATGAATAATTAAATATGTCTACAATGGGTTTAATTTGAAACGAAAGTTTTCAAATTTTAAAGAATGTGATTCAAGTGAAAATGGTAAAACAGCCCGAACAAAAGGTGACGCTACAAGTGAATATATATGTCTCATCACTTCAATGGCTGTGACCAGATAGTGAGATAGTTCCAATATCCACTTGGACATGTACTACTTACGATGTTTGTTTATTACAATCTAATAAATATGAACTCTATATAAAGACTTGTCCTCATTACAATCAAATTAATCTACACTCTGTATAAAAATATGTCCTACTTACGATATGTGTTTATTACAATCAAATATATCGACACTCCTTGTAACTATCGACTTTCCTTTCACATGAAAATGCACATTCAGCTTCTCATGATCTGAAACAAGTTTTTAAAAATATTTCAATAAAATAATATCTCAGTCGTTATTTACATTTATTTCTTATCCCAGTTTGACCCAGTCTTAAATCTCAAAAAAAATTTAAAAGTAGCATCACTTCACACATTCAGTAAGCATCAGAAAATTGTATCTCCCTTAGCTAGCAGCACAATGTTTTATCTCCCTCAGCTAGCATCACAATGTTTTATCTCAGCTAGCATCACAATGTTTTATCTCAGCTAGCAGCACAATTGTTTTATCTCCCTCCGCTAGCAGCACAATGTTATATCTCCCTCAGCTAGCAGAACAGTGTTTTATCTCAGCTAGCAGCACAATGTTTTATCTCCCTCAGCTAGCATCACAATGTTTTATCTCCCTTAGCTAGCAGCACAATGTTTTATCTCCCTCAACTAGCAGCACAATGTTTTATCTCGCTCAGCTAGCAGCACAATGTTTTATCTCAGCTAGCAGCACAATGTTTTATCTCCCTCAGCTAGCAGCACAATGTTTTATCTCCCTCAGCTAGCATCACTATGTTTTATCTCAGCTAGCAGCACAAAGTTTTATCTCAGCTAGCAGCACAATGTTTTATCTCCCTCAGCTAGCAGCACAATGTTTTATCTCCCTCAGCTAGCAGCACAATGTTTTATCTCCCTCACCTAGAAGCACAATGTTTTATCTCCCTCAGCTAGCATCACAATGTTTTATCTCAGCTAGCAGCACAATGTTTTATCTCCCTCAGCTAGCATCACTATGTTTTATCTCAGCTAGCAGCACAATGTTTTATTTCAGCTAGCAGCACAATGTTTTATCTCCCTCAGCTAGCATCACAATGTTTTATCTCAGCTACCATCACAATGTTTTATCTCCCTCAGCTAGCAGCACAATATTTAATCTCAGCTAGCAGCACAATGTTTTATCTCCCTCAGCTAGCATCACAATGTTTTATCTACCTCAGCTAGCAGCACAATGGTTTATCTCAGCTAGCAGCACAATGTTTTATCTCCCTCAACTAGCATCACAATGTTTTATCTCCCTCAGCTAGCAGCACAATGTTTTATCTCCCTCACCTAGCAGCACAATGTTTTATCTCCCTCAGCTAGCATCACAATGTTTTATCTCAGCTAGCAGCACAATGTTTTATCTCCCTCAGCTAGCATCACTATGTTTTATCTCAGCTAGCAGCACAATGTTTTATTTCAGCTAGCAGCACAATGTTTTATCTCCCTCAGCTAGCATCACAATGTTTTATCTCAGCTACCATCACAATGTTTTATCTCCCTCAGCTAGCAGCACAATATTTAATCTCAGCTAGCAGCACAATGTTTTATCTCCCTCAGCTAGCATCACAATGTTTTATCTACCTCAGCTAGCAGCACAATGGTTTATCTCAGCTAGCAGCACAATGTTTTATCTCCCTCAACTAGCATCACAATGTTTTATCTCCCTCAGCTAGCAGCACAATGTTTTATCTCCCTCAGCTAGCTTCACAATGTTTTATCTCAGCTAGCAGCACAATGTTTTATCTCAGCTAGCAGCACAATGTCTTATCTCCCTCAGCTAGCATCACAATGTTTTATCTCCCTCAGATAAAAGCACAATGTTTTATCTCCCTCAGCTAGCATCACAATGTTTTATCTCAGCTAGCAGCACAATGTTTTATCTCAGCTAGCAGCACAATGTTTTATCTCAGCTAGCAGCACAATGTTTTTTCTCCCTCGGCTAGCAGCACAATGTTTTATCTCAGCTAGCATCATAATGTAGCTAGCATCACAATGTTTTATCTCCCTCAGCTAGCATCACAATGTTTTATCTCCCTCAGCTAGCAGCACAATGTTTTATCTCAGCTAGCAGCACAATGTTTTATATCAGCTAGCATCACAATGTTTTATCTCAGCTAGCATCACAATGTTTTATCTCCCTCAGCTAGCAGCACAATGTTTTATCTCCCTCAGCTAGCATCACAATGTTTTATCTCCCTCAGCTAGCACCACAATGTTTTATCTCAGCTAGCAGCACAATGTTTTATCTCAGCTAGCATCACAATGTTTTATCTCCCTCAGATAAAAGCACAATGTTTTATCTCAGCTAGCATCACAATGTTTTATCTCCCTCAGCGAGCAGCAAAATGTTTTATCTCATCTAGCATCACAATGTTTATCTCAGCTAGCATCACAACTTTTTATCTCCCTCAGATAAAAGCACAATGTTTTATCTCAGCTAGCATCACAATGTTTTATGCCCCTCAGCTAGCAGCACAATGTTTTATCTCAGCTAGTAGCACAATGTTTTAGCTCCCTCAGCTAGCAGCACAATGTTTTATCTCAGCTAGCAGCACAATGTTTTATCTCAGTTAGCATCACAATGTTGTATCTCCCTCAGCTAGCAGCACAATGTTTTATCTCAGCTAGCAGCACAATGTTTTATCTCCCTCAGCTAGCAGCACAATGTTTTGTCTCCCTCAGCTAGCAGCACAATGTTTTATCTCCCTCAGCTAGCAGCACAATGTTTTATCTCAGCTAGCAGCACAATGTTTTATCTCCATCAGCTAGCAGCACAATGTTTTTCTCAGCTAGCATCACAATGTTTTATCTCCCTCAGCTAGCAGCACAATGTTTTATCTCCATCAGCTAGCAGCACAATGTTTTATCTCAGCTAGCATCCCAATGTTTTATCTCCCTCAGCTAGCAGCACAATGTTTTATCTCCCTCAGCTAGCATCACAATGTTTTATCTCAGCTAGCAGCACAATGTTTTATCACTGCTAGCAGCACAATGTTTTATCTCCCTCAGCTAGCAGCACAATGTTTAATCTCAGCTAGCAGCACAATTTTTTATCTCCCTCAGCTAGCATCACAATGTTTGATCTACCTCAGCTAACAGCACAATGTTTTATCTCCCTCAGCTAGCAGCACAATGTTTTATCTCAGGTAGCAGCATAATGTTGTATCTCCCTCAGCTAGCATCACAATGTTTTATCTCAGCTAGCATCACAATGTTTTATCTCAGCTAGCAGCACAATGTTTTATCTCAGCTAGCATCACAATGTTTTATCTCCCTCAGCTAGCAGCACAATGTTTTATCTCCCTCAGCTAGCATCACAATGTTTTATCTCAGCTAGCAGCACAATATTTTAATTCAGCTAGCAGCACAATGTTTTATCTCAGCTAGCAGCACAATGTTTTATCTCCCTCAGCTAGCTTCACAATGTTTTATCTCAGCTAGCAGCACAATGTTTTATCTCAGCTAGCAGCACAATGTCTTATCTCCCTCAGCTAGCATCACAATGTTTTATCTCCCTCAGATAAAAGCACAATGTTTTATCTCCCTCAGCTAGCATCACAATGTTTTATCTCAGCTAGCAGCACAATGTTTTATCTCAGCTAGCAGCACAATGTTTTATCTCAGCTAGCAGCACAATGTTTTTTCTCCCTCGGCTAGCAGCACAATGTTTTATCTCAGCTAGCATCATAATGTAGCTAGCATCACAATGTTTTATCTCCCTCAGCTAGCATCACAATGTTTTATCTCCCTCAGCTAGCAGCACAATGTTTTATCTCAGCTAGCAGCACAATGTTTTATATCAGCTAGCATCACAATGTTTTATCTCAGCTAGCATCACAATGTTTTATCTCCCTCAGCTAGCAGCACAATGTTTTATCTCCCTCAGCTAGCATCACAATGTTTTATCTCCCTCAGCTAGCACCACAATGTTTTATCTCAGCTAGCAGCACAATGTTTTATCTCAGCTAGCATCACAATGTTTTATCTCCCTCAGATAAAAGCACAATGTTTTATCTCAGCTAGCATCACAATGTTTTATCTCCCTCAGCGAGCAGCAAAATGTTTTATCTCATCTAGCATCACAATGTTTATCTCAGCTAGCATCACAACTTTTTATCTCCCTCAGATAAAAGCACAATGTTTTATCTCAGCTAGCATCACAATGTTTTATGCCCCTCAGCTAGCAGCACAATGTTTTATCTCAGCTAGTAGCACAATGTTTTAGCTCCCTCAGCTAGCAGCACAATGTTTTATCTCAGCTAGCAGCACAATGTTTTATCTCAGTTAGCATCACAATGTTGTATCTCCCTCAGCTAGCAGCACAATGTTTTATCTCAGCTAGCAGCACAATGTTTTATCTCCCTCAGCTAGCAGCACAATGTTTTGTCTCCCTCAGCTAGCAGCACAATGTTTTATCTCCCTCAGCTAGCAGCACAATGTTTTATCTCAGCTAGCAGCACAATGTTTTATCTCCATCAGCTAGCAGCACAATGTTTTTCTCAGCTAGCATCACAATGTTTTATCTCCCTCAGCTAGCAGCACAATGTTTTATCTCCATCAGCTAGCAGCACAATGTTTTATCTCAGCTAGCATCCCAATGTTTTATCTCCCTCAGCTAGCAGCACAATGTTTTATCTCCCTCAGCTAGCATCACAATGTTTTATCTCAGCTAGCAGCACAATGTTTTATCACTGCTAGCAGCACAATGTTTTATCTCCCTCAGCTAGCAGCACAATGTTTAATCTCAGCTAGCAGCACAATTTTTTATCTCCCTCAGCTAGCATCACAATGTTTGATCTACCTCAGCTAACAGCACAATGTTTTATCTCCCTCAGCTAGCAGCACAATGTTTTATCTCAGGTAGCAGCATAATGTTGTATCTCCCTCAGCTAGCATCACAATGTTTTATCTCAGCTAGCATCACAATGTTTTATCTCAGCTAGCAGCACAATGTTTTATCTCAGCTAGCATCACAATGTTTTATCTCCCTCAGCTAGCAGCACAATGTTTTATCTCCCTCAGCTAGCATCACAATGTTTTATCTCAGCTAGCAGCACAATATTTTAATTCAGCTAGCAGCACAATGTTTTATCTCAGCTAGCAGCACCATGTTTTATCTCCCTTGGCTAGCAGCACAATGTTTTATCTCAGCTAGCAGCACAATGTTTCATCTCCCTCAGCTAGCAGCACAATGTTGTATCTCCCTCAGCTAGCAGCACAATGTTTTATCTCAGCTAGCAGCACAATGTTTTATCTCAGCTAGAATCACAATGTTTTATCTCAGCTAGCATCACTATGTTTTATCTCAGCTAGCATCACTATGTTACATCTCCCTCAGCTAGCAGCACAATGTTTTATCTCCCTCAGCTAGCAGCACAATGTTTTATCTCAGCTAACAGCACAATGTTTTATCTCCCTCAGCTAGCAGCACAATGTTTTATCTCAGCTAACAGCACAATGTTTTATCTCCCCCAGCTAGCACCACAATGTTTTATCTCCCTCAGCTAGCATCACAATGTTTTATCTCAGCTAGCATCACAATGTTTTATCTCAGCTAGCATCACAATGTTTTATCTCAGCTAGCATCACTATGTTACATCTCCCTCAGCTAGCAGCACAATGTTTTATCTCCCTCAGCTAGCAGCACAATGTTTTATCTCAGCTAACAGCACAATGTTTTATCTCCCTCAGCTAGCAGCACAATGTTTTATCTCAGCTAACAGCACAATGTTTTATCTCCCCCAGCTAGCACCACAATGTTTTATCTCAGCTAGCATCACAATGTTTTATCTCCCTCAGATAAAAGCACAATGTTTTATCTCCCTCAGCTAGCAGCACAATGTTTTATCTCCCTCAGCTAGCAGCACAATGTTTTATCTCCCTCAGCTAGCAGCACAATGTTTTATCTCCCTCAGCTAGCAGCACAATGTTCTATCTCCCTCAGCTAGCATCACAATGTTTTATCTCCCTCAGCTAGCATCACAATGTTTTATCTCAGCTAGCAGCACAATGTTTTATCTCCCTCAGCTAGCAGCACAATGTTTTATCTCAGCTAGCAGCACAATGTTTTATCTCCATCAGCTACCATCACAATGTTTTATCTCCCTCAGCTAGCAGCACAATGTTTTATCTCCCTCAGCTAGCAGCACAATGTTTTATCTCAGCTAGCAGCACAATGTTTTATCTCCATCAGCTAGCAGCACAATGTTTTATCTCAGCTAACATCACAATGTTTTATCTCCCTCAGCTAGCAGCACAATGTTTTATCTCCATTAGCTAGCAGCACAATGTTTTATCTCAGCTAGCATCACAATGTTTTATCTCCCTCAGCTAGCAGCACAATGTTTTATCTCCCTCAGCTAGCATCACAATGTTTTATCTCAGCTAGCAGCACAATGTTTTATCTCCCTCAGCTAGCATCACAATGTTTTATCTCCCTCAGCTAGCAGCACAATGTTTTATCTCAGCTAGCAGCACAATGTTTTATCTCCCTCAGCTAGCAGCACAATGTTTAATCTCAGCTAGCAGCACAATTTTTTATCTCCCTCAGCTAGCATCACAATGTTTGATTTACCTCAGCTAGCAGCACAATGTTTTATCTCCCTCAGCTAGCAGCACAATGTTTTATCTCAGGTAGCAGCATAATGTTGTATCTCCCTCAGCTAGCATCACAATGTTTTATCTCAGCTAGCATCACAATGTTTTATCTCAGCTAGCAGCACAATGTTTTATCTCAGCTAGCATCACAATGTTTTATCTCCCTCAGCTAGCAGCACAATGTTTTATCTCAGCTAGCAGCACCATGTTTTATCTCCCTCGGCTAGCAGCACAATGTTTTATCTCAGCTAGCAGCACAATGTTTTACCTCCCTCAGCTAGCAGCACAATGTTGTATCTCCCTCAGCTAGCAGCACAATGTTTTATCTCAGCTAGCAGCACAATGTTTTATCTCCCTCAGCTAGCAGCACAATGTTTTATCTCCCTCAACTAGCAGCACAATGTTTTATCTCCCTCAGCTAGCAGCACAATGTTTTATCTCAGCTAGCAGCACAATGTTTTGTCTCAGCTAGCATCACAATGTTTTATCTCCCTCAGATAAAAGCACAATGTTTTATCTCAGCTAGCATCACAATGTTTTATCTCAGCTAGCATCACAATGTTATATCTCCCTCAGCTAGCAGCACAATGTTTTATCTCCCTCAGCTAGCATCACAATGTTTTATCTCCCTCAGCTAGCAGCACAATGTTTTATCTCAGCTAACAGCACAATGTTTTATCTCCCTCAGCTAGCACCACAATGTTTTATCTCAGCTAGCATCACAATGTTTTATCTCCCTCAGCTAGCAGCACAATGTTTTATCTCCCTCAGCTAGCAGCATAATGTTTTATCTCAGCTAGCATCACAATGTTATATCTCCCTCAGCTAGCATCACAATGTTTTATCTCAGCTAGCATCACAATGTTATATCTCCCTCAGCTAGCAGCACAATGTTTTATCTCAGCTAACAGCACAATGTTTTATCTCCCTCAGCTAGCACCACAATGTTTTATCTCAGCTAGCATCACAATGTTTTATCTCCCTCAGCTAGCAGCACAATGTTTTATCTCCCTCAGCTAGCAGCACAATGTTTTATCTCCCTCAGCTAGCAGCACAATGTTTTATCTCCCTCAGCTAGCAGCACAATGTTTTATCTCCCTCAGCTAGCATCACAATGTTTTATCTCCCTCAGCTAGTAGCACAATGTTTTATCTCCCTCAGCTAGCAGCACAATGTTCTATCTCCCTCAGCTAGCATCACAATGTTTTATCTCCCTCAGCTAGCATCACAATGTTTTATCTCAGCTAGCAGCACAATGTTTTATCTCCCTCAGCTAGCACTACAATGTTTTATCTCAGCTAGCAGCACAATGTTTTATCTCCATCAGCTAGCATCACAATGTTTTAACTCCCTCAGCTAGCAGCACAATGTTTTATCTCCCTCAGCTAGCATCACAATATTTTATCTCCCTCAGCTAGCATCACAATGTTTTATCTCCCTCAGCTAGCAGCACAATGTTTTATCTCCCTTAGCTAGTAGCACAATGTTTTATCTCCCTCAGCTAGCAGCACAATGTTTTATCTCCCTCAGCTAGTAGCACAATGTTTTAGTTCCCTCAGCTAGCATCACAATGTTTTATCTCCCTCAGCTAGCAGCACAATGTTTTATCTCCCTTAGCTAGTAGCACAATGTTTTATCTCCCTCAGCTAGCAGCACAATGTTTTATCTCCCTCAGCTAGCACCACAATGTTTTATCTCAGCTAGCATCACAATGTTTTATCTCCCTCAGCTAGCAGCACAATGTTTTATCTCCCTCAGCTAGCAGCACAATGTTTTATCTCCCTCAGCTAGCAGCACAATGTTTTATCTCCCTCAGCTAGCAGCACAATGTTTTATCTCCCTCAGCTAGCATCACAATGTTTTATCTCCCTCAGCTAGTAGCACAATGTTTTATCTCCCTCAGCTAGCAGCACAATGTTCTATCTCCCTCAGCTAGCATCACAATGTTTTATCTCCCTCAGCTAGCATCACAATGTTTTATCTCAGCTAGCAGCACAATGTTTTATCTCCCTCAGCTAGCACTACAATGTTTTATCTCAGCTAGCAGCACAATGTTTTATCTCCATCAGCTAGCATCACAATGTTTTATCTCCCTCAGCTAGCAGCACAATGTTTTATCTCCTTCAGCTAGCATCACAATATTTTATCTCCCTCAGCTAGCATCACAATGTTTTATCTCCCTCAGCTAGCAGCACAATGTTTTATCTCCCTTAGCTAGTAGCACAATGTTTTATCTCCCTCAGCTAGCAGCACAATGTTTTATCTCCCTCAGCTAGTAGCACAATGTTTTAGTTCCCTCAATGTGCAACAAACATAATTATAAAGAACTTTTACAAAACTATTACAAATGAAATATTTGTAACAAGGAAGTTTTCTATAGAAGTATGCGGAATAATGTTTTATAACTAATGGTAGATGATTTCTTTGACATCTTGTACAAAAGCCTGTAATGACCAAGTGGTCTATATGACCACTGTCTCATACATTATCCCTCGGATGACTAGAGTGGTCCTCGTCGTATCGACGGACGAACGAACGAACAACATCAACATTACTCACCCTTACCCTGGGGTATTTTAGACAGCTTGCTCACATGGGGCAGTGGGCAGCTGACAAAGCGATCGTTGCTGATGAATGCCTGAGTGCTGTGTTTCATGTCTCCCGATTGGTATATGCATCCAAGTTCAAGGTCATTTGACGGGGTGAGAAGCACCGACTCGAGGGAGAACTTGAGCATCTGGAATTATTTGTGTAGATCAAGACAAAGTGTTAATGTCAATTAGAAGTATTCCATCAACTGCTAGATTCAACCACAGAAACTGTCATGCTCTGGAGTAGGTCTGACACAAGGTCATATTTTAATAGACCACGCTTTCAGGGAAGTTTTCATATTTTGCCCTTCTAACAATTGTTTGATAAAGTTTTACACTGATCTAAAACAACTTGGCATTTTAGTAATGAAAAATAAAATGTGTATTTTGTATAAATCATATCCTGGTTTCCTGAGGAGGTGACAGAGTAGGGTGGGGGTTGGAGGGGGGATATCTGGGTACGTTATTGAATGGGGTATTGAATAGGCTCACTTAAACCCTCATTCAAATGTAATGTACAGTTCAGCAATCCATTATAATTAAATCACTGGTCAGCACCTGGTCAGTGTTGGAAGCATTTCCTAGCCTCTGGTAGCTGATGACATTGGGCTCCACGTCCGAGGCATTGAGGCAAGTCTTCTGGGCAGCTGATAGCCAATAAGGATTGAAGGCAGACGGTGGGCAGGCTTCCTTGACCGTGCAGCGAGCGTCCATCACACACCAGCCACAGAGGGGATCAACACCATCAACACACTCAGAACATATGCTGTGACTCTTGCAGTGGTTGGTTGATATCAAATACGCCTGGCAATCATTCAATCAAAACATGTTACTCTTGTTTACATGTTGAATTCAATGTGAAAACTATTGTGTAATTAAATGTTTTATCTGTCAAATTGCTGTTTTAAATTTTAGAAATTGAAGATAAAATTTGAAAAGCAAAGCTTTTCTGATAAGGGATGGACCAAATTATTTCTTTGAAATGTTCAACAAAATATAAGGTGATAGCTGTGGCGGATTAAGTGGGGTGCTGATTGGGCTAAAGCCAGAGGCCCCCAATGATTTAAGGGCCCCAAACTCATTATATTGTATAATAAAGGTGGCTGGACCGGGCCCCAGTTGGAATTGCAGCCAGGGGCCCCGTGCAATCTTAATCCGCCCCTGGGTGATAGTGAAAGGGGTTTTAATGAAAATATTTTCTTTTACAATTAAGACAGTAAGATGGAGAATAAAACAGGTTTACTAATTGACTATTGGCGGCTGGATAGCGAATTCAATAGTGCGCTCGCCTCACAAGCTGAGGGGCATGGGATCAAGCCCACGTTAAAGCCACAATAAAAAATATTGATGAATGACTATCGCTAGAAAGTCCTCAAGCTGACCTGGAGAGGAGATGGGCGCCGCCAAGGTCTACCAAGCTCCGAGAAAGTTCTAATGGAAACATTAGAACCCCCTATGATCACGAGGTTATGGGACACAAAAAAACAAAAAACAAAAAAATTTGACTATTCAATTCAGCTTATAAAACTGATATTACTAACTTCAATCAAGCTTCCTAGACATCAAAATGAAAACAAAATAAACAACTTCATTAAATACTGATTTCATTTCTTGAAAAAAAAATTATTAATTACATTTAAAATAAATATTTAAACTCATTTTTGCTATTTTACTAGTGAAATTTTTATAGAAAAAAAAGTTCTTGAAAGAAACGGTGTAAATAAATAATGAGGTCTAAAATGAGTCTAAAGATGTAAACCACCCACCTTTGTTGTTGTGAGTGCATAAATTCTTTCTTCAATTTGAGAGTTGACAATGTCCAGCACTGGCTCTGACACGCCCAGATTTAGCTTTTTCACAACTGTTGTCTTAGTCTTACCAATGAGTATCTGACATTGAAAACAACAACTTGATTTTAAGAAATAAAAACGAATTTATTCAGAATATACAAAGTCTATATCAAAAACTAAATAAAATGAGATATAGATGGATTCTTTATTCCTATTAACAAAGTGTGTTATGTGGCATTAGAGGTGTGAGTCCATCTTGAATAAACTTTGGGTAAAGATTTGGATGGAATTGACTTATTTTTCATCTGCTTATATTTGTTCTTTAAAAAAATAACTTTTTTGCCACAATTTTATTATTAAATAAAATTAAATTAAAATAATGATAAAGTAGACATTAGATAACTTCATTTAGACTAATTATTTGTGTATTTATATGCCCCTTTCCCCACACAAATTTTTTTTTAAAAATAGGTTGCCCTAGTTTACTATAGACAGCTCACCTTCAAAATATGACCATCCCGAGTTCCTGCATGGAGCACATCATGACCAGCCTCACGAGCAGTTCTGATGGCTGTCAGTTTAAATTCTGGGATGTGTACTATGGACCTCGAGTCAATGGCCTTCTGACCCTCTAGAGATGGATAAGCCTGAGAAACCTCAGTAGTGGCACACAGATCCACAGTCAGGGACTGGAATATAAGAGAATAAACCATGGTTTATATCATTCTCTGACTAATTTTGAAAAAGGTTCATAAAACAAATAACAATAAATTTGGTGACCCTTCAATCAGATTAATGTCTGTCTAACTTCTGATCATCTGGTTTGTGCATCAATCAATTCTGATAGAATGCTGTCTCACAGAATGTGTCCAGCCTGAATGATGTCTCACAGAATGTGTCCAGCCTGAATGATGTCTCACAGAATGTGTCCAGCCTGAATGATGTCTCACGGAATGTGTCCAGCCTGAATGCTGTCTCACAGAATGTGTCCAGCCTGAATGCTGTCTCACGGAATGTGTCCAGCCTGAATGCTGTCTCACGGAATGTGTCCAGCCTGAATGCTGTCTCACAGAATGTGTCCAGCCTGAATGCTGTCTCACAGAATGTGTCCAGCCTGAATGCTGTCTCACAGAATGTGTCCAGCCTGAATGCTGTCTCACAGAATGTGTCCAGCCTGAATGCTGTCGCACAGAATGTGTCCAGCCTGAATGCTGTCTCACAGAATGTGTCCAGCCAGAATGATCCAATTTGGGTGTTTCTGATTATATTTTGAAACAATCTTTTAACACATTGAATATGATGAATTTTCATTGTAAAGAAGCAAGGTAATATGTGACTTTATTTTTAAATGACATTGTTTGATTTCAATGAGATGGTTTTGGAATCGTGTTAATACTTTTAAGTTTGTCACCATCATCCCACTAATTCCGTTCAAACTGCATTCAACAAAAAATCTCATTTTTCCATTAAAAAATTTAGATTTGATTTTATTCTTTTTAGTACTTGTGTTGTTTTCATTGAGTCAATGTTAATGGTACGGTTACAAAATGACTGGGTGACTGCAAGTTTAAAAGACCTTAAATCACTCAATAATCTCTAGTACTAGTAGCAAAAGAGTGGATAAAGGGAGATCATCTCATAGCTATAGTAGCCAACAAATTCCAGTTTATACTACTGACCAAATCTGCACTGGTTAGGTATACTACATGTATTTCAAATGCAATTTTTTTCCATTCAGTAACCCTTTAGAGCTACGTTAATGGTCAATTACAATCCTGAAAATTTACTCGTGTTTAAAATTTTTCTTACAGGCTCCAAGTCTAAACTGTTTTAAAATATTTAAATAGTTCTCACACTTAAATAACTCCAGCTGAAACCATGAGGCGTGTTGAGGCTGACAGGGAAACATGAAATAAATAATGAGTTAGATCTAACTGTGTTATATATTAATTATAACATAAACATTTCAAAAGTCAAAATTCACCTGTAAAATTACTTAAACAATTCAACTCCAATATGTTAATGTTTGAGGCGGTAGTACTCAGTACAATAAATCGTAACCGAGACTCAACGATTGTTAAAACTACATCATATCGTAACTAGATCAAAACTATAAGATGATTTATTGATATAAAGCAGATCATATTGAACCCCATAACCATAAGACAAATGATTATGATGATATTAATATTGATATATGAAGAATGAAGGCATTGAAGGCAAGCAGATCATATCGTAACTAGATCATAACCATATTTTAAGATGTTTTTATTCAATTATTGATTATTTGTTGATTTTAGTATTATAATTATATACATAAAGTAATGCTATGTAAATGTATAATATATTATATCTGCTGATACTTGTTCTCAAGATAATCCGTATTAACTTATAATTAACAGAATATTTTCCGTATTTAGCATTTGACTTTGACATGTTGAATATTCATCGTCATCGGGCTAATTTAAAGGTACTGGTACATTGCAAATAGAGATAGAAAATATGGCATCAACATCACTATATTATATAATAGTAATAGTATATACTATATAAATATAATTATAATCAATTAAATCATGTATGAATGGCAGAAAAGGGAAAGCCTAACTCAGCTCTCAGCTAACTGTTTGTTATAGAAGCTACGAGTACTGAGTACTGACTAAATCGAAAATCGTATGTAATGTGAACAGTGAATGAGTATGAACAACCGTGGGAGGGGACGCTTAGTTTTTAGATTATTATTTTTTAATAATATAACCTCATATTCAAGAATATGCCCCCTGTTTCGCTGAGACGTTTCTACTATATACACGGGACACATAGACTTAGACATAGACCGAGCCTTGCTCTACTATATACACGGGACACATAGACCGAGCCTTGCTCTACTATATACACGGCACACATAGACCGAGCCTTGCTCTACTATATACACGGGACATATAGACCGAGCCTTGCTCTACTATATACACGGGACACATAGACCGAGCCTTGCTCTACTATATACACGGGACATATAGACCGAGCCTTGCTCTACTATATACACGGGACATATAGACCGAGCCTTGCTCTACTATATACACGGGACATATAGACCGAGCCTTGCTCTACTATATATACGGGACACATAGACCGAGCCTTGCTCTACTATATACACGGGACATATAGACCGAGCCTTGCTCTACTATATATACGGGACATATAGACCGAGCCTTGCGCTACTATATACACGGGACACATAGACCGAGCCTTGCTCTACTATATACACGGGACACATAGACCGAGCCTTGCTCTACTATATACACGGGACACATAGACCGAGGCCTGCACCGCGCAGTATCGGGGAAACATCAACAAATAGGGGGCGTACAACAGTGACCAGATGTTAGCTGTAAACGTCTTGCCTATGTCTTCAAAGTCAACCAACAAACATTGTGTACACTGTCATGTTCAACACCCTGTACACATTTGGTGGGGTGCGCGCGATGGAACAATGGGTGCAGTGCTTGAGCCGTAATTCTTTACTTCAGTGGTCGCCAAACTGGGCGCTAAAGCCCCAATTAATTGTTGCTGCCTGGTAACACGCTGCCCTTGCATTATTCAAACAAACTTGATTGAAATATGTCAAATATAATGATTTATTGGAAGTTTAACCCTGTCATGGTGTCTAAGGGGCAGTCCATAAAGTACGTCACGTCACGCTATCTTTGACCATTTTAACTCCCTTCCACCCTGACACAAACTGTCAAAATCTCGGCGCCCCCCCCCCTTTTAAAGATTGTCACATTTTCGAACAAAATTTTATTTTCATTAACAAAAAATTCAAATTGTATGTAAAATACACATGACGTCACACATGGCCTGAACCCCCCCCCTCCCCCAAACTGTCAACTTTCTTACACCCCTCCCCTCCTCCAGAGCTTGGCGTTCTTTATGGACGGCCCCTTACCCATGTGAGAGTGTATTTCATATGTGAGGATATTTACTCCCATTGGGAATATATTCCCCAGGTGAGAATGTATACCCCATGTGAGAATGTATACCCCATGTGAGAATGTATACCCCATGTCGGAATGTATACCCCATGTGAGAATGTATACCCCATGTGAGAATGTATACCCCATGTGAGAATGTATACCCCATGTCGGAATGTATACCCCATGTGAGAATGTATACCCCATGTCGGAATGTATACCCCATGTATTGTAAGATTGGTACAGTTCTAAACTCCAAATAACAATGTTTTCTGGTGTTTGTAACGTAACGTCTATAGACAATTTGGTTTAAACGGTTTTATTATTGCCCGCAAACAAATATGCATGTATATCAAATATATATACGTCCCCATATCCATCAGAACTATATCCAAATTTTCTCTGTTTTGAAAATATACATAAAATATAATTTTAAAAATTAGATTACCTTTTTTAAGTTGAAATAAATAAATTCTGCGAATATTTGAACGGAATCTTTGTGCCACAATGAGAATCCTGTTAAATCATAATTTTAAAAAAATAAGTAAAACTCGAAACGGAAGGGGAAGATGGATGACGTCGATTTTGATGATATTTCAGGAAAAGCTATAAATAGTAACCATATTGACTTGTATGGAAAAGCTATAAATAGTAACCATATTGACTTGTATTGGTACACCAAGGTTCGAAGAATGGGAAATAATTTAGTCTCTCGTTTGTTTTATTTTTCTCAAACTGCCTAGATATATGCATGATTATGATGAAAAAAATATGTTGCATTATAACAAGGGAGATTGCACTAAAGCCATGTAGATAGAAATACACTCAAACCTCTCATAGCGAGTTTAATTCGTTCCAGAGTCTCACTCGTAGTCTAATGTAATAATTACGCAAAGGGCGACATGATGTAGTAATGTTTATATGTGTGTAGTGTATGTACACACCTAAAAACTTCCCGTGGGTCAATTTGTAAAGCGGAAAAAAATTCAAGTATTTAAGAAACTTTTCAAAATTTGTTACGCCCCTGAAGTGTGTCAAACGGTGTGGTCCTCACCCCCTTTATATTTACGCCACCACCATAAATTGCATTAAAGTAAACATGTGTGAATATTACTATAATTTATAATACAAATTTAATTATTTATTATTCCTTTGTTTTTGGGTGATCTCTTTGTTATATTGAAAGTGTGATGGGGGCGGATTTATTTTGGGGGAGACATTATTTTACAGGGTAGGGGAGAATTTATTTTAATCGGAAGGAAAATATTTTCTCCCCCGGAGGATTTGTTTTAAAATAGATCCTCGGGGGGGGGAGACTCTGTATGTGGGAGGATGTATTTTGCCACACCGGCTCACAAATGAATTTCCAGGAATCTATGCGAATCTTCGCTTGTTAAGGGAGCTACTTTTTTTAAAAACCTAGTTATGCGAATTACTCGTTATGAGAGGTGCTCGTAATGAGAGGTTTGGCTGTAGTTGTCCAACTTTCCCTAAATACTTCTCACATCCACGATCAGTTTTAGTTACAAGTTACATGGCGGCGCAGTCCTCAAGTATGTCTGTAAATAAATCTTTATCATTGATATTTCCGTCATCTCTTGGATATTTTCCACCCATGTAATTGTACCGGCTATGTGAAGGAGGACAGCCCCACCCCCACCCGGCCTTCTCAGGCCTTGTAGGATTGACCCCGCGTATGAAGCATGTCACAGATATGATCCCACCCCGCTAATGTTTGTTGACCAAACACGGAAACTTATCTCTAGTGTTATCACGGCAGACTAATTGGGGATGGGGCCGAGATAGTCCTACAATAACAATGTCTACCATACACACGGGCGGACTGGGGCGGGGCGGTAGGAGGGTACACAACAATGTTCATCACTGGTTTGTTTTCTCAGGGACGCCGGAGTTCGTGTTTTTGATCAGCTCTACAGCAGACGATCTAAACACGTTAATTATTTGTCCCGGGTGGGGTGGGGGGGGAGTGGAGGGGGCGCTTAAAAAATCTTGTTTTGATTTTTATTAAAGATGCCGTGACGTGATCGACAAACTCTGAATACGAGAGGAATAGAGAGCATCAACAAACATTGACAACTACAGCTTCCTGTGTGAAGTATCTACTTCTAACAGTGTTCCATATCGGACTGTATTTTGATATAAGAACTGCAGTAAAACTATTGTCGTCCAAAATTCGGTCCAACGATCTTAACTCATTAGATGGCTTGCACCGGCTCAAGATTTTACTTTTTTTTTAATCTGTAGGTTGTTTTTGATTGTGCCCATTACTGAACATGTACACTTTGTCTGATAGCAAGCACATCCATGCATGGGCGTCGCTAAGAATTTTTCGAGGGGGGAGGGCAAACAAACCCACGTTTTTAATGTAACAGACAATGCCATACAGGTTCAATTTTCAATTAAATTCAAGTTAAGTATAACATAAGGGCCGAAAAACCTTTAGAAATTAATAAGACTTACAAATTAGCGCTGTAATAGCTAAAATACATACATATATACATGTATTATATATATATACATATATTAATGCATTTAATAAATTAAAAACGTAAGTTCTCAAGAGAAACTTAAATTTTGCAATGAGATAATATACGTGTAGAAACTGCAGGATTACCGAAGATGATTATCAGAAATTTTTTACAGGCTCAACAAAAAACAACAACAAAAAGTAGAGCAATCGCGAGATTCCGAAATGCCGTTATTAGAAGATTTTGGGGCGTCTGCAGCATCTGACTTATCATTGGCATTGAGGACAACAGTAAACCTTCAACAGCCAGACACAACTGAAGCAACTTTTCCTAATTTGATTGTTGCCGACACTTATTCCTTTTCTAAATTGGATATTGTAAGGTATGTCTGGACACAGGACCTTTCAAATGAGTTGAAATTGCAGCTGATTCGTGATTGTTGGACCGCTGATAAAAAGTATGATTTTAGAGCTGACAGTGAGGGAGTTTTTATTTTTTAGATATGCATGGTTGTCAGACTATTCACCGTGGCTTGTATACTCGCAAATGTTAAAAGGTGCCTTTTGCAAATATTGCGTGTTGTTTCCGCAAAAAGTAATTCGAGGAGTTCAGTGGGCATTTGTCATTACAAAATGCAAAAAAATATAAAGATTTCAACGAAGATGTATGTAGCCACATGCAAATCACATGACACAAAGGCTCTCATGAAGATGTACGCAATTTTTTGTTGCCAAAGCAGTTTCTATAGATGAGCAGTTGGACTCATCATTTAGAAGACAAATTCAGGAAAATAGCAACAAACTGGGTCCAATCATTTCTACAATGCATGATTTAGCACTTCTTGGAAAAGAATCAAATTCTGGTAATTTTTATGACCTGTTAGAGTACCATGTTGAATCTGGAGATGAAGTTCTTGGTAATCATTTGTCAATTTGTTCTTGTAGTGCTAAGTATATCTCAGCAACTACGCAAAATGCTATAATCGAAATTTGTGGATCTCTCTTGCGTGAAGACACTGTTCGTGAAGCAAATAGTTCAGTTGCATTTTCTATACTTGCCGACGAGAGAAATGACATTTCAGGTATTGGGCAGATGTCACTTGGTGTTAGAGTTGTCAAAGAACAAAATGGGAAAATGATGGTCACAGAAGAATTCATGGAATATATTCCAATTGTCGATAAAACAGCTGAAGGTTTAGCCAAAATCATCATTACTAATTCATTAGAATTTGGATTAGATATGACAAAACTTGTTGTCAAGGATACGACGGATGCTCTACAATGGCAGGTAAAGAAGGAGGAGTTCAAGCAATAATTGGAAAAAAATACCCAAAAGCATCATTTGTGCATTGCAGTTCACATAAACTAAATCGTGTCGTGAACGATTTAAATAATGTGAATGCTGTACGAAACACAATAGGAACAATTAAGTCAATTATAGTGTTTTTCCGAGAAAGTAATCAGCGAAGAAAGTTAATTACAATGTTCCTTTGCTATGTGAAACTAGATAGACACATAAATATAAAAACTTGCGGATTTTTGCTGAAAATGTGACAGAAATTGATAAACAACTGGAATATTTAGAACAATCAGTAATTTAATCAGTTATACTTGAAGATATAATTCTTTTTTAAGTTTAAAATAATTAATATATTTACAATGTGTTCAATGTAATAATCTTTCAGGAAATTTAGTTCAGTTTTATTGTAACAACTTTATGACATTTTTCTAAAATTAAGGTGGGGGGGGGGCAAGTGCCCCCCTTGCCTACGCCCATGCATCCATGTACAAGTACACGTTGTCTGATGGCAAACATCATTCCTCTGCACCCATACAATAGAATCCAAAAGTGACATCTTAAGCACCTCAGAACCAAAGAGGCACACAAAACGTCTCGAGTGGCAAGCCATCCGTGATTAGTACCTAAGCTCTTGATCTATGTGAACAATGGCCAGAGATCTTTGGGTCACGTGATCTATCTAAGATCATGTCTAGAAGTATGAGTAACAAGTGCAGCACAAAGCGATGTGGGAGGTTGGGTGGAGGTGCGGTACACGAAGGGGAAGTAACCCGACACGATGAGAAAACAACCGCGGGGATAGAATATCACAGAAGATAATCTTGCTATGATAAGTGTTGTCACCATATCAGACCAAAGAGATCATCAAGCTTTTCGACTGCCTGTTTGTGTTGGTTATTTCGTTTGTTTGTTCATTCTTTTGTTTGTGTGATATTGTGGTAGTGTTATGTTTTTTTTTAATTATTCATTTTATATATTAATTATTTATTTTTTGTAAACGTTTATTTGCCATTAACAGAAAGATTTATTCGCCTTAGTGACTTTGTGTTTTCAAATTATAATCCACCAACGGACGTCACTCACTGAGCTTTCACTCGCAAGGTTTAATTTCACATCTGACACTCTAAACATGCAAATATAGTCAGTGGGTAAGTATAGTATAGGATACAGCAAACCGAATAAGGAAACCTCTGGTAATGGCCCCTGTTAATTTTTGTTGTTTTTTAGCAGAGAGAGCAGTTAACAAATAGGTGTAGCACAACAAAGATGGCGGGTATTGAAATGGTGTTAACAAATTAGTGTAGCACAACAAAGATGGCGGCTATTGAAATGGTGTTAACAAATTGGTGTAGCACAACAAAGATGGCGGCTATTGAAATGGTGTTAACAAATTGGTGTAGCACAACAAAGATGGCGGCTATTGAAATGGTGTTAACAAATTGGTGTAGCACAACAAAGATGGCGGCTATTGAAATGGTGGTAACAAATTGGTGTAGCACAACAAAGATGGCGGCTATTGAAATGGTGTTAACAAATTGGTGTAGCACAACAAAGATGGCGGCTATTGAAATGGTGGTAACAAATTGGTGTAGCACAACAAAGATGGCGGCTATTGAAATGGTGTTAACAAATTGGTGTAGCACAACAAAGATGGCGGCTATTGAAATGGTGTTAACAAATTGGTGTAGCACAACAAAGATGGCGGGTATTGAAATGGTGTTAACAAATTGGTGTAGCACAACAAAGATGGCGGCTATTGAAATGGTGTTAACAAATTGGTGTAGCACAACAAAGATGGCGGCTATTGAAATGGTGTTAACAAATTGGTGTAGCACAACAAAGATGGCGGCTATTGAAATGGTGTTAACAAATTGGTGTAGCACAACAAAGATGGCGGCTATTGAAATGGTGTTAACAAATTGGTGTAGCACAACAAAGATGGCGGCTATTGAAATGGTGGTAACAAATTGGTGTAGCACAACAAAGATGGCGGCTATTGAAATGGTGTTAACAAATTGGTGTAGCACAACAAAGATGGCGGCTATTGAAATGGTGGTAACAAATTGGTGTAGCACAACAAAGATGGCGGCTATTGAAATGGTGTTAACAAATTGGTGTAGCACAACAAAGATGGCGGCTATTGAAATGGTGTTAACAAATTGGTGTAGCACAACAAAGATGGCGGGTATTGAAATGGTGTTAACAAATTGGTGTAGCACAACAAAGATGGCGGCTATTGAAATGGTGTTAACAAATTGGTGTAGCACAACAAAGATGGCGGCTATTGAAATGGTGTTAACAAATTGGTGTAGCACAACAAAGATGGCAGCTATTGAAATGGTGTTAACAAATTGGTGTAGCACAACAAAGATGGCGGGTATTGAAATGGTGTTAACAAATTGGTGTAGCACAACAAAGATGGCGGCTATTGAAATGGTGGTAACAAATTGGTGTAGCACAACAAAGATGGCGGCTATTGAAATGGTGTTAACAAATTGGTGTAGCACAACAAAGATGGCGGCTATTGAAATGGTGTTAACAAATTGGTGTAGCACAACAAAGATGGCGGCTATTGGAATGGTGTTAACAAATTGGTGTAGCCCAACAAAGATGGCGGCTATTGACATGGTGTTAACAAATTGGTGTAGCACAACAAAGATGGCGGCTATTGAAATGGTGTTAACAAATTGGTGTAGCACAACAAAGATGGCGGCTATTGAAATGGTGTTAACAAATTGGTGTAGCACAACAAAGATGGCGGCTATTGGAATGGTGTTAACAAATTGGTGTAGCCCAACAAAGATGGCGGCTATTGACATGGTGTTAACAAATTGGTGTAGCACAACAAAGATGGCGGCTATTGAAATGGTGTTAACAAATTGGTGTAGCACAACAAAGATGGCGGCTATTGAAATGGTGTTAACAAATTGGTGTAGCACAACAAAGATGGCGGCTATTGAAATGGTGGTAACAAATTGGTGTAGCACAACAAAGATGGCGGCTATTGAAATGGTGTTAACAAATTGGTGTAGCACAACAAAGATGGCGGCTATTGAAATGGTGTTAACAAATTGGTGTAGCACAACAAAGATGGCGGCTATTGGAATGGTGTTAACAAATTGGTGTAGCCCAACAAAGATGGCGGCTATTGACATGGTGTTAACAAATTGGTGTAGCACAACAAAGATGGCGGCTATTGAAATGGTGTTAACAAATTGGTGTAGCACAACAAAGATGGCGGGTATTGAAATGGTGTACCCGGTACACTGTACCCAGTAAAGACCGATAACTCCGAATGAGAAAGAAAGCAATAATGACCAATGCATGAACAGGCCGGGCAACCAAGTGGATGTTTGTGGCACGCCCGTAACCTTACAAATTATACACATGTACTTTAAGTTGAATTCAGATAACTACTGATAGAAATCATTTTGTATTGTTAAGTAACATACTTATTAAAATAAAATCTGATTTAAGCAACTCTATTTAATAAACAATTATTTGAATATAGTATATTTAATAAAATTACAAAAATAATTGTTACTACTACGAGGTGGTTCAGAAGGGGTGCGTCCTTTGACACATGTGATAAAATGACATGCCTTTATCTTAGTTTGAGACCCCTGTCTTATGGAAGGTATTTAATGACGCTCTGCTTGTGTCATTCAAAGTTTAAATCGGAACGTCGCCTCAAAACTCACAACACATTCACATCTCCCAGTCACAGCCACTGTCTCCCAAAGAGTACGGCTGGTAACTTTCTCCTAGTTAAGTGTAGGGGGCCGTCCATAAAGTACGTCACGCTCCGAGGGGGGGGGGTCTAAGAAAGTGTGACACTTTGTGACAGGGGGGAGGGGGGGTCAGGCCATGTTTGATGTCACACATTTGATTTTTAAATTATTTTTTTTCTAATTTATTTATATTTTTTAAGTAGAATTTAAATAGCTTTAAAAATAATTTTCAAATTTTTTTTGAAAAATTAGAATTAGTTTTATGTCAAAATAGCATGAAATGCGTATCTCCTGAATGTGTTCTTCATAAATCTGAATTGGATGCAGCAGGACTAATATTACAAATATAAGGATCAGGTATGGTTTGACAATCATGTTCGCACCAGCCAATACTTCACTCAAATTGTTAAATATCAGGACATGAAATGTTGCGACAAAGCACGAAGCTCATATTTCAACGTTTTACCTTCAAGATTCTTCCCCTCCTCCAATCCCAATCAACCAAATAGTTGATGGACTCAAAGCTTCAGAAAGATGCAGATTCTCATAAATGTCCTTCCTTGATTGTAGCACAAACTCTCAAATTTGATGAACTTATGCCAAGATCAACAGGAGTTTTCAAAGTACAACCATATGATTACCGCCTTATTTGATCTACTTTGCAAAGTAGGTCACTTATATTTAGCCTCACAAACAATTTTGAAGAAACATACAGGACAATACAAAGCTCGGGCTCAGGACAATGTGCCCACCCAAACTGTTCCAGAATCAACTCAGATAAAAAGCATCCGTACTTTGAGAATCACTTCTAGAAGGCAAAGAGAACCTATGGCAGTTATTGCCAGAAGAGAAAATGCACATACAGAGGCTGTTGAGTGGCTAGATGAGGACAAGTTGATCTGTCTGCAATTATCCTTCCAGGAAACGATGATGGTGAAAGAATGATGTCAGTCGTAACAATGGATGAAAACTTCATTTCACCGTTGTAAGATGATGTCCAGTGAATATTTTTGAATGAAACATAATTCATAGGATCATAATCAACAGATTCAATATAGCACAAGAGTTGGCCACATAATTTGTCAATCTAGTCTTTTTTTTAAAAGTCAAATTGTTTTGTTTTCTTTGTATTATTTAAATCTCTGGGTGAGGTCAAGTTTCGCTAATCTACTTATTATCCTGTGTCAATAGATTGCATAATCGGAAGATTATCTAAAACTTAACCTCACTCATTGTAAATGAAAAGTTAGCAGAGAAATTATGTGTATTATACAATTGTCAAGTGTAATTTTTGCAATTTTTCTTTTCAAATTTGATCTAGATTGAGTTACTATTTAATTGAATAACTGTGACAACTGTTGCCAATTAACTATTCTACTATTAAAGTCATTTTAATAATATGATAGTTCTTTTAAGTGGAGGTGTACGGGATTTCGGCTCCAGCTCCGACAAATCCGGAATCCGGCTATTTAAAAAAAATCCGGCTCTGGCTTCGACTCCGGCAGGTTTCACTTTATAAATCAGGCTGGCCGGTAGATTCCTAATTTATATATATATTCATAATGGCTCCGGCAAATCAGGAATCCGGCCATTTTAAGAAATCTGATTTCGGCGCCAGCCGGATTTCACTTCATAAATCCGGCCAAATTCAGCTCCAGCCGGATTTCAAAATTATGAATCTGGTACATCCCTACTTTTAATTGGAAAGTTTATATTTTAATACAGTTTAATGGTGAAGAGTAATTTAAGTATTAAATTAAATATTTTAATTAGGTGTTAATTAAAAAAAATTTAGAAAGTGTGACGTACTTTAGGGGGGGGTCCAGAGATTTGTGACAGTTTGTGACAGGGGGGGGGGTCAAAAATTGTCAAAAATAGCGTGACGTACTTTATGGACGGCCCCTAGGGAGGAGGGAGTTACGTTGCAGGGAATGAGTGAGTGAATCTTCTCCCACTCCCACCACACACACACACCCGCACACATCACACACACTCCCCCACACACACACATCTGCTGAGGGGAAGTCATCCAAAGCGCTCCTCCAATTCGTGTATGAAGTAAAGGGCAGTAATTACTCGCCAAATTCCAGACACGCGTCGTAGTGAGGTGCGGGCTCTCCACCTGGGCCCCGACTGCTGGGGGTGGAGGGGGGAGGAACGGAGGATCAAACAGCAAAGAGATGACCAGATGTCTGCCGTAGGGCTTGATGGTTTGACCAGGTGTCGGAATACACCGCGATAAATGTCCATGCAAGTGATACGCCTTGCTTTAAATGAAGGGCGGGACTAATATCATTTTCTGATATTTCGTTGGCCCTCTAGCTCAGGGGTGGGCAAACTATGGCCCGCGGGCCGCATGCGGCCCGCTACTGACTTTTTTTTGCGGCCCGTGGAAGCCTACGATAATATCGAAAAAATCATAAATTTATGTTACAGATGGATGTTTGTACTTGAATCTTGGCTAAATTTTGGTTAGGTGCGGCCCTTTGATGTTACATTTCTTACTAATGCGGCCCTCGCCCTAAAAAGTTTGCCCACCCCTGCTCTAGCTAATTATAGAGAGCCGGCGCACATCTTTAGATCAACTCCTGTTGTTTCCAGCGCCCAAAAGTTTACACTGACCGGCCCACCAGGTGTGTAGACTGACCGGCCCACCAGGTGTGTAGACTGACCGGCCCACCAGGTGTGTAGACTGACCGGCCCACCAGGTGTGTAGACTGACCGGCCCACCAGGTGTGTAGACTGACCGGCCCACCAGGTGTGTACACTGACCAGCCCACCAGGTGTGTACACTGACCGGCCCACCAGGTGTGTAGACTGACCGGCCCACCAGGTGTGTAGACTGACCGGCCCACCAGGTGTGTACACGATGAAGTAAGTTCCCGTACTTTATTCAAAATAATCCACTGAATTGTCCTTTTTGAATTGCTGTCCGACGGATGCTCCGTTTTATGTGATGTTGTCCGACGGATGCCCCATTATATTTGATGCTGTCCGACGGATGCCCCATTATATTTGATGCTGTCCGACTGATGTCCCATTATATTTGATGATGTCCGACGGATGCACCATTATATTTGATAATGTCCGACGGATGCCCCATTATATTTGTTGCTGTCCGACGGATGCCCCATTATATTTGATGCTTTCCGACGAATGCCCCATTATATTTGATGCTGTCCGACGGATGCCCCGTTATATTTGATGCTGTCCGACGGATGCCCCATTATATTTGATGCTGTCCGACTGATGTCCCATTATATTTGATGCTGTCCGACGGATGCCCCATTATATTTGATAATGTCCGACGGATGCCCCATTATATTTGTTGCTGTCCGACGGATGCCCCATTATATTTGATGCTGTCCAACTGATGTCCCATTATATTTGATGCCGTCCGACGGATGCCCCATTATATTTGATGCTGTCCGACGGATGCCCCATTATATTTGATGCTGTCCGACTGATGTCCCATTATATTTGATGCTGTCCGACGGATGCCCCATTATATTTGATAATGTCCGACGGATGCCCCATTATATTTGTTGCTGTCCGACGGATGCCCCATTATATTTGATGCTGTCCAACTGATGTCCCATTATATTTGATGCCGTCCGACGGATGCCCCATTATATTTGATGCTGTCCGACGAATGCCCCATTATATTTGATGCTGTCCGACGGATGCTCCATGTTATGTGATGCTATCCGACGGATGCCCCATTATATTTGATGCGGTCCGACGGATGCCGCATTATATTTGATGCTGTCAGACGGATGCTCCATGTTATGTAATTCTGTCTGACGGATGCCCCATGACTGTCAACAGCTCCTGTCATTTCCAGCGTCCAACAGTTTACATTGACTGGCCCTCCAGGTGTTTCGTGTGGCGTGTGGTTGTGGTGAGCAACATTGAAAACTTCCTGATTTCTGGCGGGTTTTAACAGTTTGTTTGGTGGATGGTATGTTTTAACAGATTGTTTGGTGGATGGTATGTCTCTGACGTCAAGCTAACATCTGAACAGACAACGTCACAACAGGTTAGCAAGGTTTTAAATAAGAAATTAGGTTAAAAAGAAAATCGTCAATGGATTTGCCCCTCTCTTAACTCTCTTATCTAAACCTGTAACATAATTCGTATTACTATCTGGAAGCAGAGTCAAAGAAGATCAGGAAATTGTTGTTTTTGTTTGTTTTGTTTTTTTGCTGGGGAAGGCTTCCTGCCCATACGTTATTTGTCTAGTTCTGTATTTATCAGGATTACCCGTCCAATGTCCAATAACTTTCTCTCTCTTGACTATTTCCTGTTTGTCAAGAACTTTTATATGTTCAGAAACTCTCAACTTTGGCGATGTCTTTATTAATTTAATTTATATACTGATGTAACATATATTATAGAGCAGTGCTTCTCAAACTTTTTAGTATGGCGGACCGGCAGGAATTTTTTCCATTGCACCAGGGACCAGTGCACTATTTTTCCTGCATTGACAAATTTTTCTGTCTGGAACTTCTGCGGACCGGCACCGGTCCGCGGACCACCACTTTGCGAAGCATGTTGATAGAGTGGATGTATGTCCTTCATAAACGAGCCGGCCTAGCAGACGTCACTCCTATTTAAGTAACAGTTTATAGCACAAATTTATATCTGTTGGTTTAAAAGAGCAAAGATGTCTGACATTAAAATTCAAAATTTATTAGTTATAATTTAAAACAATTATAATAAATGATATAAAACAATTATAATAAATGATATAAAACTATTATAATAAATGATATAAAACAATTATAATAAATGATTTAAAACAATTATAATAAATGATATAAAACAATTATAATAAATGATATAAAACAATTATAATAAATGATATAAAACAATTATAATAAATGATTTAAAACAATTATAACAAATGATATAAAACAATTATAATAAATGATATAAAACCATATAATAAATGATATAAAACAATTATAATAAATGATATAAAACAATTATAATAAATGATATAAAACAATTATAATAAATGATATAAAACAATTATAATAAATGATATAAAACAATTATAATAAATGATATAAAACAATTATAATAAATGATATAAAACAATTATAATAAATGATATAAAACAATTATAATAAATGATTTAAAACAATTATAATAAATGATATAAAACAATTATAATAAATGATATAAAACAATTATAATAAATGATATAAAACAATTATAATAAATGATTTAAAACAATTATAACAAATGATATAAAACAATTATAATAAATGATATAAAACCATATAATAAATGATATAAAACAATTATAATAAATGATATAAAACAATTATAATAAATGATATAAAACAATTATAATAAATGATATAAAACAATTATAATAAATGATACAAAACAATTATAATAAATGATATAAAACAATTATAATAAATGATTTAAAACAATTATGATAAATGATATAAAACAATTATAATAAATGATATAAAACAATTATAATAAATGATATAAAACAATTATAATAAATGATTTAAAACAATTATAACAAATGATATAAAACAATTATAATAAATGATATAAAACCATATAATAAATGATATAAAACAATTATAATAAATGATATAAAACAATTATAATAAATGATATAAAACAATTATAATAAATGATATAAAACAATTATAATAAATGATATAAAACTATTATAATAAATGATATAAAACAATTATAATAAATGATATAAAACTATTATAATAAATGATTTAAAACTATTGTTATGTTCGTACTTTAAAACATGTATTTAAAAAGTTTTTGCTTATCTCCTTTCAGACATAATTATTCTCTCCCTTTGAAATGCTTCCAATTTAAAATTCATTTTAAACTTTTATCATTATCAAACAAAACAAGACGGCCATTACGACTTCACCAGAAAAGCTCAATATCAACATATAAATTCCTGATGGATTCCGATGAAAGAACAACACCGACCTGAAGGCGCTCTCACTACCCCTCACATTATACCCCTACAGTCTACAGGGAACCATGTGTCGGATTTACAACACGCCCGCTTCTACACCAATTTACACCAACACTGAACTCTCTCCCCGACCACAACTTTATCTTATTTGTATGGAGGCACATTGAGTTTATTTGGCTCTAGAATTTAGAAGGGGGGCAATCTCGCAATAACCAGTACAACTTCAAATAAGTTTGCACACCAGGTGCGCACATGCTGAGGAAGTAGGGCAATTGTTTATTATGCAGGCAGCTTGTCCTGATCCAAATCTTTATTCACATGACAAAACAGGTTTTCTTTTTTATAAGGAACATATGAGACGAGCCGGGAGAGTTTCACCAATTAATGGCCAAGTGCCTGGTGCACATACTGAAGACAGACTTCTCTGAGACACTTTGGTGTAGCACGGTGACTGAAACAAACTCAGTGGCGTGGCTCAAACAAACTCAGTGGCGTGGCCTGGGCATTCTTGGAATACCCTCCCCAAATCCCCCCTCCAGAAGAATTCCATGAGAAAATGGCTAAAACCAATAAAATTAATCAACCGTAATCAAGAAACGTCTTCTACCGTAAACAAACGTCTTCTACCGTAAACAAACGTCTTCTACCGTAAACAAACGTCTTCTAACGTAAGCAAACGTCTTCTACCGTAAGCAAACGTCTTCTAACGTAAACAAACGTCTTCTAACGTAAGCAAACGTCTTCTACCGTAAGCAAACGTCTTCTAACGTAAGCAAACGTCTTCTACCGTAAACAAACGTCTTCTACCGTAAACAAACGTCTTCTAACGTAAACAAACGTCTTCTACCGTAAACAAACGTCTTCTACCGTAAGCAAACGTCTTCTAACGTAAGCAAACGTCTTCTACCGTAAAGAAGATTCGCCTTGTTCCATAAAAAATAAACGTCCTCTAATGTAAAGAAGATACCTCTTCTACCGTAAACAAACTTCTACCGTCAACAAATGTTTTCTACAGTAAATTAGAAAACTTCTGCTACCGTAAACAACGAACTCCATCTAGTCATCTACCGAGAGCCAGGGCATATACTACCGTACACGTTCATGTCCCAACTTTCTGTCTGACAATACAAAATGAATGGTAGTATGACCGTTTGGACAATTCTCTATAGTGAGTGATGAACACTACACACCACGGATGGCTGATTTCTCAGAAGAGGTGAAAAATCGTTGTCTCAGTGACTAGTGACTCAGTGACTTTTTGAACAGGATGAGGGATACCTGATGTCGTTTGATTATAAGTCGAAAGCTGCGTCACCTAACCTGCTGTTGTTGTGCTGTGCTACCTCCCGTTCTGTTGTGTTACCTCCCGTTCTGTTGTGTTGCCTCCCGTTATGTTGTGTTACCTCCCGTTATGTTGTGTTACCTCCCGTTATGTTGCCTTACCTCCCGTTATGTTGTGTTACCTCCCGTTCTGTTGTGTTACCTCCCGTTATGTTGTGTTATCTCCCGTTCTGTTGTTACCCCCCCCCCGTTCTGTTGTTACCCCCCGTTCTGTTGTGTTACCTCCCGTTCTGTTGTGTTACCTCCAGTTCTGTTGCTCTGCTGTGTCGCCTGCTCTGTGGTGTGTGTCCCATTAATCTAACTCCTCATTTCATTGACACGGTTGACAGCTAGCCAGAGGCGGAGCTCTTAGCTCTGTGATGGGGCGTGTGGTGTGATGGGGCGTGTGTTGAGATGGGACGTGTGGTAGCCTTCTATCAACACCTTTGCTGGACTGTGAGCATCATAATAATTGTATGACTGAAGGCTTCATTTGTGTCACCAATATTAGCAAGGAAATAATCCATATATTCATCTAAAATCTAAGACGACTAAGACAAGCGAATAAATACTCGTATAAATAAATGTGTAGCAAAGTCCCACTCATTTTGTTCAAAAGTCAACTAACTGATGCTCCCTCCATTGGTAGAAATAACATATTTAACTGGACGTTCACTCACAGACGGGATTCAACAACTTCTGATGTAAACTGCTGCGACTCGCATCCTTTAACCACTGAATGAGGAGGGGGGGGGGACCTATCGATTCGCGAAGCAAGAAGGCAGGCACGCCCCTGAACACGAAGGTTGTGCTGACCCAGTAAAAAGCCTTTCATCTCCCTGGCGTGGGACCAGTTCCCACAAGTGAGCACAAAGACTTGCATGGAACACGCTCCCAGCACAGCGAAACACGTGTCTTTAACGCATGACAGTGGAGACCTCGTCTGCACTCCAGCTTCATTCAAATACTGCCCCTTTGTAGTGCCCTCTCTCCATGGAGGCAATGACAGAGGACCGGGCACCAACTGGCAGACGTTCCCAAGGGTTCTAAAAATAGTTTTCGTTTGTTTATCTAAACTTGGTATTGTTCATATTAACCAGATGGCAACTGGCGTAGTTAAGGCAGACAGAAATGTTGCCGACAAGCCGTCACAAGCGCTAAACAGTCACCAATGGTCATCTGGTGACCCATCGCCCAGATACGTAAAGTCTTTCTATAGACTCAGTTTTTCTAGGCGCGGAGAGTGTATGAAATAAGTCGACTAGCCAGCATTCTTGATTCCATCGATGAGTTCTTCTGTGATCCAGTTCATCGAGTTTTTTGTAACAAAGGGAGAAAACGTCGCTGTCAGGAGAGGCCGTGTGTGGCTGTACGGGATTGAAGGGGGGACAACTGCAACTTCGAATAATCTAAACAACAAAAAAACCTTCTCATTAGTTTGTGTGTGTGAGGTGGTCGTCGGGGCGTGTACTAGTTCTGGTGAAACTTTTCAATTACACAATCTAAATTCTTTGTCCTGGCTAGGACATATACGCTATAAAAAAACACACACACACAAAAGAAAAAAAAACAAGGCAGTATTGTCCCGATGGCCAAGGTTGAGTTAAAAAATGTGCGCCACACACGAGCCGGATCTCATTTCCTTCAATTAAAGCCCGCCCTTTATTTCTAGCGTAGTTTGGGTTGGACGTGAATCAATCGAGGGCTCGGGTAGTGAATGTTTAGGAAACTCAAGCCCTGGAAGCTAATAACACCATGGCCACTGAACGAGCGCCCTCTAGTGGGGAAACAGCTGCTCCAGACGCTGGGAAAGAAACGCCGGTAGGCGGCAGAAGAATTTACGACAGCCCGACAACCATGATCGTCTGCCCGTCCACGTCTGCTAGGCTCATCTTTTTAAACAGCACCTTCACGCCTGCCCCGTCCCGTCTTTCAGATCGTTGAGCTGGCCCAGGGAATCTCAAACGTCCACACAGGTGAGGGAACGAAAATATCTCAATCAAGAAATACAACATTTGTGATTAGATAGGAACGGGGCACGCGCATTTGGTCTGGTATTTGATATCTTAATTAGAATAAATCGCGGATTGAAATTTTATGTAAACTTTGGAAAAAATCAACAAACCGCCATATCCAATAGTATTTTAACGCTATTCTTATAAATAAATCATTCTAGTAAATGACGACATAAGTAAAATATTTTTTGTAACTGTCTCTGATGCAATCAGGACTGGAAGCAAGGTTGGTTGGTTTTGACGCCGTTTGTTATGCTGGTATTTTTGAGGCCCCTATCCTATTAACTCGTGAAGGATTCCGGATTCAACGCTTCCGGTTCTGTCGTCAACTTTTTCAAAACGCTCGTCAACACGTTTTCTGACTTGCTAGATAGCTGAAATTTTCACAGTAGGTTTGGCTTGTGGTGAGGATAAAGCTATTAAATTTTCAGATCGATCGAATGTACCGTAATTAAATTAATGCATTTTTAGTTTATCACTATATGTAGCGGCAAGCTTTTGTTGACATTTTACGCGTCACGCTGAGTTAAGTTCAACCATCCGTGACCAAAACTTTTTCCGTTTTACAACAAAGGGTATTTAAGGCAATCTCAGTCTGTAAATGTTTGTCGCGTTTAAGCATGATACATATTTTTTAGTTATGTCTCATATATAAAGGATTTATAGTCAAAAACTTTGTTTTTACGGGGTTGTTTAATTCACTCCCTTATATTAACTTCACCGTCGTCTCTTGGGTTCGCAGGCGGTCGGTCGGGCGGAAAAACAAAAGTAAAAAAATGACACACTTCCCGTGATGCATAGTCGTGTTGTGTATATGATATGTGTAGGGTGTATAGAAAATCATTCCAGATAGAACAAGCGAAATCATAGAATGTCTTATATAGACAATCCATGTGTTGTGAAAAAAAATAAAAAATTTCTGCTAAGTGGATCAGCGCACATATGGAAAGGAGTTAAGAATGTGTAAGTTTATATCTATAGAAAATGTCAAATTTTTCTCACAAATTTCGTTTCTAGATGAACTTGGCTAACAGGACATTTAACAGGACTTCATGAATGAAATTAAGTTTTACAATTTTTTTGTTAACGCGTAAAAGTAGAAAATAAAATTAACAAACAAACTTTTTTTTAAAATAATGAGGCCCAGCTGCAGTGAGGAATGTAGAATCTCGCATGAAAAAGCAGAAAATAATTTTTTAGTCACAAACTAAGTAGTCACATAGGGGGACTCAGAACTTTTGTGTTAGTTGATCAAATTTTATATTTCACATTAAATCCCACAATCGATCACAATAAATATCAATAAAACTTAGAGTTATAAGTCCACCTGTGTGACTACTTAGTTTGTGACTAAAAAATTATTTTCTGCTTTTGCATGCGAGATTCTACATTCCTCACTGCAGCTGGGCCTCATTATTTTTAAAAAGTTTATTTTGTTAATTTTATGTCGTTGAATCCACAGCGAGTTATTTCGGCATGCATTTAATGAGTCAGAGAATTGTTGTAAATTAGACACCGCGACACGGTATACTTCATTTCCATATTTTGAATTTGGAGTCAAAACGCTAGAGTTAGAGCCCCTATTTTATCTTGTACTGCAGTCACAACGATAGAGTTAGAGCCCCTATTTTATCTTGTACTGCAGTCACAACGCTAGAATTAGAGCCCATATTGTATCTTGTACTGCAGTCACAACGCTAGAATTAGAGCCCATATTTTATCTTGTACTGCAGTCACAACGTTAGAGTTAGAGCCCCTATTTTACTTTGTACTGGTTGCCTTGTGTTTGTTTTTTTCTACCTTAATCATGTTTTTTATCGCACTGTTCAGGTGACCTTTTCATTACAGAATTATTTTTCTTCTATGTTCAGTAATCCTCAAAGCAATATATTTCCTTACGAGATGCAAGTAAATGTCAATCTTTTAAAACTGAAAGCAACTTTCGCATGGTTTCTCTCTAATACTATCATAACAAATTTGAATAATTTACATTTGTCTGACATTATCTAATTAAAAATAGATTATTAGTTATAATTAAAAATATGTTATGTAAAAATAAATAATAAAAAACGAATATTTTAATTAATAGTTAAACGAATATCTAAGAAATTCATTCTCTTACTTCCCTTTAATTTACATATTTGTAACCCTAGAAAATTCTTCTTTAAAAATTATTCTTTCAAAGCAGCAATATGTAGAGCAGCCACTGGTCCCGTGCTTTAAATGACGGACAATCTCCTTATCAAGATGGCCACCTGAAGACGTTGAAACACGAAGATGTTATCTTGACGACGCTGTAATTGAAGGTAAATTGAAGTAAAAGCTTTCTACGAACCTGAGATTTTCATCTACACACGCGGAGATTTCATGGACCATTGAAGCTGCGCAGCCAAGCGTGGCCTGGTCGTTTCCGACTGCCCGCTACTCGGGAATTAATGTCTAACAAAATAACACCTCGCACAGCCCAACAATCGCAAAAGTCTAACATATTTTTAGACACAACCTATTAGCCTGCTTCTCAAGATGACCATCAATGGTCACTGGCCCACTGGTTACAAAAGGCTCAGTATTCAAAATAACCTAACTCATCCCAGTGACCTAACTCATCCCAGTGACCTAACTCATCCCAGTGACCTAACTCATCCCAGTAACCTAACTCATCCCAGTGACCTAACTCATCCCAGTGACCTAACTCATCCCAGTGACCTAACTCATCCCAGTGACCTAACTCATCCCAGTGACCTAACTCATCCCAGTGACCTAACTCATCCCAGTGACCTAACTCATCCCAGTGACCTAACTCATCCCAGTGACCTAACTCATCCCAGTGACCTAACTCATCCCAGTGACCTAACTCATACCAATGGTCCCACTAATCCTTATGGACCCACTAATCTCAATGGGCCCCTCACCCCAATGGGCCCACCAATCTCAATGGGCCCCTCACCCCAATGGGCCCACTATTCCCAATGGGCCCCTCACCCCAATGGCCATCTCACCCCAATGGGCCCACTATTCCCAATGGGCCCACTGATGATCAAGAAGTGAAAAAACAAAAGTAAGAGATCAGATTCTACAATCAGATTTTAAGAGCCACGTTTTCATTGCAGAAAAAAAAATGTTTATAAATAATTCCCAGCACACACGGTATATTGTATAAACTGAAATCACTTTATCTTATTGATGAAGTAGTAGACTAGTCCTTACTTTTACTTCAAAACCTAACGCACTGTGAAAGGGTTGTAAAAAGACAACGCCCCGTGTGTAAGGGTTATAACAACCCAACGCCCAATGTGTAAGGGTTATAACAACCCAACGCCCAATGTGTAATTGTAACAACCCAACGCCCAATGTGTAATTGTAACAACCCAACGCCCAATGTGTAATTGTAACAACCCAACGCCCAATGACGCCAATGTGTAATTGTAACAACCCAACGCCCAATGTGTAATTGTAATAACCCAACGCCCAATGACGCCAATGTGTAATTGTAACAACCCAACGCCCAATGTGTAATTGTAACAACCCAACGCCCAATGACGCCAATGTGTAATTGTAACAACCCAACGCCCAATGACGACAATGTGTAATTGTAACAACCCAACGCCCAATGTGTAATTGTAACAACCCAACGCCCCACGTGTAAGCGATATAACAACCCAACGCCCATGTGTTAGGGGGAGGGGGGTTCACCAACAAAACGGCCCCGGACTAATAGATGGACTAAAAGTAAAATGTCCAATCAAATATTAAATTCGTATTGACGGGTCACCGTTAGGGGGGTTGTAACAACCCAGCGCCCCATGTGTAAGGGTTGTAACAACCCAGCGCCCCATGTGTAAGGGTTGTAACAATCCAGCGTCCCATGTGTAAGGGTTGTAACAACCCAGCGCCCCATGTGTAAGGTTTGTAACAACCCAGCGCCCCATGTGTAAGGGTTGTAACAACCCAGCGCCCCATGTGTAAGGGTTGTAACAACCCAGCGCCCCATGTGTAAGGGTTGTAACAGCCCAGCGCCCTATGTGTAAGGGTTGTAACAACCCAGCGCCCCATGTGTAAGGGTTGTAACAACCCAGCGCCCCATGTGTAAGGGTTGTAATAACCCAGCGCCCCATGTGTAAGGGTTGTAATAACCCAGCGCCCCCTGCGTTAGGGTTGTACCATGTATTCCTCGGTTTTTTCTGATTTCTGAAGGGACCTGGGCCGCCTCTCTGCTTTCTTCCCCATGGAAAATTGTATTTACCTGTTTACATCACGTGACCTCCATCAAAGTGACGTAGATAAAACGAACGATATGCAAAGATCTTTTCAATATAGGGGAAACTTTTTTTTTAACGACAGGAAACAGCAATAAAAACAGAGCTTGATTTTTTTAAATAAATAAAATATAAAAAAATTAACTAATAAACAAACAAAAAAAGGTGTGTGTCGGGGGTAGAGGGGAGGGGGTCTTCAAAAGCCACTTTTAAAGATTGATGAGCAGGGGAGAGTGAGGGCACGTGCTGGAGTCAGACAGGGGGGGGGGTCTTGGCTGTGTTTTTAAAATATAACAGCCATCAGTTTCTGACTTTAGGGGAGGTGGGGGTGGAGGGACGCCTTTTTAACGTCTAACAAAGATGGCGGTTAAAGGGCTAATGCGAATTTTCTTTCTTGCAAAGATATGATGAAGAAAACTGTGAGGAAGATATGAGACAGCCAAAATTAACAAGATGTAACATCTAAAAGAGATGTGTGCCAGCTAACAGTGGCAAACTGTAACATCTAAAGGAGATGTGTGCCGTCTAACAAGATGTAACATCTAAAGGAGATGTGTGCCATCTAACAAGATGTAACATCTAAAGGAGATGTGTGCCAGCTAACAAAATGTAACATCTAAAGGAGATGTGTGCCAGCTAACAAGATGTAACATCTAAAGGAGATGTGGGCCAGCTAACAAGATGTAACATCTAAAGGAGATGTGTGCCATCTAACAAATCAATGTTTCCATTGCCAAGTTGTGAAAAATTATTGCGTTCACGGATATAGTTTATTCACTCTTCAGTCAGAGATGGTACGGTTTAAAAGGCTCATTGTTTGCTGTTAATGCGTTCGAAACAACATCCAAATTTTTACTGGGTTTATAAAGCGGCGGAAAATGGTGCAAAAGTTAAGTAATCACACGAGACATAGGAAGAGCCCATATGTTGGCTTGGAGAACGGACAACTTGACAACAGAACTTAGGCTACCAGGCAGGGTACCTGCTAAATAAAATAATTGGTTTAAAAGCTCAGCTCTGGTGGAACATGATAGGGAAATATGTGGTGATATCTGGTACAACTTGTTGGATATCAGATGGAAAGATGCAGCGATACTAGGCACAACTTGCTAGGTATTAACTTGTTACTTGTTCAGCAAAACATAGCATTTCATGGCCACAGCGAGGCTGCAACAAAACATAACATTTCATGGCCACAGCGAGGTTGCAACAAAACATAGCATTTCATGGCCACAGCGAGGCTGAATCTTCATTAAGAAAAGTAAACTTTCTTTCGTGAGTTAAAAACGATCGTGGGCCATCCCTTCCCATTGTATGTCGTGGGCCATCCCCTCCCATTGTATGTCGCTATTTAAATACAACCCAATGCTAAATAATACATGATACATGTACAAGTTAAAAAGAATTTTTAAAGGAAAATTTTCAAGGGAGAGAAAGTGACAGCTAGGGCAATTAGCTGGCGCATTTTAAAAAAATTGTAAGAATTTATTAAAAATCAAAACATTAATTTTTAAACTATTTATAACAAATTTTTTATAACTTTATCAATTTTAATCTTTATTTCGAGATTATCTTAGCTCTGTTACATCAACACTTTCCATGTACATTAAAATGTGTTATAATACTGCTATTAATAGTATCAATTAGAAACCATGGGGCAGTTACTTAACTTCGTTTTTAACTAGACATTTGTTTAGATCGTTTGTGTGGGGTATTTGTGTTGTCACGTTACTTGGTCCCAAATTCTTCACTTGATGAAATGTGTTGCAACGATTTAATTTTGAGTAATCCTATGGCTAATTCAGATCCAAAAAGTACAGCACAAGGTATGGCTAATTCAGGTAGTGAACATTAAGGGGGTGAGACTGAAATCAGGCCTATAGATTCATTGACTTTTCGGATTTCACCGCAGCTAAGTTTTTTATTATTTTAATTTCTGTACATTCGTTTTATTTGTGTACCTTTTTGTTGTTGAGGAAGGCTCTTTGCCGAAACTTTGGCTGTTTTGTTACGTCCTGTCAGGCTAACTCATACCCTGTTTACTTGTTATCCATTTAATAATTCAGTTACCAACACGTGGGATCATCTATTAGAGAGAGTTAATCTGTTAATCTGTTAATCTCTGACTGAAGACCAACAAAGACTTACAGTCTTGACCATACTGATGACCTAAGTTTGATTATACACGAGGAGCACCGCCACTTGGAGACATTTCGCCTGAGAGAATATTCAGGCTTGGGAAGACAATGGTAGGAGAGCAATTTAGAGATGGTCAAACGTTTGACTGTGATCAGATGGTTAAGTAAGTAGGATGTATGTTTAAACAAGAGTTTTCTAGCAGCATATCAAGAAGAATTAATGACCTCCGATCCAAAATTAACTTCTTTCTAGGAAGAGTTATCAATATATGAGCTTTTAAAATATTAAAAATAAAACAGAGCAAAGACGAATCAGGTTTTATATGTGTGTGTAATGTTCTATATTTGTGTGTGTGTAATGTTCTATATTTGTGTGTAATGTTCTATAGCTAAGGTGCTAGGTTTACGTGTGATGAACATGTATATTTTATGTGAATGTGTTACGTTATGTAATATCTGGTCTGCACAGACATAAGGTGCTATGGCTAAGGTGTGGTGTACATTATGTTGCATGTGTTATGTAATGTATGTTATGTAATGTCTGGTCTGTACAGACAGAAGGAGCTATGTCATGGTCTGTACAGACAGAAGGAGCTATGTGATGGTCTGTACAGACAGAAGGCGCTATGTGATGGTCTGTACAGACAGAAGGAGCTATGTGATGGTCTGTACAGACAGAAGGAGCAATGTGATGGTCTGTACAGACACAAGGAGCAATGTGATGGTCTGTGCAGACAGAAGGAGCAATGTGATGGTCTGTACAGACAGAAGGAGCTATGTGATGGTATGTACAGACAGAGAGAGCTATGTGATGGTCTGTACAGACAGAAGGAGCTATGTGATGGTCTGTACAGACAGAAGGAGCAATGTGATGGTCTGTGCAGACAGAAGGAGCTATGTGATGGTCTATACAGACAGAAGGAGCTATGTGATGGTCTGTACAGACACAAGGAGCAATGTGATGGTCTGTGCAGACAGAAGGAGCTATGGGATGGTCTGTACAGACAGAAGGAGCAATGTGATGGTCTGTACAGACAGAAGGAGCAATGTGATGGTCTGTGCTGACAGAAGGAGCAATGTGATGGTCTGTACAGACAGAAGGAGCTATGTGATGGTATGTACAGACAGAGAGAGCTATGTGATGGTCTGTACAGACAGAAGGAGCTATGTGATGGTCTGTACAGACAGAAGGAGCAATGTGATGGTCTGTGCAGACAGAAGGAGCTATGTGATGGTCTATACAGACAGAAGGAGCTATGTGATGGTCTGTACAGACACAAGGAGCAATGTGATGGTCTGTGCAGACAGAAGGAGCTATGGGATGGTCTATACAGACAGAAGGAGCTATGTGATGGTCTGTACAGACAGAAGGAGCAATGTGATGGTCTGTGCAGACAGAAGGAGCTATGTGATGGTCCGTACAGACAGAAGGAGCAATGTGAAGGTCTGTGCAGACAGGAGCTATGTGATGGTCTATACAGACAGAAGGAGCTATGTGATTGGCCTCACCGACTCACCAGCTTGATTTTCAGCAAAGATTGATGGCCTACTTTTCCACAAGTTGTGGGGGAGGGGGAGGGAAGTCTGCAGATAACTCAAGGTATTCCTCCCCCTCCCCTGGCTTGTCATAAGCTGGCTTACTTAATGAAGGAGGTATGCAGCGCTGTTCTTTCATGTGAGAAACTTACAGCTATGGTTAACTTGCTTCACTTACAGCTACGGTAAACTTGCTTCACTTACAGCTACGGTAAACTTGCTTCACTTACAGCTATGGTAAACTTGCTTCACTTACAGCTACGGTAAACTTGCTTCACTTACAGCTACGGTAAACTTGCTTCACTTACAGCTATGGTAAACTTGCTTCACTTACAGCTACGGTAAACTTGCTTCACTTACAGCTACGGTAAACTTGCTTCACTTACAGCTATGGTAAACTTGCTTCACTTACAGCTATGGTAAACTTGCTTCACTTACAGCTATGGTAAACTTGCTTCACTTACAGCTACGGTAAACTTGCTTCACTTACAGCTACGGTAAACTTGCTTCACTTACAGCTACGGTAAACTTGCTTCACTTACAGCTACTGTAAACTTGCTTCACTTACAGCTACGGTAAACTTGCTTCACTTACAGCTACGGTAAACTTGCTTCACTTACAGCTACGGTAAACTTGCTTCACTTACAGCTATGGTAAACTTGCTTCACTTACAGCTACGGCAAACTTGCTTCACTTACAGCTACGTTAAACTTGCTTCACTTACAGCTACGGTAAACTTGCTTCACTTACAGCTACGGTAAACTTGCTTCACTTACAGCTATGGTAAACTTGCTTCACTTACAGCTACGGCATACTTGCTTCACTTACAGCTATGGTAAACTTGCTCCACTTACAGCTATGGTAAACTTGCTTTACTTACAGCTATGGTAAACTTGCTTCACTTACAGCTATGGTAAACTTGCTTCACTTACACCAATGGCAAACCTGCTTTACCTTAAAGCCATGGTAAACTTGCCTCCCTGTGATGGTATATGTCATGAATGAAACGCAACTACATGTATTTTACTGTGTGTGATGGTATAAACTGTAGGCAATCACGTGTGATAATGTTGTAGATGATGTAAGTAGGTTTAGGCAAGCGCGTAGACTAGATGGTATGGGAAAGCGTGTAGATGGTGTAGGAAATCGAGTAGATGGTGTAGGAAAGCGTGTAGATGGTGTAGGCAAGCGTGTAGATGGTGTAGGCAAGCGTGTAGATGGTGTAGGCAAGCGTGTAGATGGTGTAGGCAAGCGTGTAGATGGTGTAGGCAAGCGTGTAGATGGTGTAGGCAAGCATGTAGATGGTGTAGGCAAGCGTGTAGATGGTGTAAATATCAGAATATTATCACAGATCAGATCTGACAATAAGAAGGGAGGGCATCCTTCCACTAAACACTGGGACATGACCAAGTTATTTCTACTTACCGTTCTCATGCAGGTTCTGACAGACTCGTAGTGGGCTGGCCCCACTTTCCCCTGTCCTTCGTAGCACGTCTTGACCGTGTCGTTAAAAGCTTTGTTGATATCCTCTAGCCTGTACACGCACACAGACGAGCCACCGCCACTGATAGAATCAGAGGAGAACGCCACCACGAGCCTGTCTGAAGTCATCTCCGAGGCGGACTGGGCCACCGTCGACGAGGGCATGGAGTCCCCGTGGCACTCCAGAGGCATCTCCACGTACGACCGGAAGTAGCGGTCACTCTGACACAGCCGGCTAATCCTGGTTACCTGCTCCTTGGACTTTGTAGACTTCCTCTGGGTGACGATGAAGTACACGTATCCACCGGAAGAGAAGCCGAACACGAACTTGACCTTGAAGTCAGGGCGGAACTCGGGTTTGACGGTCATCTTGGTGCCGCCCTGGGTGTCTCTGTACACCAGCTCCAGGGAGCGGAGCTCGCGGCTGCTGATGCTGGGCACAAGGTCCCTGTACGCCCTCAGTCCCAGGGCGCTGTACTCCGCACCCACATACAAGCTGTGCTCCTTTTCCGCCCCAGGGGCAATAAGCATGACGCAGGACGATTCGTCGTTGGGGACGATCGGCTTTTTCCCGTAGTTGGTCACCGAGGTGATGTTGTCCAGTTTGAGGGTCTGGCACGAGCCGTGGAAGAGGCTGGTGCACAGGATGATGGAGTTGTTGTCCGTGTCGATGACCAGACCTTTGGTCAAACTGGGTGTCGGCACTTTGGGCTCGGCGCAGTCCAGGATGGCGGGTGGACAGTCGGGGTTATCTTCCCTGGGGCCCGTGGCCGCACTCTGGACCAGGCTGAGGTTGGAGGTCAGCCGGTGCAGTCTGTTGGTAGCGCCAATGTACACGGCCCCTGTGCTCTCGTGTAGCGCTATCTTCTGGAAGTGGTAGTCGTCCGGATCTCTGAACGTGTGGAGTATCTCCATGGACATCACAAGGCAGTGGACACACGCGACCAGGACAAAGGCAATCTCTAAAACTGGAGAATTCATGGCGAGGTAGTTGCCCCTGTCTCAGTACATTGGTGATCTGGAGATTAAATAGCAATATTTTAGTTGTTAGTTCTATACCGGCGTTTTAGCTCAACTTGAAACTTTACCAACTTAATGGCTTTAATTCACAAAACAACTAATTGAAGCTTTAGTTGTTTTTTTTTAAAGAAATATTACAGTATCTGGTGAATGGCGATTACATGTAAATTCTTTGTATACAAAGGTCATTGAAATAAATGAGTGTGGCGTGGTTCCCAGGGAGACCTTTGACCTGGTGCCCTCATCACCCATTGGAGCAAGGTCACACCACCACCAATTGCATCAAGGTCACACAAACACCCATTGGAGCAAGGTTACCCATTGGAACAAGGTAACACCACCACCCATTGGAGCAAGGTCACACCACCACCCATTGGAACAAGGTCACACCACCACCCATTGGAGCAAGGTCACACAACCACCCATTGGATCAAGGTTACACCACCACTACCACCCATTGGAGCAAGGTCACAATACCACCCATTGGAGCAAGGTCACGCCACCACCCTTTGGAACAAGGTCACACCACCACCAATTGGAGCAAGGTCACACAACCACCCATTGGAGCAAGGTTACACCACCACTATCACCCATTGGAGCAAGGTCACGCCACCACCCTTTGGAACAAGGTCACACCACCACCCATTGGAACAAGGTCACACCACCACCCATTATTCTAACTCATTTGTTTCCCTTTGTTCTCAACTATTTGTTTCAATTTCTTTTAAATTATTTCATGGCCAGCATGAAGAACGTTCCAGAAAGTATCATGTACACAAGTGATGTCTTACACAAGGGCATCATATCAATCATGTGCACTAGTGATGTCTTACACAAGGGCATCATATCAATCATGTGCACTAGTGATGTCTTACGCAAGGGCACCATATCATCATGTACACAAGTGATGTCTTACACAAGGGCACCATATCAATCATGTACACTAGTGATGTCTAACACAAGGGCACCATATCAATCATGTACACCAGTGATGTCTAACACAAGGGCACCATATCAATCATGTACACCAGTGATGTCTAACACAAGGGCACCATATCAATCATGTACACTAGTGATGTCTAACACAAGGACACCATCTCAATCATGTGCAGTAGTGATGTCTTACACAAGGGCACCATATCAATCATGTGCACTAGTGATGTCTAACACAAGGGCACCATATCAATCATGTACACTAGTGATGTCTTACACAAGGGCACCATATCAATCATGTGCAGTAGTGATCTCTTACACAAGGGCACCATATCAATCATGTACACTAGTGATGTCTTACACAAGGGCACCATATCAATCATGTACACTAGTGATGTCTTACACAAGGGCACCATATCAATCATGTTTACTAGTGATGTCTTACACAAGGGCACCATATCAATCATGTACACTAGTGATGTCTTACACAAGGGCACCATATCAATCATGTACACTAGTGATGTCTTACACAAGGGCACCATATCAATCATGTACACTAGTGATGTCTTACACAAGGGCACCATATCAATCATGTACACTAGTGATGTCTTACACAAGGGCACCATATCAATCATGTACACTAGTGATGTCTTACACAAGGGCACCATATCAATCATGTACACTAGTGATGTCTTACACAAGGGCACCATATCAATCATGACACAATAATAAGAGATCTGCTGCTAACAACGTAACAAGAATAAATGTCGGAGTTAGTGTCTTTATCTAACTAATGATTACAACAAAGACAAAAATTGATGAAATTGCCCTTGTTCACGTCATTAAGTAACGGTAGGACAAAAATACGTGTTTAGCGTACACACTGTGTTGACGTAAAGATCGTACAATTGTATCAACAGAATGTGTACATCCATGTACATTTGAAGAACATCGGATATAAACATCCACACACGACACAAACCTTCGGTCAATGGACAGAAGGTCAAAGGTCTTGTCCGTGCCAGAAGTCGCTGGGATTATTTTATTTGAATGAGGGGAGGGCTGTTGCCCCTTACACCCCCCTCCCCACCCACCCAGACTCGTCAACTTTTCTCACTTTCCCATTTCACGGTACACCTGGTCTGGCCTGTCTCTGTCTCACCTTTCCAACCAAATATCTAATCAGGCTTTTTTCTTTCAAACCTCAAATTCTTACATCCATATTTCGCTCTTTTTGCTTTTTATTATGAATACACAAGACTTCATAAAAATATACATGTATATAAATATTAGAAGTTTATTTATAGCGTAAAAATATAAATGGTATTTTCTAAGAACTTGTTTCTTCCAGTAATCAAAACGAAATATCTCGGAAATTAATTGATGTCCAAATGATGTCCGTAAAGTTAAGACTCGCTCTTTCAAACGGCGTTAACTAGATACAAGGAAAATGTCGACATAAGACTTTAGCAACAATACAAGCATAACCACCATACAACCAACTGTATCAACATACAACCAAATTTACAGACCTATACGCAAAAAACGATACAACCCCCTGTATCAATATATAACTCACTTATCAACATTCAACCAACTGTATCAACATACAATCAACTATATCAACATACAACCAACTGTATCAACATACAACCAACTGTATCAACATACAACTCACTTATCCAAATATAACCAACTGTATCAACATACAACTCACTTTTCAACATATAACCAACTGTATCAACATACAACCAACTATATCAACATACAACCAACTATATCAACATACAACCAACTATATCAACATACAACAAACTATATCAACATAAACCAACTGTATCAACATACAACTCACTTTTCAACATATAACCAACTGTATCAACATACAACCAACTGTATCAACATACAACCAACTGTATCAACATACAACCAACTATATCAACATACAACCAACTGTATCAACATACAACCAACTGTATCAACATACAACCAACTGTATCAACATACAACTCACTTTTCAACATATAACCAACTGTATCAACATACAACCAACTGTATCAACATACAACTCACTTTTCAACATACAACCAACTGTATCAACATACAACCAACTGTATCAACATACAACCAACTGTATCAACATACAACTCACTTTTCAACATATAACCAACTGTATCAACATACAACCAACTGTATCAACATACAACCAACTGTATCAACATACAACCAACTGTATCAACATACAACCAACTGTATCAACATACAACCAACTGTATCAACATACAACCAACTGTATCAACATACAACCAACTGTATCAACATACAACCAACTGTATCAACATACAACCAACTGTATCAACATACAACCAACTGTATCAACATACAACCCCATACGTCAATGTTAAATCCTTTAATACACAACATCAACATGAAACTCACAGCGTCAATATATAATCCATTCAACACCACCATCATCATACACCTCAACCATCATCATACACCACCACCATCATCATACACCACCACCATCATCAAACACCTCAACCATCATCATACACCACCATCATCATCATACACCACCATCATCATCATACACCACCACCATCATCATACACCTCAACCATCATCATACACCACCACCATCATCATACACCACCACCATCGTCATACACCACCACCATCGTCATACACCTCAACCATCATCATACACCATCACCATCATCATACACCACCACCATCATACACCACCACCATCATCATACACCACCACCATCATCATACACCACCATCATCATACACCACCATCATCATACACCACCATCATCATACACCACCACCATCATCATACACCACCATCATCATACACCACCATCATCATCATACACCACCATCATCATCATACACCACCACCATCATCATACACCTCCACCATCATCATACACCACCACCATCATCATACACCACCACCATCGTCATACACCACCACCATCGTCATACACCTCAACCATCATCATACACCATCACCATCATCATACACCACCACCATCATACACCACCACCATCATCATACACCACCACCATCATCATACACCACCATCATCATACACCACCATCATCATACACCACCATCATCATACACCACCACCATCATCATACACCACCATCATCATACACCACCATCATCATACACCACCATCATACACCACCACCATCATCATACACCACCATCATCATACACCACCACCATCATCATACACCACCACCATCATCATACACCACCACCATCATCATACACCACCACCATCATCATACACCACCATCATCATCATACACCACCACCATCATACACCACGACCACCACCATCATCATACACCACCACCATCATCATACACCACCACCATCATCATACATACATACCACCATCATCATACACCACCACCATCATCATACACCACCACCATCATCATCATACATACATACCACCATCATCATACACCATAACCCTATATGGACATAGCAGAGCTGCCTCCACTTGAGGCTATAGGATGTATGAAAAGCTGCACGCCACCATCATACACCACCACCACCATATAGACCACCACCACCATACACCACCATAACTGCCTCCACTTGAGGCTATGGGCTGTATGAAGGCTACCCGCCACTCAGCAATGCGTGCACTCACGGGGCCGTGTGGCTGGCAACATGTCCCCACATGAAATGAAACACGTGCCGGCAGCTATACACAACCCCAGATATCAGCGGCCATGGGATGAGAGATTTATTTCAAACAAGATAAGAGCTTTCATAATTTCTTTGGCGATTACCAGGGCATGGAGATCGGAATGAAAGGTATCGCTCCGAATCGGGCTCGTAATCGAGTCTAAACTTAGATATGGCGCAACCAAAGGAAATCGTGATCCTTGAAGGATAAACGAATCGAATAAACGATAAGTCCAAGATCCAAACCAGAAGTCTTGATCCTGATATCTGTTAAGATCACAGCCATCAAACGTAAAGTTCTGGAAGAGAGGTCAAGCAAGTAAAGACGGCTTTAGGGGTCAAGTGGCCATCTCTCTCAGAGTCTAGGCTCTTAGTGTTGACGTTTGTGCCGGGTACTTTAGGGACGGGGAGTGGAGATATGAAGGTGGAGAAGGTGGCGTGAATTATGTGTAATTAATTTAATGATCCACATGACGTTAAACATCAAAAGCTGGGGAGACCATAGAATCAGAGAGGAGACCATAGAATCAGAGAGGAGACCATAGAATCAGAGAGGAGACCATAGAATCAGAGAGGAGACCATAGAATCAGAGAGGAGACCATAGAATCAGAGAGGAGACCATAGAATCAGAGAGGAGACCATAGAATCAGAGAGGAGACCATAAAATCAGAGAGGAGACCATAGAATCAGGGAGGAGACCATAGAATCAGAGAGGAGACCATAGAATGAGAGAGGAGACCATAGAATCAGAGAGGAGACCATAGAATCAGAGAGGAGACCATAGAATCAGAGAGGAGACCATAGAATCAGAGAGGAGACCATGGAATCAGAGAGGAGACTATAGAATCAGAGAGGAGACCATAGAATCAGAGAGGAGACCATAGAATCAGAGAGGAGGCCATAGAATCAGAGAGGAGACCATAGAATCAGAGGAGACCATAGAATCAGAGAGGAGACAATAAAATCAGAGAGGAGACCATAGAATCAGAGAGGAGACCATAGAATGAGAGAGGAGACCATAGAATCAGAGAGGAGACCATAGAATCAGAGAGGAGACCATAGAATCAGAGAGGAGACCATAGAATCAGAGAGGAGACCATAGAATCAGAGAGGAGACCATAGAATCAGAGAGGAGACCATGGAATCAGAGAGGAGACCATAGAATCAGAGAGGAGACCATAGAATCAGAGAGGAGACCATAGAATCAGAGAGGAGACCATGGAATCAGAGAGGAGACCATAGAATCAGTTCAATCAAAAATGGTTCTATAGAAAATATAGAAATATGTGGAGCGGATGTATAGGAAAATTATTACGAGAAAACGTTACGCGGAAATTTTTAAAATTTTACCAGGAAAAATGTATCGGAAAAAAAGTAACGGAACAGTGGTGGAGAGCGTTATAGAAGAACAATTATTTATTGTTAAAATCACTGTTAGGGCTATTTACAAATACCTATAGTTAACTAGTAAATAATGACCTAAACTTAACTAAAAAAACCAGCTTAGAGCAAGGTCAATTACTTGGCTAACACATACATCAGCTAACAATTACCATATTTACATTGTTAAAAAAAAATATTCACAGCTTTTATGTCCTTAAGAAATAATCCAGTGATTACTCTAATTACCAGCACCACATATTTTAAAGAAATACCCGCGTATGTTTAGCTAATAACCCCGAGCTAGAGAGACCTTTTCTGGAAATCCGAGAAGAGAATCCGCCAACAGCGCCCCAGCGGTTCCAAGCGTTAGGTTAACGCGGTGATGCTTGTTTGCCAAGTTCTCCGGCGAGGAGACCCCGAGTGCTGCTATGTTGAATGTGTTCTGTCAGTTGGCGAGGGCAACACGTCGATCACGGTCGGAGTTCTTTGATGGTCGACGCTGATAATCGGGCGCTAAATATCCGAGCCGTGAGTGAGGAGAGTCAACAACTACTTTACACCAGGCCGGGGGGTGTGGGGGTGGGGTGTGGGGGGGTGTGGGGGTGGGTGGGGGGCCAGCCTCACTCAAACGTCAGGGTGCGCAGTGGACCGTCTCATTGGCTATGTACTTCCTGGTCTATCTCAGCATTGTCCAGGTACTTTCTGGTCTATCTCAGCAATAATCATTGCCCATGTACTGGTCTATCTCAGTAGAAATCATTGGCCATGTACTTCCTGGGCTATCTCAGCAGTAATCACTGGCCATGTACTTCCTGGGCTATCTCAGCAGTAATCATTAGCCATGTACTTCCTGGTCTATCTCAGCAGTAATCATTGGCCATGTACTTCCTGGTCTATCTCAGCAGTAATCATTGGCCATGTACTTCCTGGTCTATTTCAGCAGTAATCATTGGCCATGTACTTCCTGGGCTATCTCAGCAGTAATCATTGGCCATGTGGGCCAGGGGTCAAAATGGTGGCGTACATATGCGTGTGAATGTGGCCAAAGAAAACAGTTGATATCTGCAGCAGAAGTAACAAACTATAGCAGTACATTGGCGACATTGCTGCAGAAGTAACTAACTATAGCAGTACATTGGCGACGTTGCAGCAGAAGTAACAAACTATAGCAGTACATTGGTGACGTTGCAGCAGAAGTAACAAACTATAGCAGTACATTGGCGACGTTGCAGCAGAAGTAACAAACTATAGCAGTACATTGGCGACGTTGCAGCAGAAGTAACAAACTATAGCAGTACATTGGCGACGTTGCAGCAGAAGTAACAAACTATAGCAGTACATTGGTGACGTTGCAGCAGAAGTAACAAACTATAGCAGTACATTGGCGACGTTGCAGCAGAAGTAACAAACTATAGCAGTACATTGGTGACGTTGCAGCAGAAGTAACAAACTATAGCAGTACATTGGTGACGTTGCAGCAGAAGTAACAAACTATAGCAGTACATTGGTGACGTTGCAGCAGAAGTAACAAACTATAGCAGTACATTGGTGACGTTGCAGCAGAAGTAACAAACTATAGCAGTACATTGGTGACGTTGCAGCAGAAGTAACAAACTATAGCAGTACATTGGTGACGTTGCCATTTGTAGAGGCCGACCTTGCAGAGTTAATGAACTATTATTAAGAAGTACGTGTAATAAATGGTCTTTGGCAGCGATCGCCCCGGGCCACACGATAGGTATAAATCAGGCGTGTCCAGAGTCCGGCCCGCGGGCCAAATACGCCCCGCGCTGAAATTTTAAAAATCTTTAAAAATAAAATATATAAATAATTTTTTTTAATATTTTGAAATTTAAAAAAAAATTCCCATAGATGTTTTATTTAAACGACATTACGTTTATAAGAAAAGCCAAGATGGATTTGAGGACATAAAACTACTACGTGGGAGTTGATTATAAACAGCCGATGATGTCATGAGCAGTAAAATGTATGAAATGCGATGACGTCCGATGGCAAAAATCGATGTTGCGATATTGTTTATTTTTGCCAACTCGGAAAATGAAATTACTGCGGCGTCGGTGAACTTAAAATTGTAAGTAATCAGTCTGACCAGATGTCTTGTTGTTGATTAACATCACCCGTGTAGTCGTGTATATTGTTTACTTCATTGAACAAGGCGCCGTCTTTGGCCGTCTGTGCAAAAAGTTTGGACAACCCTGGTATAAAACCTACACATCTCAGCCCCAAGTTTGCCCCTCGCCCCCAGGGCGCTGTGTACAGCTGGAGCCGCCCCTGACCACAACTGATCACACGTGTAACCCCCGTGTATTACGTTTACTCTCATAGCTGTCGGCAAAGACACAGTCAAGAGACTCGCCTCTCAGATCACAGTTTGAAAAACAAAGTGTGTGTGTGTGGGGGGGGGGTCCCTGCATATTAGAGCCAGATATCTGTCCACATATTATTATATAGCACAAATCCCAACGGCGTAACACTTTAAAGATGCACATCCAAATATTTGAGACAGAAACATTAAGGCGGAGACGTGTGGCACATTGAACAACAAAACAATTCTATAAACCGGGACTTAAAGACGTCCACAGACTAGTCCGTCAACTGCAGGCCACCAGTTTTCTTTCACGATTTTTAAAAGCAGCAGAGCCAATTAATCTACCACTTTGGCGTCGGTTATTCAAAGATCGTGTAATCCCGGTTGGTAAAACTAAATAACTGTTGTTAAAATAAGTTTTAATTTGCTGCTAGCCGAGTAACTGAAAATGTTTAGTTGACGTGTGTGCGTGTCAGTTTTAGCAGGTATAAATGATATAAGACATAACGTGTACAGAATACATATTAAGTTGATAATTTGGCAGTGGTTCTCAGTTTAAGTTGATAACTTGGCAGTGGTTCTCGGATTAAGTTGATATCTTGACAGTGGTTCTCCTCCAAGAAACGATTTTCTTCGGGAAAACTATCAACTCCACACAAACCATAGTGGATGATGAGTTCGTGAGCGGTAACCAGACAAAACGACAAGTGACAACACGACAAGGTGACTAAATGACAACTGACAAAGCGACAAAACGACAAAGTGACAAAACGACAAGTAACGAAACGACAAGTGACATAACGACACGGTGACAAAACGAGAGAGTGACAAAAATAGTTCAAAATGGGAAAGCTAAAAAAGGCAATGATTTTGACTGTTTTTAGTTTTGGCCGCTGAGCTATTGAGTCTGACACACAGACTATGTTCAAAGTGACATAGTCACGGGGACTTCATTAGGTGGCTCTACAGTGATTTCCGTTGTTTCTATGAGACCTTGTCGTTTTGTCATGGAACCGTTCGTGAGCATATGAAAGGAAAAGACCGGCCGTGTACACACATGTGTGTGAACACCAGCATCACGGGGATCTACACAAGACCGGGTTTGTACACATGTGTGAACACCAGCATCACGGGGATCTACACAAGACCGGGTTTGTACACATGTGTGAACACCAGCATCACGGAGATCTACACAAGACCGGGTTTGTACACATGTGTGTGAACACCAGCATCACGGGGATCTACACAAGACCGGGTTTGTACACATGTGTGTGAACACCAGCATCACGGGGATCTACACAAGACCGGGTTTGTACACATGTGTGAACACCAGCATCACGGGGATCTACACAAGACCGGGTTTGTACACATGTGTGAACACCAGCATCACGGGGATCTACACAAGACCGGGTTTGTACACATGTGTGAACACCAGCATCACGGGGATCTACACAAGACCGAGTTTGTACACATGTGTGAACACCAGCATAACAAGACCAGACCTTGTACACATCGTGTGAACACCAGCATCACAAGACCAGACCTTGTACATGTGTGTGAACACCAGCATCACAAGACCAGACCTTGTACACATCGTGTGAACACCAGCATCACAAGACCAGACCTTGTACACATCGTGTGAACACCAGCATCACAAGACCAGACCTTGTACACATCGTGTGAACACCAGCATCACAAGACCAGACCTTGTATTTGTACATGTGTGTGAACATCAGCATCACAACTTCAGTGACGGACCACGACGAACATCCACAAACTTTTCAAACAGCCCTTCGAGCCGGTTCAACGCGATTTTTGAATACCCGACGCTGAAGTGGTCATTGAGCGACACGCAGCTGTAGGCTTGGCCCCACTTCCCAACCCTCCCCCACGGCCCACAGAGTTTCTCAATTCAACACAGACGTCACGGTTCAAGTTACCACACATCAGGATAGTCGGGCCATCTAAGTGCCCTTTGACCTTTAAGATCGCATCCGACAAATGGAGGTCTGCATACGTAATGTATTTTCATTTGATTATTCAAGCAGACGTTGGATGGTTTTAGGGGGGGGGCCTCTCCTAATATTGGCCGTGTCCATCTGACGGGCCGTGTCCATCTGACGGGCCGTGTCCATCTGACGGGCCGTGTCCATCTGACGGGCCGTGTCCATCTGACGGGCCGTGTCCATCTGACGGGCCGTGTCCATCTGACGGGCCATGTCCATCTGATACAATAAACCAGTTTATGTCGACCAGTAGATCACACATACCAACCAATAGTGTGGTGTTACAGTAGATGACACATTACAGTAGATCACACATACCAACCAATGGTGTGATGGTGTGTTGTATTGATGAAACAGATACGAAACACTGAACATGTATCTAACCAATATTGCGAAAATTAGACACACAAGTCAACAGCTGTTGTTTAAACCATCAACATGGATCTCTCTGTAGCTTTGAATTCATTTAATCATAAAGAAGGCGAGTTTAACCATTCTGCCCATCCTGTATAATAAAAGTTTCTGTCAGGTCATCGATAGCGATTGGTCCCTCAAACACATGTGACTCCTACAGCTAATCATATTGAACACGTTTACGCGGACGTTCAAAACGAGTTATTTTTGGTGCAGTATTTCTTCCAAGACTTTACTTTGAGTTATGCGCGTTGGGATTTATAGTCAAAAAGCTCTGCTTTTACGAGTTATTTATTTTAACTATAATGAATAGTATTTTTGACGTGATCCACGTGTATGCCGGTCGAGACGGCTGTTGGAGGGGAGTTACAACATGCTACCGAACGGTGGCGGAAAGTCCTTGGTCGCCTTGGACGGGCTTTGTTGCTCGTCATAAATAATATTTTATAAAAGTGGACATATTATAAACGTATGACTATCACAATCATAAACATCGTCAGTTTTGGGATGATTCCCATGTCATACATCTTGATGGTCATGTAGATCAGAGCTTCTCAAAGTGGTGGTCCTCGGACCGGTGCCGGTCCGTGGGCCATCCGCTGCCGGTCCGCAGATGTTCTCAAAAAAAGGACAGAAAAAATTGTCAATGCAGGGAAAGTAGTGCACCGGTCCCTGGTGCAATGGAAAAAAATTCCTGCCGGTCCGCCATACTAAAAAGTTTGAGAAGCACTGATGTAGATGGTTTATTCCCCTACATAACGTTCGATAAACCAAACCGGAATCCATGGCACAGTGTACATCGCTCAATGCCGTCAAACCGGTGTACATAGTGCATAGTTCAAAGCCTTGAGTCCAACCAGTGTATAGAGTACATTGATGCATGCTTTCAGTTACAAGAGATCTTGATCCCAAACTTTGTCCCGTGCAGACGATGAACAGATGAATGAGACACAATGAACAAATAAATGTGACACTATGGTCTGATGAATGTTACACCACGTGACACAATAACCCCAACAGTTACGTAAACACGTCCGCTTAGTTTTAACAATGCCAGACCCACGCGAATTGCGGTGTGATAACTGGCCCGTCAAATCTAGATCAACTTTACTGTCAACTTGTTGGAGAATGCCGATTCCAATCTCAATCTTCTATCACAGGGGTCTCCAAACGTTTCAGCCGGAGGGCCGCATTAACTGTCAAACAGCAGTTTGGGGGCCGACAACTAACCCCCAATTACTAAGTTTTGTGGTGAACTACAGGTAAAAATTGTATCTTTTTTTGTAGATTAAAAGGTCTCCAGTGGCCGGATGAGAGGGCCTCGCGAGCCGCATCTGGCCCGCGGGCCGTAGTTTGTAGACCCCTGTTCTATCAGGACGCTGAGCGTGACGGACCAGTGTGGTAGCAGGGTCGCACCTGTAGGTACTAGGGAAAATATCTTAGTCAGAGGAATGAGATCTTGTTTCTAGATATCAGATGTTGTCCCTAGATATCAGATCTTGTCCATATATAAGATCTTGTCCTTATATATATTAGGTCATGTCCCTATATATTAGATCTTTGTCACAGATATCTGATATTGTTCCTTGAGGTCAGATGTTTACCATAACAGAGATAATATATGACTCCTGGTCCTTGTACATTTGTTCATTGTAAATTTGGTAGTTGTATGTTTGGTAGTTGTATGTTTGGTAGTTGTATGTTTGGTAGTTGTATGTTTGGTAGTTGTATTTTTGGTAGTTGTATGTTTGGTAGTTGTATGTTTGGTAGTTGTATGTTTGGTAGTTGTATGTTTGGTAGTTGTATGTTTGGTAGTTGTATGCTTGGTAGTTGTATGTTTGGTAGTTTGATCCTTGTACGTTAGGAGGTTGAGATACACCATTAAATAATCATTCAAAAAATCAAAAGCTCAAATAACACACCCGGGTATTATTAATATTCTCATTGAGACTTGAATGTCAACACATCCCTCAGAGAGAAAACAAATGTTGACAACTATGACGTCATGTCAGCCATATCATGACTGAATGTTACAAGGTTGGGGGGGGGGAGATTTGTGAACAATTTATGACTTGACATTTCCGTTGGTCTTAAACAGTAAGCCTTGGAATGGTATAAGCTGGGTCGCATATGGTATAATGTGGAGATGTGTAGTAATGACTGTTAGTGTGAATGTGGATGTGTACAGCAGTGTAAATGTGGATGTGTACAGCAGTGTAAATGTGGATGTGTACAGCAGTGTCATGTGGAGGTGTGTAGTAGTGTAAATGTGGAGGTGTGTAGTAGTGTACATGTGGAGGTGTGTAGTAGTGTACATGTGGAGGTGTGTAGTAGTGTACATGTGGAGGTGTGTAGTAGTGTAAATGTCGAGGTGTGTAGTAGTGTACATGTGGAGGTGTGTAGTAGTGTACATGTGGAGGTGTGTAGTAGTGTACATGTGGAGGTGTGTAGTAGTGTACATGTGGAGGTGTGTAGTAGTGTACATGTGGAGGTGTGTAGTAGTGTACATGTGGAGGTGTGTAGTAGTGTAAATGTCGAGGTGTGTAGTAGTGTACATGTGGAGGTGTGTAGTAGTGTACATGTGGAGGTGTGTAGTAGTGTACATGTGGAGGTGTGTAGTAGTGTACATGTGGAGGTGTGTAGTAGTGTACATGTGGAGGTGTGTAGTAGTGTACATGTGGAGGTGTGTAGTAGTGTACATGTGGAGGTGTGTAGTAGTGTACATGTGGAGGTGTGTAGTAGTGTACATGTGGAGGTGTGTAGTAGTGTAAATGTGGAGGTGTGTAGTAGTGTACATGTGGAGGTGTGTAGTAGTGTACATGTGGAGGTGTGTAGTAGTGTACATGTGGAGGTGTGTAGTAGTGTACATGTGGAGGTGTGTAGTAGTGTACATGTGGAGGTTTGTAGTAGTGTACATGTGGAGGTGTGTAGTAGTGTACATGTGGAGGTGTGTAGATCAAGAAGTGAAGGAAGTAAAAATTAAACAGATAACTATCGTATATAAAAATAAATTCAGATCAGTTGTGCACTGTTATACTATAACCTATGGGGGATATCCTTGAAATTTGTTGACGCATTGAACACATTTTATTTTTGGAAGTCATTATTCGTTCAAGTCGATGACTGTCTAAGTTGTCAATCCCACTGCTGACATCAAAAATCAGTAAAAACGAGTTTCATAATTGCCCTGAGTCCGAAATCCTGAATGTTTTTTTTTAAACTCTGTCTGACCATTGCCTTCCTCCTGATATTCACTGATATCAAGGCAATATTTAGTCAGACGCCACTAATGCCCAAATATTCAAGTTCTCTTGTTCCAGTCATTCTTGACACGGTGAGACCAACAAGCAAAAACTGTTGAGATCAAAGACTCGGTCCTAAATTCGCTTGTTTTCCTGTAAGGCGTCCTTTGATTGGTCGACCCACTGCTACAAGTAGGACGGAATAATTTCCACGTCATTCACCAGCGATCGGTATCGATAAAGCTGTTTAGATGAATCGCCGCCGCCCAGCGAAACATCAAAGGTATCGGAGTCGATAAATCGATCTGCCCACCTTTGTCTCCCACAGTTTTGCTGATACTTTCTAATCACCCTCATTACCCAGCAGCCATTGGGCTTAGCCTCAAGGCCGGTGTATCACGGGCTTAGGTTCAAATCTTTAGTTACAATGCCCTATTTTAGAAAGGAAATACAGCTCGTTCCCGGCGGGCTAAACTTTCCCTTGCACGTGCAATCTTGTCGAAAATGTTTTTTGGTATTTTAAAAGGCATATCGGAGTCGGAACCAATCATTGAAATCTGGGACTAGGACTACGCCCTTGACGCAACTCAAACGTTACGGAAGGCTGCGACTGCATAATGATATAATGGCGACAAACACAGCGTAGCTTAAATAGGTTCAACCCCCATTGCCGTGGGTTCAACCCCCGTTGCCGTGGGTTCTGTGCTGGCGATATTGTAGGGAAGTTTTGTCTTTGTCCCGTAACGCGCCATGTCTTCATGTTAACAAGTTACGTGCATTAGGGGCGGTAATCTGGCTGGTGGTGTAATCACAGGAAGACTACGGCTCGAGCTATGAAAAGGGAAAAGGGGGAGGGTGGGCCGTGCTTCGATACAATGGAGTGCTTGTAATGTTTTCCCATATATCAAAACGGCGCATGTAAAAATGAGTCGGCCTCTAAATGCCCCAGCCTTCTCGTCCGACTCCTACAAAAATAAATGAGATTTTTAAAAAGAAAAGGTAACTCGAAGTGTTGGTGTGAGGGTAAACAACTTTACCGAAGGTGTTTTTTAAAAAGATCAAATGGCTCTTGAATTCAAGGCAATCGATCAGGTGAGAGGGAGGGGGCTGCATGGCACTAATATTTGGGATGAAAGCACGACAGTGGGAGATGCACCAGCTGAGTAGACAGTGGGAGATGCACCAGCTGAGTAGACAGTGGGAGATGCACCAGCTGAGTAGACAGTGGGAGATGCACCAGCTGAGTAGACAGTGGGAGATGCACCAGCTGAGTAGACAGTGGGAGATGCACCAGCTGAGTAGACAGTGGGAGATGCACCAGCTGAGTAGACAGTGGGAGATGCACCAGCTGAGTAGACAGGGGGAGATGCACCAGCTGAGTAGACAGTGGGAGATGCACCAGCTGAGTAGACAGTGGTAGATGCACCAGCTGAGTAGACAGGAAGTTATTGGGATATCGGATTATTTTATACACGGCTGTTATCTGCGTTTATTAAAGCGCACAAACAACATGGTAAGCAGGCTAAACTAAGTACAAGGCATGTCCATTCGTTCTGTAATAGGACACGGAGGTCATTCGTGGACCATACCCAAACTGTATGGCATAAAAAATATTGTATACCAGAAATCAAATTTTTAACCTGAGTTCATTCGGTCACGAATGAAGCTCGGGCAGGGAACCTAGTCCACTGACAAAAACAACACCACGTGACACATCAGTTTTTGTAAATAACAGAGATGATTGTGCTACACTTTTTACCAAACGACACGTGCGTCTCAAGCCCACGATGCTTACAAATGTTAAGTTTCCGACCCTAAATGACGCAATTACTATCATAGAGGAGGAGGCAGGACATGGCCGTCTTATACTGACCACAGAAGCACGTCACTGATGGCGTCATTACTGCCAGGTAGAGGGATGACATGGCCGTCTTATACTGACGACAGAAGAACCTCACCGATGATTCATGACGTCATTACTATTAGGTAGTGGAAAAACGACGTATTTTTTTGTTTTAATGAGACGGCATCCATAACGCGAAAGGACGCGGTGAATCCAAATAATGTGCAGACAAAAGATAAGAGATGTGCTTCTGGCTCGCTTCCCCTTGCCACTTACTATGGAGGTTGAATTTACGAGGCCTCATCTCCCCCAGACTCAATCAAACGTAGACCGCCCCCCCCCCGCCTCTGTGCGTTCGTAGCTACCGTGAGGTGAGCTCAGGGTGAGTACGTTGCGACGGTAAGACGTAAGGTTGACGACCGCAATAACTACTCCCAGGACGGCACTAGAACTAGGATTGTGGAACCAACTCGTGAGAATAGCTAGCGTATCTTAGAGGCGGTAGACTGTAACTCTGGACTGCAGTAAACCACAGCTTGTCAACTCCCAGATGCTGCTGATGTAAATGAGAAAACTACAAAGAGGCGAGCAGATCTGACAAAGGTATAGATCCACGGCTAGCTGTGGCGTGTGTTTTTGTTCCTGTTACCTTTGTGTGCACCAAAGTTTCACCCCCTCCCGAGCTTTTGTTTATTCCGAGACTTTTTTTTATCCTGAGTAAGCGGGATAGAGCATTCCTCACCACTGTATCAAACTTATTGAATTTAACCAAAAATAATCTGGATTAAACAAAACAAATTATTTATTTAGAGTCGCACGATTAATTGAGTTCATTTTTTTCTTATTTTCAATAGAATTCATTTCTTACTTCTTGTCAATAGACTTTATTTCTTACTTCTTGTCAATAGAATTCATTTCCTACTTCTTATCTTTATACTTCATTTTCTATTCTTATACCTAAAGGTTGGTCCAACCTTAAGAATTGCCATCAAAGCACATCGTTATAGTGCAGTGGTGATAAATGCAGCCAGTAGAATATAAACAATTTCATTATTGTTGCATTCTTTTCAGATTTGTTATTGAAGTTTCGACTTCGTTGCTAATTTAGCCTACTTTTATAAAATTCTTACGTCGTTTCAAAAGCGTGCGTTTGTACTCAAACGGAAATTGGGAATGTTAAAATATTACTAGGTTGATTTGGAAATAATTTTACCAATTTGATTTTGTTTGAACTGTGTTCGTTAAAAAAATTCGCAAAAATAAATAAATAGATGCTACTAAAAATAGATGCTACTAAAAATAATCAAAAACTTTTTGAGAACAACATCTCAAACAACTTTGTCTGACCTCGCTAAATTAGTCATGGAGCATGAAATCACTAGCAGCTTGGTTGACTTACTTAGATGTTTCTAAATTATTTAGAGAATTCTCTGCACTAAAATTTCTTTTTTTTTAAACTATGGATTATACTCAGTATTTTAAGTAAAAACGTATTACATGCAATTGTGTTAATTACTTAGTGACTTAGTTGCAGTGCTGTTGATGGGTATTTGTTTCTGTGGAGGTTCGCTATATTCCACTACATACCTTTTCTTTAATAGAATACTTACATTGTTATTACACAGGGACGCCATATTTTAATTTTGCATGGAGCAGTTCAAAGGCTGAATACGGCCCTGGTGACAGGTATGTATAAAGGCAGTGTTGTGAATAAGACTTGTTTGTACTTGAGGAGTACAGAAGACAGTCGTGTAATGTTGGAGTACAGAAGACAGTCGTGTAATGTTGGAGTACAGAAGACAGCCGTGTAGTGTTGGAGTACAGAAGACAGTCATGTAATGTTGGAGTACAGAAGACAGTCGTGTAATGTTGGAGTACAGAAGACAGCCATGTAATGTTGTACAGAAGACAGTCATGTAATGTTGCTTTACAGAAGACAGTCGTGTAATGTTGGAGTACAGAAGACAGTCATGTAATGTTGACTGAGTACAGAAGACAGTCGTGTAATGTTGGAGTACAGAAGACAGTCATGTAATGTTGGAGTATAGAAGACAGTCATGTAATGTTGGAGTACAGAAGACAGTCATGTAATGTTGGAGTACAGAAGACAGTCATGTAATGTTGACTGAGTACAGAAGACAGTCGTGTAATGTTGGAGTACAGAAGACAGTCATGTAATGTTGGAGTACAGAAGACAGTCATGTAATGTTGGAGTACAGAAGACAGTCATGTAATGTTGGAGTATAGAAGACAGTCATGTAATGTTGGAGTACAGAAGACAGTCATGTAATGTTGGAGTACAGAAGACAGTCATGTAATGTTGACTGAGTACAGAAGACAGTCGTGTAATGTTGGAGTACAGAAGACAGTCATGTAATGTTGGAGTACAGAAGACAGTCATGTAATGTTGGAGTACAGAAGACAGTCATGTAATGTTGACTGAGTACAGAAGACAGTCGTGTAATGTTGGAGTATAGAAGACAGTCGTGTAATGTTGGAGTATAGAAGACAGTCGTGTAATGTTGGAGTACAGAAGACAGTCATGTAATGTTGACTGAGTACAGAAGACAGTCGTGTAATGTTGGAGTATAGAAGACAGTCGTGTAATGTTGGAGTATAGAAGACAGTCGTGTAATGTTGGAGTATAGAAGACAGTCGTGTAATGTTGGAGTATAGAAGACAGTCGTGTAATGTTGGAGTACAGAAGACAGTCGTGTAATGTTGGAGTACCGAAGACAGTCATGTAATGTTGACTGAGTACAGAAGACAGTCATGTAATGTTGGAGTACAGAAGACAGTCGTGTAATGTTGGAGTACAGAAGACAGCCGTGTAGTGTTGGAGTACAGAAGACAGTCGTGTAATGTTGGAGTACAGAAGACAGTCATGTAATGTTGACTGAGTACAGAAGACAGTCATGTAATGTTGGAGTACAGAAGACAGTCGTGTAATGTTGGAGTATAGAAGACAGTCATGTAATGTTGACTGAGTACAGAAGACAGTCATGTAATGTTGGAGTACAGAAGACAGTCATGTAATGTTGGAGTATAGAAGACAGTCATGTAATGTTGGAGTATAGAAGACAGTCATGTAATGTTGACTGAGTACAGAAGACAGTCATGTAATGTTGGAGTACAGAAGACAGTCGTGTAATGTTGGAGTACAGAAGACAGCCGTGTAGTGTTGGAGTACAGAAGACAGTCGTGTAATGTTGGAGTACGGAAGACAGTCATGTAATGTGACACTATTAGTAATGTTGACTGAGTACAGAAGACAGTCATGTAATGTTGGAGTACAGAAGACAGTCGTGTAATGTTGGAGTATAGAAGACAGTCATGTAATGTTGACTGAGTACAGAAGACAGTCATGTAATGTTGGAGTACAGAAGACAGTCATGTAATGTTGGAGTATAGAAGACAGTCATGTAATGTTGGAGTATAGAAGACAGTCATGTAATGTTGACTGAGTACAGAAGACAGTCATGTAATGTTGGAGTATAGAAGACAGTCATGTAATGTTGGAGTATAGAAGACAGTCATGTAATGTTGGAGTATAGAAGACAGTCGTGTAATGTTGGAGTATAGAAGACAGTCGTGTAATGTTGGAGTGCAGAAGACAGTCGTGTAATGTTGACTGAGTACAGAAGACAGTCGTGTAATGTTGGAGTATAGAAGACAGTCGTGTAATGTTGGAGTACAGAAGACAGTCGTGTAATGTTGACTGAGTACAGAAGACAGTCGTGTAATGTTGGAGTATAGAAGACAGTCGTGTAATGTTGGAGTACAGAAGACAGTCGTGTAATGTTGGAGTATAGAAGACAGTCATGTAATGTTGACTGAGTACAGAAGACAGTCGTGTAATGTTGGAGTATAGAAGACAGTCATGTAATGTTGGAGTATAGAAGACAGCCGTGTAATGTTGGAGTATAGAAGACAGTTGTGTAATGTTGGAGTACAGAAGACAGTCGTGTAATGTTGACTGAGTACAGAAGACAGTCGTGTAATGTTGGAGTATAGAAGACAGTCGTGTAATGTTGGAGTACAGAAGACAGTCGTGTAATGTTGGAGTCTAGAAGACAGTCATGTAATGTTGACTGAGTACAGAAGACAGTCGTGTAATGTTGGAGTATAGAAGACAGTCATGTAATGTTGGAGTATAGAAGACAGCCGTGTAATGTTGGAGTACAGAAGACAGTCGTGTAATGTTGGAGTACAGAAGACAGTCGTGTAATGTTGGAGTATAGAAGACAGTCGTGTAATGTTGGAGTATAGAAGACAGTCATGTAATGTTGGAGTACAGAAGACAGTCGTGTAATGTTGGAGTACAGAAGACAGTCGTGTAATGTTGGAGTACAGAAGACAGTCGTGTAATGTTGGAGTACAGAAGACAGTCGTGTAATGTTGGAGTACAGAAGACAGTCGTGTAATGTTGGAGTACAGAAGACAGTCGTGTAATGTTGGAGTATAGAAGACAGTCATGTAATGTTGGAGTACAGAAGACAGCCATGTAATGTTGGAGTACAGAAGACAGTCGTGTAATGTTGGAGTATAGAAGACAGTCATGTAATGTTGGAGTATAGAAGACAGTCATGTAATGTTGGAGTATAGAAGACAGCCATGTAATGTTGGAGTACAGAAGACAGTCGTGTAATGTTGACTGAGTACAGAAGACAGTCGTGTAATGTTGGAGTATAGAAGACAGTCGTGTAATGTTGGAGTACAGAAGACAGTCGTGTAATGTTGACTGAGTACAGAAGACAGTCATGTAATGTTGGAGTACAGAAGACAGTCATGTAATGTTGGAGTATAGAAGACAGTCATGTAATGTTGGAGTATAGAAGACAGTCATGTAATGTTGACTGAGTACAGAAGACAGTCATGTAATGTTGGAGTATAGAAGACAGTCATGTAATGTTGGAGTATAGAAGACAGTCATGTAATGTTGGAGTATAGAAGACAGTCGTGTAATGTTGGAGTATAGAAGACAGTCGTGTAATGTTGGAGTACAGAAGACAGTCGTGTAATGTTGACTGAGTACAGAAGACAGTCGTGTAATGTTGGAGTATAGAAGACAGTCGTGTAATGTTGGAGTACAGAAGACAGTCGTGTAATGTTGACTGAGTACAGAAGACAGTCGTGTAATGTTGGAGTATAGAAGACAGTCGTGTAATGTTGGAGTACAGAAGACAGTCGTGTAATGTTGGAGTATAGAAGACAGTCATGTAATGTTGACTGAGTACAGAAGACAGTCGTGTAATGTTGGAGTATAGAAGACAGTCATGTAATGTTGGAGTATAGAAGACAGCCGTGTAATGTTGGAGTACAGAAGACAGTCGTGTAATGTTGGAGTACAGAAGACAGTCGTGTAATGTTGGAGTATAGAAGACAGTCGTGTAATGTTGGAGTATAGAAGACAGTCATGTAATGTTGGAGTACAGAAGACAGTCGTGTAATGTTGGAGTACAGAAGACAGTCGTGTAATGTTGGAGTACAGAAGACAGTCGTGTAATGTTGGAGTACAGAAGACAGTCGTGTAATGTTGGAGTACAGAAGACAGTCGTGTAATGTTGGAGTACAGAAGACAGTCGTGTAATGTTGGAGTATAGAAGACAGTCATGTAATGTTGGAGTACAGAAGACAGCCATGTAATGTTGGAGTACAGAAGACAGTCGTGTAATGTTGGAGTATAGAAGACAGTCATGTAATGTTGGAGTATAGAAGACAGTCATGTAATGTTGGAGTATAGAAGACAGCCATGTAATGTTGGAGTACAGAAGACAGTCGTGTAATGTTGACTGAGTACAGAAGACAGTCGTGTAATGTTGGAGTATAGAAGACAGTCGTGTAATGTTGGAGTACAGAAGACAGTCGTGTAATGTTGACTGAGTACAGAAGACAGTCATGTAATGTTGGAGTACAGAACACAGTCATGTAATGTTGGAGTATAGAAGACAGTCATGTAATGTTGGAGTATAGAAGACAGTCATGTAATGTTGACTGAGTACAGAAGACAGTCATGTAATGTTGGAGTATAGAAGACAGTCATGTAATGTTGGAGTATAGAAGACAGTCATGTAATGTTGGAGTATAGAAGACAGTCGTGTAATGTTGGAGTATAGAAGACAGTCGTGTAATGTTGGAGTACAGAAGACAGTCGTGTAATGTTGACTGAGTACAGAAGACAGTCGTGTAATGTTGGAGTATAGAAGACAGTCGTGTAATGTTGGAGTACAGAAGACAGTCGTGTAATGTTGGAGTATAGAAGACAGTCATGTAATGTTGACTGAGTACAGAAGACAGTCGTGTAATGTTGGAGTATAGAAGACAGTCATGTAATGTTGGAGTATAGAAGACAGCCGTGTAATGTTGGAGTACAGAAGACAGTCGTGTAATGTTGGAGTATAGAAGACAGTCGTGTAATGTTGGAGTATAGAAGACAGTCATGTAATGTTGGAGTACAGAAGACAGTCGTGTAATGTTGGAGTACAGAAGACAGTCGTGTAATGTTGGAGTACAGAAGACAGTCGTGTAATGTTGGAGTACAGAAGACAGTCGTGTAATGTTGGAGTACAGAAGACAGTCGTGTAATGTTGGAGTATAGAAGACAGTCGTGTAATGTTGGAGTATAGAAGACAGTCATGTAATGTTGGAGTACAGAAGACAGTCGTGTAATGTTGGAGTACAGAAGACAGTCGTGTAATGTTGGAGTACAGAAGACAGTCGTGTAATGTTGGAGTACAGAAGACAGTCGTGTAATGTTGGAGTACAGAAGACAGTCGTGTAATGTTGGAGTACAGAAGACAGTCGTGTAATGTTGGAGTATAGAAGACAGTCATGTAATGTTGGAGTACAGAAGACAGCCATGTAATGTTGGAGTACAGAAGACAGTCGTGTAATGTTGGAGTATAGAAGACAGTCATGTAATGTTGGAGTATAGAAGACAGTCATGTAATGTTGGAGTATAGAAGACAGCCATGTAATGTTGGAGTACAGAAGACAGTCGTGTAATGTTGGAGTATAGAAGACAGCCATGTAATGTTGGAGTATAGAAGACAGTCGTGTAATGTTGGAGTATAGAAGACAGCCATGTAATGTTGGAGTATAGAAGACAGCCGTGTAATGATGGAGTATAGAAGACAGTCGTGTAATGTTGGAGTACAGAAGACAGTCGTGTAATGTTGGAGTACAGAAGACAGCCATGTAATTTTGGAGTACAGAAGACAGTCGTGTAATGTTGGAGTACAGAAGACAGTCGTGTAATGTTGGAGTACAGAAGACAGCCATGTAATTTTGGAGTACAGAAGACAGCCGTGTAATGAACAAGACAGTCGAGTAATGTTGTCTGAGTCTTGTTGTATATTAGAGACCCACGCGAGGGAGCAGACGACCCCCTCCACCCCACCCCATTGACAATATTAAAGTCAGTGATGAATGGCCTCAACCAGGAGCGACGGCGGCCTTCACCTTGCTCGAGAGACACACACCTATCACACAAAGAGGGAAACCATAGCCAATAAAACCACGACAAGCCCAAGACAGCGGTTCTCCACTTTGTTACAGAGGCCCTTGGATGCAACATATTTTTGATACGTGTACATTTATTTATCTACAAACATGAATTGTTTAAAAAAACAGCGTGTCATTAGGTTTTGTCAATTATTAATCAACTGAATCAGAAATACAGAATACCCGTACCCCTCTAATCCAAACCTTCAACTACGATCTCCTACAGTAACTCAAAGACTTGCTTCAGGAAAAAAGAAAACATGTTCATGACATTAAATATAATACTTTGAATAGGCCACCTGGTCATTCATTCAAATTAACTCTTAGCATTGGTATTAGTAATTGTACGTAGGTCCTAGGTCTTGATTTATTGGCATTAAATTACATCTAGGGAAGTCTGTGTTGTCAAATATTTGAACGAAGCTGGTATTGCCAGATATTTGAATAAAGTCTGTGTTGTCAGATATTTGGATGAAGTCTGTGTTGTGAAATATTTGAATAAAGTTTGTGTTGTCAAATATTTGAATAAAGTCTGTGTTGTCAGATATTTGAATGAAGTCTGTGTTGTCAAATATTTGAACGAAGCTTGTCTTGTCAGATATTTGAACGAAGCTGGTATTGCCAGATATTTGAATAAAGTCTGTGTTGTCAGATATTTGGATGAAGTCTGTGTTGTCAAATATTTGAATAAAGTTTGTGTTGTCAAATATTTGAATAAAGTTTGTGTTGTCAAATATTTGAATAAAGTCTGTGTTGTCAGATATTTGAATGAAGTCTGTGTTGTCAAATATTTGAACGAAGCTTGTCTTGTCAGATATTTGAACGAAGCTGGTATTGCCAGATATTTGAATAGAGTCTGTATTGTCAGATATTTGAATAGAGTCTGTATTGTCAGATATTTGAATAAAGTCCTTGTTGTCAAATATTTGAACGAAGCTGGTATTGCCAGATATTTGAATAAAGTCTGTGTTGTCAGATATTTGGATGAAGACTGTGTTGTCAAAAATTTGAACGAAGCTGGTATTGCCAGATATTTGAATAAAGTCTGTGTTGTCAAATATTTGAACGAAGCTTGTCTTGCCAGATATTTGAACGAAGCTGGTATTGCCAGATATTTGAATAAAGTCTGTATTGCCAGATATTTGAATAAAGTCTGTGTTGCCAGATATTTGGATGAAGTCTGTGTTGGCAGATATTTGAGTGAAGACTGTGTTGCCAGATATTTGAACGAAGCTTATATTGCCAGATATTTGAACGAAGCTTGTATTGCCAGATATTTGAAAAAAGTCGGTGTTGCCAGATATTTGGATGAAGTCTGTGTTGCCAGATATTTGAACGAACACAAATATGAAGAACACAAGTCAACGGACCTGGCCACAGTACCATTAAAATAGCGGGTACCTCCCAAAGTGTTTGAGAACCACAAATTGTGCGACACGTTAATTAAAAAAACAAGACGACATGAGCAGTTTGACAATAGAACCATTGACGACCAACTTAGTCAGCCGGTGTGCAGACTAACTTAGCCCATGTGGTGAAGAGGACGTTCAAGGCAAGTGAACTGCCCGAAGCGACAACCACAACAGTTCGGTTTTGTTGTACCTTCTGTTCCCCTTGTTAGAACAGACCTTCTGTTCCTCTTGTTAGAACAGACCTTTTGTTCCTCTTGTTAGAACAGACCTTGTGTTCCTCTTGATAGAACATACCTTGTGTTCCTCTTGATAGAACAGACCTTGTGTTCCTCTTGTTAGATCAGACCTTATTTTATTGGCTAGGACCTAATGCTTGCTGTGCTACATGTGTTTATTTGCGGTAACGAGGTCTTCTCAACGTTTCACCCACAAAATGGCCCCTGAAAAAATGGCCCCTGAAAAAACGGCCCCAGACAAATCGGCCCTGGACTAACAGATGTTAATGGAATAAAAATACTCAAATTTTATAATGGTATTTTTACTCACCGATTCAGTGTCAGTTCACAAGAAACAACAATGATAACATTACAAACAACAATTTAATAACAGTTACTCTATATGGTAGCTAGTCACAATTGTTTGTTGAGAAGAAATAAGATCATAACATCAGAAGAAATAATATCATAACATCAGAAGAAATAATATCATAACATCAGAAGAAATAATATCATAACATCAGAAGAAATAATATCATAACATCAGAAGAAATAATATCATAACATCAGAAGAAATAATATCATAACATCAGAAGAAATAATATCATAACATCAGAAGAAATAATATCATAACATCAGAAGAAATAATATCATAACATCAGAAGAAATAATATCATAACATCAGAAGAAATAATATCATAACATCAGAAGAAATAATATCATAACATCAGAAGAAATAATATCATAACATCAGAAGAAATAATATCATAACATCAGAAGAAATAATATCATAACATCAGAAGAAATGATATCATAACATCAGAAGAAATAATATCATAACATCAGAAGAAATAATATCATAACATCAGAAGAAATAATATCATAACATCAGAAGAAATAATATCATAACATCAGAAGAAATAATATCATAACATCAGAAGAAATAATATCATAACATCAGAAGAAATAATATCATAACATCAGAAGAAATAATATCATAACATCAGAAGAAATAATATCATAACATCAGAAGAAATAATATCATAACATCAGAAGAAATAATATCATAACATCAGAAGAAATAATATCATAACATCAGAAGAAATAATATCATAACATCAGAAGAAATAATATCATAACATCAGAAGAAATAATATCATAACATCAGAAGAAATAATATCATAACATCAGAAGAAATAATATCATAACATCAGAAGAAATAATATCATAACATCAGAAGAAATAATATCATAACATCAGAAGAAATAATATCATAACATCAGAAGAAATAATATCATAACATCAGAAGAAATAATATCATAACATCAGAAGAAATAATATCATAACATCAGAAGAAATAATATCATAACATCAGAAGAAATAATATCATAACATCAGAAGAAATAATATCATAACATCAGAAGAAATAATATCATAACATCAGAAGAAATAATATCATAACATCAGAAGAAATAATATCATAACATCAGAAGAAATAATATCATAACATCAGAAGAAATAATATCATAACATCAGAAGAAATAATATCATAACATCAGAAGAAATAATATCATAACATCAGAAGAAATAATATCATAACATCAGAAGAAATAATATCATAACATCAGAAGAAATAATATCATAACATCAGAAGAAATAATATCATAACATCAGAAGAAATAATATCATAACATCAGAAGAAATAATATCATAACATCAGAAGAAATAATATCATAACATCAGAAGAAATAATATCATAACATCAGAAGAAATAATATCATAACATCAGAAGAAATAATATCATAACATCAGAAGAAATAATATCATAACATCAGAAGAAATAATATCATAACATCAGAAGAAATAATATCATAACATCAGAAGAAATAATATCATAACATCAGAAGAAATAATATCATAACATCAGAAGAAATAATATCATAACATCAGAAGAAATAATATCATAACATCAGAAGAAATAATATCATAACATCAGAAGAAATAATATCATAACATCAGAAGAAATAATATCATAACATCAGAAGAAATAATATCATAACATCAGAAGAAATAATATCATAACATCAGAAGAAATAATATCATAACATCAGAAGAAATAATATCATAACATCAGAAGAAATAATATCATAACATCAGAAGAAATAATATCATAACATCAGAAGAAATAATATCATAACATCAGAAGAAATAATATCATAACATCAGAAGAAATAATATCATAACATCAGAAGAAATAATATCATAACATCAGAAGAAATAATATCATAACATCAGAAGAAATAATATCATAACATCAGAAGAAATAATATCATAACATCAGAAGAAATAATATCATAACATCAGAAGAAATAATATCATAACATCAGAAGAAATAATTTTACAATATGACCACTTTCTTTAAAGGTGAAAAGGTTGAACAAAGGTTAAAAAAAATATTTTTAAAAAAAATAATATATATATATATAAAAAGTGAACAATTTGTCTGGGGTCGTTTTGACCGGTCATCCTTCTCAACATAAGTTTTAACAAGTTGAACTTTTTAAGACTACTTAGAACGTTTTCATTTTCTTAACTCGTTGGACACAGTGGCGTAGCGAGGAGGGGGCAAGGGGATAAATGCCCCGGGCGGCACTTGGCTAGGGGCGGCAAATTCCTAGTCTTTAGTAAGTATCTAACAAGGAACATTTTACAAACAAAGTGGAGCATTTTTTTATCTAAGTAAAAGAAAAGCCTAATACGAAATTCACACAAGAAATAAAGGAACTATCCTTTAAGTATATGAACGATTCTTCTGTCAAAATTTAAATCTCCTTATTGGCTATGAATTCTTCTGATACTAATGCTACTGTGCTGATAACCAGAGGGTTAATTTGGTTGCTTCTTCATATTTGATAGCCGCTACTGTTATAAGAGCAAAAATTACTGTACTTTATCCATTTGAAACACGAGCCAATTGAATGTTCTGAGCGGCACATTGTTGGGGCGCGGCAAATTCCTGTTTTTTTAATTAGCTTTGAACAAGTGAAAAACGTTGAAATAAATTTTAATAAAAATAAAAGAAAAGCCAAGATAAAAAATAGAAATGTAGAAACTATATTAAAATACGTCAACTTTTCTAATACCAAACTTCAAAAGCCATAATGAATCTGAAGTCTTCTGAAACTAATGCTACTGAGCTGAATGAAAAACATAGGGGCTGAAGCAGTATACGAACGTAACCTTAATGTGTAATTGACATATAGTTGATTCAAGTTTGATATTAACGTAAGTAAACTATAGGGGGGAAATTGTTGGCGTACTTAATTGGTTTATTCTTCCAAAGCATCATTATATTAATTTTAATGTCTTTTTTTGTGTGGCATAAACAAAAAATAATGAAAAAATTGCTTATCTAATGAAATTAAAACTTGGCACATATAAATATAATATTAGTATTATTAGCCACTCATGAACAAGTGCTCAACTTTTCCAAAGATGTTTACAATTGGAAGGAACCAGAAAACGGATTTTGTTTTAAAAAATGTCTTTTAATAAAGAACAACAAGACGTTGTAAAAGAAAACAAAACAAAAAAGACAATAAGTTCTTGTTAGAATGTTTGACATTATTCAATCCTGGTAAACTTTAATGTGGCTATTTGAGCTCACAGAGATGACAAAAATGTTGCAAGTAAATGTAATATTTTGGAACCGATTCATTTGCTTGAAGTACAATCGAGCATTCGAGAATATCGTGTAAAAAAAAAGATAAACAAAAAACTTGTAATCTTAAATTCAAACTGAGCTCATAGCAATCTTAGAATATACATTTCGCAAAAAATTAGTTTTCAATAACAAGATGCCAAATATTTTTCGAATGATTTCGATATCTTTTCATATATTGCATAAAAGGATCAAACAAAGCCCGCTTCTGTGATATGAAAAGATTGAAAACAAAAAAAGTAGACGTAGAATCTTTCAAAGATTTCATTTAAAGTGAATCTGCATACGAAATATCTGAAATGATTTTAAATAAATGATGATCTTAAAATAAAAGACAACACAAGCCTAACACGTGATAATACATCTTAATGGATGGGAAGCTTACATGAATTATTTTTTTAAAATACGCAAAAACATAGAATCTTAATGTCAAATCTCGCCCAAACAGTTCATTAAACCTCAATTGTTTACATGGTACTCCACGTGAAACGAACTTTAACTATTTTAGTACGGTAGAACGTTATTACGCATTCTTTTACATGTCCATGAACCGTTGCGAATATCTAATTGCTTCTACAATCAAGGCATTAAACAGGCTTCAAGATACAAAATAGTGAATATCCCATGGACCCATTTTGAGGTTATGTTGATATCTATAGAAGAACTGACTTGAGGCAGACGAAAAGCTCAACACATGAACAGACGAAGGAACATTTTTAGTCGCAATTAAATCTTTTTATTTTCTAATTATTTACGTTTGAAATTTGAAAACATGTACTTTTTAACGTCAATGATGCCAGAAATTATTTACAAATGGTCAGTGCTAAAAAAAATATTTGCAGTAGAGGGTACAGAGAAACTAATGGAATACTTAGACAATTGATACAATTTTATGTATAAGCCTCATCCTTTTAATCGAACCTTCCCATAAAAAAAGAGAGAGTTAATATTTGGTAATCGAAGCCAGTAGGTATACATGTTATGTAGAAACACAGTTGAGAAGAAAGTTTTATTCTTAAAAAGATGAGATTTCTGTAGAAATTCATGTGAGGTTTTGGCAGTTTTATAGAATTAGTAAGGTATATATGATTTATTTACAACATCTAATCTACTGGACTTTGAAATTTTGCTTTCAAATTAGAGTATTCAAAATATCTCACATGACATTGTCATGCAAGAAATATTTGACCTCATGGGTTTTTAAAATATTAATAAACGAAAGACAGCTTATTTATTCAAGTTTATTAAGATATTTAGGCTCGAAATTACCTTGCCTAAAATAATATAATTAATTCAAACATTGCGTACAACTGTCTTATGTAATGCAAGGTGTTAAAGTAGCTTCTCTAAAATTAAGTTAATGAAAAATTAAATACGATCAATTATGAATACACCAAGATTGACCAATCTATAGCTATATTGATATTGAGCATGACATGGCTAACTAAATTGATACATGAAAACTTCAATTTTATGAAAGAAATGAAAGCTTTTCTTTTATTTCTAAAATAAAAATGTAGTGTCATTATTGCTTTTTAATTATTTTTTCTAAAACTATATTTATAGCGTTAACATTTATTTATTTATTTTGCCTGAAAATTTAGGATCTGCCCCGGGCGGCATATACCCTCGCTACGCCACTGGTTGGACACCAGAAGTGTTTGTAAAGGTAAAACAAAGTCTTTCTTTGTCACCAACATAACCTTCACCATCATTTTAGGTAATTTGTCCTAAATCAGTTATTTGAAAATGTGTGTAGTTTGAGATTGAGAATTTTCGGAAATTGTTAACATGAATATCATGTATTTTCTTCATCATGTTAATTTTATTACATGAATGTTTTTGACGGGATGGGGTGGGGGGTATTTAAATACAACCTCGGCCCCCCTCCGCCACACTTACAGTGGAAACAGCCGCTTTCCCCCTTCCCCCTTGAATCCCTATTTAATCTGAGTGCAATAGTGGAGCGTTTACTGCATATTATCATAGATGAATCACTAGTCTAAATATGCATCTATTGTCTATCATTACAACTGAACATTACCCCCCTCCGATAGAACGATGTTTATGATAAATATAAGAGTTGATGGCATGTCTCAAGATAAAGTTGAATGAACCGTGACAAACCAGTGGACATGAACCGTGACCAACCAGTGGGCATGAACCATGACCAACCAGTGGACATGAACCATGACCAACCAGTGGACATGAACCATGACCAACCAGTGGGCATGAACCATGACCAACCAGTGGACATGAACCATGACCAACCAGTGGACATGAACCATGACCAACCAGTGGGCATGAACCATGACCAACCAGTGGACATGAACCATGACCAACCAGTGGACATGAACCATGACCAACCAGTGGACATGAACCATGACCAACCAGTGGACATGAACCATGACCAACCAGTGGACATAAACCATGACCAACCAGTGGACATGAACCATGACCAACCAGTGGACATGAACCGTGACCAACCAGTGGACATGAACCATGACCAACCAGTGGACATGAACCATGACCAACCAGTGGACATGAACCATGACCAACCAGTGGACAAAGTTTCGCCACCCTCCAGTACACAACCACCTTCAAGAAACTCGAGCGACTCACCATGGGTCCGACTCAGAGGCAGCGACGGCGCCAATCAATATGTACAGGCGATGGAGATCTGTGACTCACTGGTCGCTCTGAGGATGATCGGAAACCGTGGACTGACTAATGCTGGAGTCGAGATAATCCAACCAGTGCTGCAGACGTTGTAATCCAACCTGTGCTGCCGGCCACTGTCATCATATGGACACATGACCATTTCCTTTTTATCGGCGTGACTGTTAACGGCCGTACGGGACCATGGACGTTTCCGAAATTCAAGACGAACCCGTGGATTACCTTGTCTTTTCTAATATTTCCTTCAGGGTTGTCAATGTCTCCCTCCGTATTCTCAATGTATCCACTCTGTATTGTCAATGTCTCCCCTCTGTGTTGTCAATGTTCCCCATCTGTGTTATCAATGTCCCTCCTCTGTGTTGTCAATGTCTCCCCTCTGACTTGTCAATGTCTCCCCTCTGTGTTCTTAATGTCTACCCTCTGTGTTGTCAAAGCTCCGATTTCTTCCATGTTTTTCACGGTGTCATCACGGGTAGTCGACATTCAGTGCGTGTTGTTTCCCATTGTCAGAGGTTACGGTCCTTCGTAGTCTCGAGTTGTCCCCCCCCCTGCTATCTTTTGTCAGTACAGGGTGTGCGAATACTTGGCGCCATTTCCTATTTATCCTACGACACTCTGTTAGGCTATGGATCAGTCTCGGTGTATGACACTTATATTAACCCATGGAGTCCGGACAGGTCTCGGTGATGTATGCGCCCCGGTCTAGTAAAACAATGTTGATGCTAAGGTCAAGGTCAATTTAACATCTTTTACTTATAGCACATCAGCAGACCGTGCAGTTTACTTTCAATAACATTTGAACGCCTGCGGAAAAGTAAGACAAAACTGTTTTGAGTTTAGGTTTGTCATTCCTTTGAACAACTGTTAAAACATCAGACATTTTACGTCAAGATTGTTTTAAATGGTGCTGGATTGCAGTAGGGAGTAAGGATTGAGTAATTCGATTTTTTTTTCAATTTAAAGTTAACTTATACTAATATATAGAACAATGCCCACCATATGTCATATACTTTGTAAACGTTATAGCAATCAATATTGTTTAAATTAATAACCTTCTTGATTCTTGGAAAAATACCCATCTTATGTCAAGATGTGACAGACTTCTTGAGGCGCGAGACAAAAAGAAAACATTTTCTCATCAGTAGGAACTGAAATGTGTATAACAAACTCAAAGTATTTAATCCTCGGGAAGTCAACAATAATGACTTAAGTCACCGTTGAGGACTTCTTTCTGTATATGTAGGCCTACTAATCCAGTAATCCATGTTTCAAGCGTGCTAATAAAGCCAGGTGTGCACAGATGATAGGATCAACTGTATGCCCCTCATCACGGCTATTATAATGAACAACAGTTGTCAACATCACCACTAATGCAAGTGTGTAAACAAACAAAACTCATCCTAACAGACTAGACATAAACCATGGATAAGGGTAGGACGCAATAAATTCAGTAAATGAATAATATTCTGTATAGACGGAGCACCTGTAACAGGTAAGATGCTCACGATGCTCACGTTCCCTTCCATTAAATAGATCCCTTAATTAACGACCCTGTAAAATATCTAGGTCTAAATCAAAATATGGATGCTATGATTATGATTAAAATATCTAGGTCTAAATCTGAATGCTATAGTTGAAATATCTGGGATTAAAACAGGATGCTATCATTGTAATATTTAGGTACTTGTGACTTGTAATCACTGATAACTACTTTGACATTGTCTGCTTTGTAATTACTTTGTTGTGTCATTGTGTTACGTTGTTCCTACTACTAATAATCATTAATAATGCTATTACTATTCTTATTAACTATTAAGTCTTCTGTTAGGCCAGGCTGTTACAGTTACACTACTATTGTTCTGCTGGGCCAACTAGTTTGTCAACAGTTTAACTACTACTAATTCTATAATGTTGGACTGACACAACTGCCAATGTACCTGTTAATATAGCTTAGGACTACTACTATGAATGCAGGAACCCCTCCACTAGTAGAATGACATAGGTCCGCCCATGAGAACCCAACTATGCTATAAATAGCCAACTTACTGTGTTAGTGTCTATCTCTCAGCGACCTCCGGCCATCCACTGAACACTCATATACACCACTCTGAGGAATGCACAAACACACAAAGACTCCACTATGAAACCGTTTGTTTAGAATTGAGGAGGAAGAAGAAAATCCACCGAAGCCAAAGTTTGAAGCTTTTCCTCTGCGTCCGCGAATGAGGCGATCCTAACGGAATATCACGCCAACCAATGCTGGTGCACGGCGGGCCCTGGACACGGCTGGGTTCAATAGGGGGAGAGAAGGAGGGGTGCGACGACCGGACGGGTGGGGGAGGAAGGGGGAGTGCGAGGCTGTTGTGGACGCTACCAACAGGAGTCGTGTGAGTGAATAGAGCGCTGGAGGAGGGGGGGCACGGCTAATTCTCGCGTACCTTTCTGTTTAACCGAACCCCTTGGGTTACAGCATTACTTGACAGTACGGCTAGTTCTCGCGTATCTTTCTGTTAAACCGAACCCCTTCGGTTACAGCAATACCTGACAGTACGGGTAGTTCTTGCGTATCTTTCTGTTTCGCCGAACCCCTTCGGTTACAGCAATACCTGACTGTAAGGGAGCGATAAGGCGAAAAGTTGTTTAATTTTTTTTTACAATGTTGAGTCATTGCCTTAAAAATAATAGTACGCAAAAGATACTTAAAAATTGAGCACTTAACGCAAAAACTTAGTAAAAATCTCCAAAACGAATATTGAAACAATGTAATTTATAAAGACAAAAACAAAAATTAAAAAGTAAGGTCCTTTATTAGCCTAAAAAAGTGAAACCCCCAGGAATAGCCTCACTAAAATCACCAAACAATAAAGCCTATAATGATGATGATATGAAAGCTAACATCCTCAACACATGCTTTGCATCAGGATTTTCAGTCTCAGGGGACAAGGGCGTCTCAATAAACTCAAATGACATAGAAGTAATAGGTAACTTATCTTATCTGTTACATACGCTCCTTCTATACAGAATATTATTGCGTCCTATAATAACATAGCTGTAGACGAAAGAGGTATAAATAAACACATAGCAAACTTACAAACGAACAAAGCGAATGGTCCAGACAAAAGAGCTAAACAGTGAACTATCCCCAATGCTTGAAGTGCTTTTTCAAGCCTCTATAACCCTGGGTAAGGTGCCCCAGGATTGCAAACTAGCTAAAAGGGAGATTTTTTTTAAATGACCTTTTGTAATTATAGACCTTTTTGACTTTTAATATTACTTGTAAATTACTAGAACACATAATATGTAATTTACTTTAATAGAATAGTTAATCACCTAGACACATCATCACAGCTTTATGAAAATTGGATAATGGGAAACACAATTAATTGGCCCTATAGAATACTATAGATGATCTGTCAAAAGGATTATATAATAATAATAATTGTGAAACTCAAGCGATCCCAGCAGTTTTTTAATCATAAACTTATCTCAATAAGATTTTTTTTGGTCCCATAACCTCGTGGTCGTAGGGGGTCCATTAGAACTTTCTCGGGGCTTGGTAGACCTTGGCGGCGCCCATCTCCTCTCCGGGTCAGCGGAGGACTTTTCAGCGATAGTCATTCATCAACATTTTTATTGTGCCTTTAACGTGAGGCGAGCGCACTATTGACTTCGATATCAGCCGCCTGGATAAATAAGAGTTAGGAATTACATATACGTTTTACATTTTTTAATGGACTAAAACTCTTCAATAAAATAATCGATTGACTACCAACCTGAGTAGTTTGAGAATGGCTGTGCCATCAATTTATCAACAACACGTGTAGTGTGTAACTAAAGAGATCAATTTATCAACAACACGTGTAGTGTGTAACTAAAGAGCGTGCGTCACACTTGATAACATCCATAAACTTATAAAACCTTGATATCAACTTTCTATTTCTATTCGTGGATAACATCCATAAACTTATAAAACCTTGATATCAACTTTCTATTTCTATTCGTGGATAACATCCATAAACTTATAGAACCTTGACATCAACTTTCTATTTCTATTCGTGGATAACATCCATAAACTTATAGAACCTTGACATTAACTTTCTATTTCTATTCGTGGATATCGAAACATCACACGCTTCGGATTATTGAATGGAATTGTGCATCACAATTGTTGTAGGACAGCGCTATTCACAATTGTTGTAGGACGGCGCTATTCACAATTGTTGTAGGACGGCGCTATTCACAATTGTTGTAGGAGGGCGCTATTCACAATTGTTGTAGGACAGCGCTATTCACAATTGTTGTAGGACAGCGCTATTCACAATTGTTGTAGGACAGCGCTATTCACAATTGTTGTAGGACAGCGCTATTCAAAATTGTTGTAGGACAGCGCTATTCACAATTGTTGTAGGACAGCGCTATTCACAATTGTTGTAGGACATCGCTATTCAAAATTGTTGTAGGACAGCGCTATTCACAATTGTTGTAGGACAGCGCTATTCACAATTGTTGTAGGACAGCGCTATTCACAATTGTTGTAGGACATCGCTATTCACAATTGTTGTAGGACAGCAATATTCACAATTGTTGTAGGACAGCGCTATTCACGGGCCAAAGTTAAATATAAATGTGGCTAGTTAACTTTTCTTAATATCCCGTCTATGTCATATCGTTATCTATGTTATCAAATTTCAAAATTTTACTTTATAATTTGGACATCATTTGGACATTTCATCAGCTTCATTCATTGCGTTAGTTTTTAAGTCTCTTGCCAGGACAGTCTCTTACGTCACTTGGGTAGTGTCATCAATGAGAAGATAAATATAGATTGTCACACAGTTTACCTGTGTTTTGGTCACCTAGACTTCATAGACTTCCTAGACCTATGCAATGCTTTCTTTATTAAAACCTGGTGTGTATAGAAAGGTTGATCCAAACCTGGTGCGTAAGAGAGGTTGGTCCAAACTTGGTGTGTAGGAAAATGTTGGTCCAAACTTGGTGTGTAGGAAAATGTTGGTCCAAAGATGGTGTGTAGAGAAAGGTTGGTCCAAACTTGGTGTGTAGAAAAAGGTTGGTCCAAACCTGGTGTGGAGAGAAAGGTTGGTCCAAACCTGGTGTGTAGAGAAAGGTTGGTCCAAACCTGGTGTGTAATAGAGGTTGGTCCAGACCTGGTGTGTAGAGAAAGGCTGGTCCAAACTTGGTGTGTAGAGAAAGGTTGGTCCAAACCTGGTGTGTAGAGAAAGGTTGGTCCAAACCTTGTGTGGAGAGAAAGGTTGGTCCAAACCTGGTGTGTAGAGAAAGGTTGGTCCAAACCTGGTGTGTAGAGAATGGTTTGTCCAAACCTGGTGTGTAGAGAAAGGTTGGTCCAAACCTGGTGTGTAGAGAAAGGTTGGTCCAAACCTGGTGTGTAGAGAAAGGTTGGTCCAAACCTGGTGTGTAGAGAAAGGTTGGTCCAAACCTGGTGTGTAGAGAAAGGTTGGTCCAAACTTGGTGTGTAATAGAGGTTGGTCCAAACTTGGTGTGTAGAGAAAGGTTGGTCCAAACCTGGTGTGTAATAGAGGTTGGTCCAAACTTGGTGTGTAGAGAAAGGTTGGTACAAACCTGGTGTGTAGAGAAAGGTTGGTCCAAACCTGGTGTGTAATAGAGGTTGGTCCAAACCTGGTGTGTAGAGAAAGGTTGGTCCAAATCTGGTGTGTAATAGAGGTTGGTCCAAACTTGGTGTGTAGAGAAAGGTTGGTACAAACCTGGTGTGTAGAGAAAGGTTGGTGCAAACCTGGTGTGTAGAGAAAGGTTGGTCCAAACTTGGTGTGTAGAGACGGGTTGGTCCAAACTTGATGTAGAGAGAGGTTGATCCAAATTTGTGTAGAGAAAGGTTTGTCCAAACCTGGTGTGTAGAGAAAGGTTGGTCAAAACTTGGTGTGTAGAGACCGGTTGGTCCAAACTTGATGTAGAGAGAGGTTGGTCCAAATTTGTGTAGAGAAAGGTTGGTCCAAACCTGGTGTGTAGAGAAAGGTTGGTCCAAACCAGCCTTACATCAGGGCTATAGCTATAATGGTGAGGACCAATGCTGCGCGGCTACGCGGCAACGCAGATATCTAAAAGACGCCGCGCAGCAAATTTTGATTAGGATAAGTTATATGACCGTGTTATTGGGTTGTGATATTTTACACAAAGAATGGTTGCTGTGCAACTTTGTACATGAGTTTGTTATTTTTCACACGGGCCAACGAACCTTAGAGGGAACATTGGTGAGGAGTGAGTAAAATCTCAAGAAGATGCGACAAATGCCCACCACCTTAAAAACCGGTCTACTAAGGCCAAAATAGTTTATGTAAACTGCACCCAAAGACAAAGATGAATTTGATGACTTCAAATACAGAGACACTCTCACATCTTTGCCTAGAAGCACCTTCTCATTCATCGAGGAAGTCAACTGATCAGCAGTGTTATTCCCAACTCAAATATACGTTCAGGGAAGGAAATACAAAGACAGACATCCGATGAAAGAAAGTAATGGGGGAAGTATGTTGTGACTGTAACATTAAAACAACCAAAGTATCTCAAACGCCATTCAATTTCTCATGCATGGCAGCCAAATTATCTATCCACTTAATTAAAAATCATTTAGAACCTTTGCATTGCAAGCTTGCGTACAGAGAGTATGAAGTTATGTGTATATCTTTACATAAACTGCTTAAATTTTTCAGACTTCTTGTGGTGGTATCAATGGCAAGTTGTGTTTCTCAGAAATTAGAGAAGTATCACTTGCTGTCAATTACGAAAGTTACCACACTCTTCATCTGGTGTTAAATCCTGTCCAAACACGTTTTTTCTCTGACCTACATATAGGGATACATCATTTTTCACATGATAAACCGATAAATCAGCAACTTTTAAGAAATCTATCATTTGGATTGATGACAACATTGGACACTCTAACATAAGGTCGGTTATCATTTGGATTGATGACAACATTGGACGCTCTAACATAAGGTCGGTTATCATTTGGATTGATGACAACATTGGACGCTCTAACATAAGGTCGGTTATCATTTGGATTGATGACAACATTGGACACTCTAACATAAGGTCGGTTATCATTTGGATTGATGACAACATTGGACACTCTAACATAAGGTCGGTTATCATTTGGATTGATGACAACATTGGACGCTCTAACATAAGGTCGGTTATCATTTGGATTGATGACAACATTGGACGCTCTAACATAAGGTCGGTTATCATTTGGATTGATGACAACATTGGACGCTCTAACATAAGGTCGGTTATCATTTGGATTGATGACAACATTGGACACTCTAACATAAGGTCGGTTATCATTTGGATTGATGACAACATTGGACGCTCTAACATAAGGTCGGTTATCATTTGGATTGATGACAACATTGGACGCTCTAACATAAGGTCGGTTATCATTTGGATTGATGACAACATTGGACGCTCTAAAATAAGGTCGGTTATCATTTGGATTGATGACAACATTGGACGCTCTAACATAAGGTCGGTTATCATTTGGATTGATGACAACATTGGACGCTCTAACATAAGGTCGGTTATCATTTGGATTGATGACAACATTGGACGCTCTAACATAAGGTCGGTTATCATTTGGATTGATGACAACATTGGACGCTCTAACATAAGGTCGGTTATCATTTGGATTGATGACAACATTGGACACTCTAACATAAGGTCGGTTATCATTTGGATTGATGACAACATTGGACGCTCTAACATAAGGTCGGTTATCATTTGGATTGATGACAACATTGGACGCTCTAACATAAGGTCGGTTATCATTTGGATTGATGACAACATTGGACGCTCTAACATAAGGTCGGTTATCATTTGGATTGATGACAACATTGGACGCTCTAACATAAGGTCGGTTATCATTTGGATTGATGACAACATTGGACGCTCTAACATAAGGTCGGTTATCATTTGGATTGATGACAACATTGGACGCTCTAACATAAGGTCGGTTATCATTTGGATTGATGACAACATTGGACACTCTAACATAAGGTCGGTTATCATTTGGATTGATGACAACATTGGACACTCTAACATAAGGTCGGTTATCATTTGGATTGATGACAACATTGGACACTCTAACATAAGGTCGGTTATCATTTGGATTGATGACAACATTGGACGCTCTAACATAAGGTCGGTTATCATTTGGATTGATGACAACATTGGACGCTCTAACATAAGGTCGGTTATCATTTGGATTGATGACAACATTGGACGCTCTAACATAAGGTCGGTTATCATTTGGATTGATGACAACATTGGACGCTCTAACATAAGGTCGGTTATCATTTGGATTGATGACAACATTGGACGCTCTAACATAAGGTCGGGTTATCATTTGGATTGATGACAACATTGGACGCTCTAACATAAGGTCGGTTATCATTTGGATTGATGACAACATTGGACGCTCTAACATAAGGTCGGTTATCATTTGGATTGATGACAACATTGGACACTCTAACATAAGGTCGGTTATCATTTGGATTGATGACAACATTGGACACTCTAACATAAGGTCGGTTATCATTTGGATTGATGACAACATTGGACACTCTAACATAAGGTCGGTTATCATTTGGATTGATGACAACATTGGACACTCTAACATAAGGTCGGTTATCATTTGGATTGATGACAACATTGGACACTCTGACATAAGGTCGGTTATCATTTGGATTGATGACAACATTGGACACTCTAACATAAGGTCGGTTATCATTTGGATTGATGACAACATTGGACGCTCTAACATAAGGTCGGTTATCATTTGGATTGATGACAACATTGGACGCTCTAACATAAGGTCGGTTATCATTTGGATTGATGACAACATTGGACACTCTAACATAAGGTCAGTTATCATTTGGATTGATGACAACATTGGACACTCTAACATAAGGTCGGTTATCATTTGGATTGATGACAACATTGGACGCCATAACATAAGGTCGGTTATCATTTGGATTGATGACAACATTGGACGCTCTAACATAAGGTCGGTTATCATTTGGATTGATGACAACATTGGACGCTCTAACATAAGGTCGGTTATCATTTGGATTGATGACAACATTTGACGCTCTAACATAAGGTCGGTTATCATTTGGATTGATGACAACATTGGACACTCTAACATAAGGTCGGTTATCATTTGGATTGATGACAACATTGGACACTCTAACATAAGGTCGGTTATCATTTGGATTGATGACAACATTGGACGCTCTAACATAAGGTCGGTTATCATTTGGATGGATGACAACATTGGACGCTCTAACATAAGGTCGGTTATCATTTGGATTGATGACAACATTGGACGCTCTAACATAAGGTCGGTTATCATTTGGATTGATGACAACATTGGACGCTCTAACATAAGGTCGGTTATCATTTGGATTGATGACAACATTGGACGCTCTAACATAAGGTCGGTTATCATTTGGATTGATGACAACATTGGACGCTCTAACATAAGGTCGGTTATCATTTGGATTGATGACAACATTGGACACTCTAACATAAGGTCGGTTATCATTTGGATTGATGACAACATTGGACGCTCTAACATAAGGTCGGTTATCATTTGGATTGATGACAACATTGGACGCTCTAACATAAGGTCGGTTATCATTTGGATTGATGACAACATTGGACACTCTAACATAAGGTCGGTTATCATTTGGATTGATGACAACATTGGACACTCTAACATAAGGTCGGTTATCATTTGGATTGATGACAACATTGGACACTCTAACATAAGGTCGGTTATCATTTGGATTGATGACAACATTGGACACTCTAACATAAGGTCGGTTATCATTTGGATTGATGACAACATTGGACACTCTAACATAAGGTCGGTTATCATTTGGATTGATGACAACATTGGACACTCTAACATAAGGTCGGTTATCATTTGGATTGATGACAACACTGGACGCTCTAACATAAGGTCGGTTATCATTTGGATTGATGACAACATTGGACGCTCTAACATAAGGTCGGTTATCATTTGGATTGATGACAACATTGGACACTCTAACATAAGGTCGGTTATCATTTGGATTGATGACAACATTGGACACTCTAACATAAGGTCGGTTATCATTTGGATTGATGACAACATTGGACGCCATAACATAAGGTCGGTTATCATTTGGATTGATGACAACATTGGACGCTCTAACATAAGGTCGGTTATCATTTGGATTGATGACAACATTGGACGCTCTAACATAAGGTCGGTTATCATTTGGATTGATGACAACATTGGACGCTCTAACATAAGGTCGGTTATCATTTGGATTGATGACAACATTGGACACTCTAACATAAGGTCGGTTATCATTTGGATTGATGACAACATTGGACACTCTAACATAAGGTCGGTTATCATTTGGATTGATGACAACATTGGACGCTCTAACATAAGGTCGGTTATCATTTGGATTGATGACAACATTGGACGCTCTAACATAAGGTCGGTTATCATTTGGATTGATGACAACATTGGACGCTCTAACATAAGGTCGGTTATCATTTGGATTGATGACAACATTGGACGCTCTAACATAAGGTCGGTTATCATTTGGATTGATGACAACATTGGACGCTCTAACATAAGGTCGGTTATCATTTGGATTGATGACAACATTGGACGCTCTAACATAAGGTCGGTTATCATTTGGATTGATGACAACATTGGACGCTCTAACATAAGGTCGGTTATCATTTGGATTGATGACAACATTGGACGCTCTAACATAAGGTCGGTTATCATTTGGATTGATGACAACATTGGACGCTCTAACATAAGGTCGGTTATCATTTGGATTGATGACAACATTGGACGCTCTAACATAAGGTCGGTTATCATTTGGATTGATGACAACATTGGACGCTCTAACATAAGGTCGGTTATCATTTGGATTGATGACAACATTGGACGCTCTAACATAAGGTCGGTTATCATTTGGATTGATGACAACATTGGACACTCTAACATAAGGTCGGTTATCATTTGGATTGATGACAACATTGGACACTCTAACATAAGGTCGGTTATCATTTGGATTGATGACAACATTGGACGCTCTAACATAAGGTCGGTTATCATTTGGATTGATGACAACATTGGACGCTCTAACATAAGGTCGGTTATCATTTGGATTGATGACAACATTGGACGCTCTAACATAAGGTCGGTTATCATTTGGATTGATGACAACATTGGACGCTCTAACATAAGGTCGGTTATCATTTGGATTGATGACAACATTGGACGCTCTAACATAAGGTCGGTTATCATTTGGATTGATGACAACATTGGACACTCTAACATAAGGTCGGTTATCATTTGGATTGATGACAACATTGGACACTCTAACATAAGGTCGGTTATCATTTGGATTGATGACAACATTGGACACTCTAACATAAGGTTGGTTATCATTTGGATTGATGACAACATTGGACACTCTAACATAAGGTCGGTTATCATTTGGATTGATGACAACATTGGACACTCTAACATAAGGTCGGTTATCATTTGGATTGATGACAACATTGGACACTCTAACATAAGGTCAGTTATCATTTGGATTGATGACAACATTGGACACTCTAACATAAGGTCGGTTATCATTTGGATTGATGACAACATTGGACACTCTAACATAAGGTCGGTTATCATTTGGATTGATGACAACATTGGACACTTTAACATAAGGTCGGTTATCATTTGGATTGATGACAACATTGGACGCTCTAACATAAGGTCGGTTATCATTTGGATTGATGACAACATTGGACACTCTAACATAAGGTCGGTTATCATTTGGATTGATGACAACATTGGACGCTCTAACATAAGGTCGGTTATCATTTGGATTGATGACAACATTGGACGCTCTAACATAAGGTCGGTTATCCCTCCCGTCTCTGCTTTGTAAATTGACTTTTTTTCTAATTTGTTGCAACCCATTGAATGATGGATGGTGTCACCCAGTGCGGTCCGCATTCCCCGCACCCTCTTATACGCCACTTAATAAGTAATAAGACTATAAGATTGTAGCCATTGTAAACAATGATCGTGAAGGGAAATAGGTAAAATAAAAAAAAGATGCAAATATTAATATTTTTTAACGTTTCTATTCGTGAGTAGGCATTTGTTAAAACCAAAAATTGAAACACAAAAACCCTGCCACACCCCAAATAACTGAGACATGGCACATCCGGGCGTCATGGCTGACTTGTGGTAAGTCACAGTACCAAAAACTAGACGCAGTTCCACAGTACCAAAAACTAGACGCATCCCGTAGAGCAGAGGACAATTCTAAGGTAAAGGTCAAGGTAACTGGACCAACCTCCGGCCAAGGGCTCGATGGGAAACAACAAAGGCAATTCATGAGGGGGGGAGGGGGTGTACTCAATGACGGCAATAAAATCCACGAGTCAAGAAACTCGACACCCTGTACAACAAGAGATAGTGTCCTGTTGGCGGTACAGTGGTACAAGAGGTAGTGTCCTGTTGGCGGTACAGCGGTACAACAAGAGATAGTGTCCTGTTGGCGGTACAGCGGTACAACAAGAGGTAGTGTCCTGTTGGCGGTACAGCGGTACAACAAGAGGTAGTGTCCTGTTGGCGGTACAGCGGTACAAGAGGTAGTATCCTGTTGGCGGTACAGCGGTACAGCGGTACAACAAGAGGTAGTGTCCTGTTGGCGGTACAGCGGTACAACAAGAGGTAGTGTCCTGTTGGCGGTACAGCGGTACAAGAGGTAGTATCCTGTTGGCGGTACAGCAGTACAACAAGAGGTAGTGTCCTGTTGGCGGTACAGCGGTACAACAAGAGATAGTGTCCTGTTGGCGGTACAGCGGTACAACAAGAGATAGTGTCCTGTTGGCGGTACAGCGGTACAACAAGAGATAGTGTCCTGTTGGCGGTACAGCGGTACAACAAGAGGTAGTGTCCTATTGGCGGTACAGCGGTACAAGAGGTAGTGTCCTGTTGGCGGTACAGCGGTACAACAAGAGGTAGTGTCCTGTTGGCGGTACAGCGGTACAACAAGAGGTAGTGTCCTATTGGCGGTACAGCGGTACAACAAGAGGTAGTGTCCTGTTGGCGGTACAGCGGTACAACAAGAGGTAGTGTCCTGTTGGCGGTACAGCGGTACAACAAGAGGTAGTGTCCTGTTGGCGGTACAGCGGTACAACAAGAGGTAGTGTCCTGTTGGCGGTACAGCGGTACAACAAGAGGTAGTGTCCTGTTGGGGGTACGGCGGTACAACAAGAGGTAGTATCCTGTTGGCGGTACAAGAGGTAGTGCCCTGTTGGCGGTACAGCGGTACAACAAGAGGTAGTGTCCTGTTGTCGGTACAGCTGTACAACAAGAGGTAGTGTCCTGTTGGCGGTACAGCGGTACAAGAGGTAGTGTCCTGTTGGCGGTACAGCGGTACAACAAGAGGTAGTGTCCTATTAGCGGTACAGCGGTACAACAAGAGGTAGTGTCCTGTTGGCGGTACAGCGGTACAACAAGAGATATGGCCGTGTTGGGGGCACAGCGGTACAACAAGAGATACGGCCATGTTGGGGGCACAGCGGTACAACAAGAGATATGGCCATGTTGGGGGCACAGCGGTACAAGAGATATGGCCATGTTGGGGGCACAGCGGTACAAGAGATATGGCCATGTTGGGGGCACAGCGGTACAACAAGAGATATGGCCATGTTGGGGGGCACAGCGGTACAACAAGAGATATGGCCGTGTTGGGGGCACAGCGGTACAACAAGAGATATGGCCGTGTTGGGGGTACAGTGGTACAACAAGAGATATGGCCGTGTTGGGGGGCACAGTGGTACAACAAGATATATGGCCATGTTGGGGGCACAGTGGTACAACAAGAGATATGGCCGTGTTGGGGGGCACAGTGGTACAACAAGAGATATGGCCGTGTTGGGGGCACAGTGGATTCAACAAGAGATATGGCCTTGTTGGGGGCACAGCGGTACAACAAGAGATATGGCCATGTTGGGGCACAGTGGTACAAGAGATATGGCCATGTTGGGGGCACAGCGGTACAAGAGATATGGCCGTGTTGGGGGCACAGTGGTACAATAAGAGATATGGTCATGTTGGGGGCACAGCGGTACAAGAGATATGGCCGTGTTGGGGGGCACAGTGGTACAACAAGAGATATGGCCATGTTGGGGGCACAGCGGTACAACAAGAGATATGGCCGTGTTGGGGGCACAGCGGTACAACAAGAGATATGGCCGTGTTGGTGGCACAGTGGTACAACAAGAGATATGGTCGTGTTGGGGCACAATGGTACAACAAGAGATATGGCCGTGTTGGGGGCACAGCGGTACAACAAGAGATATTGCCGTGTTGGGGGCACAGCGGTACAACAAGAGATATGGCCATGTTGGGGGCACAGCGGTACAAGAGATATGGCCATGTTGGGGGCACAGCGGTACAAGAGATATGGCCGTGTTGGGGGCACAGTGGTACAACAAGAGATATGGCCGTGTTGGGGGCACAGCGGTACAACAAGAGATATGGCCATGTTGGGGGCACAGTGGTACAACAAGAGATATGGCCGTGTTGGGGGCACAGCGGTACACCAAGAGATATGGCCGTTTTGGGGGCACAGTGGTACAACAAGAGATATGGCCGTGTTGGGGGCACAGCGGTACACCAAGAGATATGGTCGTGTTGGGGGCACAGTGGTACAACAAGAGATATGGCCATGTTGGGGGCACAGTGGTACAACAAGAGATATCGCCGTGTTGGGGGCACAGTGGTACAACAAGAGATATGGCCGTGTTGGGGGCACAGTGGTACAACAAGAGATATGGCCATGTTGGGGGCACAGTGGTACAACAAGAGATATGGCCGTGTTGGGGGCACAGTGGTACAACAAGAGATATGGCCGTGTTGGGGGGCACAGCGGTACAACAAGAGATATGGCCATGTTGGGGGGCACAGCGGTACAACAAGAGATATGGCCGTGTTGGGGGCACAGCGGTACAACAAGAGATATGGCCATGTTGGGGGCACAGCGGTACAACAAGAGATATGGCCGTGTTGGGGGCACAGTGGTACAACAAGAGATATGGCCATGTTGGGGGCACAGTGGTACAAGAGATATGGCCGTGTTGGGGGCACAGCGGTGCAATAAGAGATATGGCCGTGTTGGGGGCACAGTGGTACAACAAGAGTTACGGCCATGTTGGGGGCACAGCGGTACAACAAGAGTTACGGCCATGTTGGGGGCACAGCGGTACAACAAGAGTTACGGCCATGTTGGGGGCACAGCGGTACAACAAGAGTTACGGCCATGTTGGGGGCACAGCGGTACAAGAGATATGGCCATTTTGGGGGCACAGCGGTACAACAAGAGATACGGCCATGTTGGGGGCACAGCGGTACAACAAGAGATACGGCCATGTTGGGGGGCACAGCGCTACAACAAGAGGTACGGTCATATGTCCAGTACCAGTGCTGAAGACAACCACATGAGACAAAACATACTTTTATGGACGGGATATAAATTACAGGATCAAATGCTCAGGAAATGCTGGGGTAACATAGCTACACTGTGAGAGGCATCAGAGCTACATTGTGAGGGGCATCAGAGCTACACTGTGAGGGGCATCAGAGCTACACTGTGAGGGGCATCATAGCTACACTGTGAGGGGCATCACAGCTAGACTGTTAGGGCATAATGTCTACAATGTGAAGGGCAACATAGCTACACTGTGAGGGGCATCACAGCTACACTGTGAGGGGCATCACAGCTACACTGTTAGGGCATAATGTCTACAATGTGAAGGGCATCACACCTACACACTGTGAGGGCATAATAGCTACACACTGAGGGCATCATAGCTAAACAGTGAGGGGCATCACAGCTACACGGCGAGGGCACCATAGCTACACAGTGAGGGCATCATAGCTACACTGTGAGTTGTGAGGTTATAATAGCTACACTGTGAGGGGCATCACAGCTACACTGTGAGGGGCATCACAGCTACACTGTTAGGGCATAATGTCTACAATGTGAAGGGCATCACACCTATACATTGTGAGGGCATAATAGCTACACACTGAGGGCATCATAGCTACACAGTGAGGGGCATCACAGCTACACGGCGAGGGCACCATAGCTACACTGTGAGGGCATCATAGCTACACTGTGAGTTGTGAGGTTATAATAGCTACACTGTGAGGGCATAATAGCTACATTTTGAGGGGCATCACAGCTACACTGTGAGTTGTGAGGTTATAATAGCTACACTGTGAGGGCATAATAGCTACACTGTGAGGGCATAATAGCTACACTGTGAGGGACATTATCGCTACAAAAATTAATCATTATAATTATAACCACTTTGTATCGTAATTTTATCTCAACATTTAAAACAAATAACACATTTACTCCAATGTAAAAATCAAATTTGTTCGTTGCAGGAAATAACATTACACAGAAAACAAGTTGCATGCACACCCGACCCGTGCCCTTGCTGCCTTCACGGTGGCCCTGACTAGGACACTTTTCAAGCGCCCTATATTTGGGGCTGGTTTGTCCAAAAGTTACCAAAAATTTCACCATAGATAATTATTGCACTGCACAAACAGCCTAGATAACACAGACCAGCGTAGTTCCATGTTTGTTAGATGGCAATCAACTAATCGTTTGTTTTTAAATTTTTAAAAAAGTCTTTTATTTGTTAATCTGACCATTCAAATGATTGGTCAAGGGATCATTCAGAACCGTGTGTTCCCCTTACAGACCACGAATGTAATCCTCAACTTACGGTCAAACTCAAACTTCAAGTCCGGCCGTATCGTTAACAAACTGATTCGCTTTCCGCATCCACATGTCACCAATCTAAGTTGTGATTCTCAGGCCTAGCGACTGAACACACGTTCTATCTTTGCATTCCCCCGCCCACACCAACGTGAGAACCATCTGCCACGCTTTGATGAACGAAGAAATCTATAATTTGAATGTATTTGATTTCCGCACCGTGCCAGGAGCGAGAAGGCGATCTTTGTTAGCAGCACCAACCACCATTAAAAACGAGACGTCTGTAGACGAAAGGACGGCGAGGCCCCCGCATGTCTGGGGCTTAAGCCTGGCTTCACGGGCCTGGAATTATCCCCCGTTGATCAAACCTGTTTGGGCCACAGCGGCTTCACCCGTACTCCGACTATAACGACATCTCCATGCATAATAAACGCCGTCCGAAAAGAACGTTAGAAAAATTAACGCCATTAAATATAAAAAAACAACATACACAACACAAATCCCAGGAAGAAAGGGGCCCGTACTTAGTTTTTAATGGCGCGAAATCTGAGAAATTTCTTCAGCATCTAATGTATACATCAAAGCTCTGGTCCCGTGGTCGTCCGGGAACATTAAGCAAGCGATGAGTAACACGTGCTAACTGTCAAAGGTCTCACACACCCTTCATCGCTTCACAAAAAAACCTGGCCGGTCTTCAAACATTCGGGGCTTAATGCGGGCCATGGTGAGGGGGAGGTAGGGTGGGGGCACCTGAGGGGGGTAGATCCCAAACGACGCCCCAAAGCCGTATATCTTTATGTTAACCTGTGACGTTACGTCATCTGACGATTATCCTTGACCGTACCAAATAGGGAGTGGGGTGGGGATGTGAGGGTAGGGCCTCCAATCAGCAGACGGTAAGTTGATATTCAAAGAGAAACTTGCCTCAAGCTCGACAAGAAGGAAGAAAAAAGGGTAGAGAATAAAAAGTATTGCTTAGGGGCCGTCCATAAAGTACGTCACGCTATATATGACAATTTTTACCCCCCCCCCTGTCACAAATTTCGGACCCCCCCCTCCCCAAAGTACGTCACTCTTTCGAACAAAAATGTTGTTTTTTATTAACAAAATAATTAAAATTTAATTTTAAAAACACCGTGACGTCACACACGGCGGGACCCCCTCCCCCTGTCACAAAGTGTCACACTTTCTTACACCCCCTCCCCCCCCCCTTCAGGAGCGTGAAGTACTTTGTGGACGGCCCCTTACCATATGCTACACTTAATATAATACAAGTATCTGAAAGAAACTCTTTACATGGTATTAGTAACAAACAATTAATATGATGTGTCCCAGACAATAGAAATATGATATTAGTAACAAACAATTAATATGATGTGTCCCAGACAATAGAAATATGATATTAGTAACAAACAATTAATATGATGTGTCCCAGACAATAGAAATATGATATTAGTAACAAACAATTAATATGATGTGTCCCAGACAATAGAAATATGATATAAGTAACAAACACTTAATATATGTATAAAACAATATACGTGTAACAAACAATATGCTGTGTCCCCAAAAATACGTGTGTAACAGACACTTTAGACAAGGCATAGACCTATAATAGTATGTGTTACAGGTTACTATTGTACTGTTTTTTAAAATATTATTAAACTAGTTTCTTAAAAATATAATCATTTTAACACTATTTTATTAGGATTTTGAAGCTATTATTTTTATTAATGTAATTAATAAAAAGTATTTTCCATTCATGTATAAAGGTCATTCCTTGTGTATACACAATCACGACCAAAAATGTCCTATCATTATTTGTTTTGTTTATTTATTATCTGCATCTTTGTAACTATAGGAGTTGTAGGGCGCTTAGGTGCGCACTTTTTTCCAAAAGCCCAAGTAACTTATCCTTGTTTGATAAATACGAAATATTAAACTTCCTGAAATGTACACAAAGTATTTTATAATTATAAATCCTCAAATCCTCTTTTTACATCGTTCCCTTTTCCAAAATTAAAATAGAAGCTAAAACAATGACGTCATATTATATTTTTTACGACGAGAAACACCATACGCTTATTTAAACTGCTATGGACTGTTGTACTATTTCAAAAATAATCTTTAATATATAATTATTTTGCACGCCTCCTGATGCAAACCTTGTATTTAAATATAAGCTCAAACAATGATGTCATAGCCTGACATAGCATTACGGATCCATCCGGTGACTTGGGCTATTATATTGTTTATTCCTGGCAAAAACAGAATTTAACTTCTAGTGGCGACAGAAAGGACAATACTAATGCAAATGTAGGCAATACTATAGAACGGATGCACAAGCTTGCTCATTACTGGAAGAACATCATGTAAAAACGAAAATAGGACAAAGCATTTAAAATTTAAAAATGTATTTTCACCTAAAATTCAAAATGGGCCGATTGCAGTTTTGGGGGATACAATTCATAAAATAACAAGAACCCGTAAAAAACCAAGTTTTTTTTACTATAAATCCTTTTACGTACGAGACATAACTAAAAGAATTTTCATTATAATACGCAGCGCAAGACGATCCAAAAATACAAAATTTTAGTTATGTCTCGTAAAACGTGTTTAATATAATGCGCACCGATCGGGAACGGGTTTATAAAAAAATTTAATATTTTAAATTATTTTGTGATATAATATGTTTTAAGAATTTAAATATATGTAAGTACCTATTTTATGTTATTGTACTGATGAAGGCATTAGCCGAAACGTCTATTGTCGTTTTAGTTTAAAATAAAGCTCAAATTTATTGTTTTAATTGCACAATTTGTTTGTGTATTTTGTATTTTGCCTCAACTGAAACAAACTCTGTTACTTTTTTTGTTACATTGAAACATACAAGCTTGTTACATTGAAACATACAAACTTGTTACATTGAAACATACAAACTTGTTACATTGAAACATACAAACTTGTTACATTGAAACATACAAACTTGTTACATTGAAACATACAAACTTGTTACATTGAAACATACAAACTTGTTACATTGGAAAATACAAACTTGTTACATTGAAACATACAAACTTGTTACATTGAAACATACAAACTTGTTACATTGAAACATACAAACTTGTTACATTGAAACATACAAACTTGTTACATTGAAACATGCAAATTTGTTACATTGAAACATACAATCTTGTTACATTGAAACATACAAACTTGTTACATTGAAACATACAAACTTGTTACATTGAAACATACAAACTTGTTACATTGAAACATACAAACTTGTTACATTGAAACATACAAACTTGTTACATTGAAACATACAATCTTGTTACATTGAAACATACAAACTTGTTACATTGAAACATACAAACTTTTTACATTGAAACATACAATCTTGTTACATTGAAACATAATTACATTGAAACATACAAACTTGTTACATTGAAACATACAATCTTGTTACAATTAAACATACAATCTTGTTACATTGAAACATACAAACTTGTTACATTGAAACATACAAACTTGTTACATTTAAACATACAAACTTGTTACATTGAAACTTACAAACTTGTTACATTGAAACATACAAACTTGTTACATTGAAACATGCAAACTTGTTACATTGAAACATGCAAATTTGTTACATTGAAACATACAAACTTGTTACATTGAAACATACAAATTTGTTACATTGAAACATACAAACTTGTTACATTGAAACATACAAACTTATTACATTGAAACATACAAACTTGTTACATTGAAACATACAAACTTGTTACATTGAAACATACAAACTTGTTACATTGAAACATACAATATTGTTACATTGAAACATACAAACTTGTTACATTGAAACATACAAACTTGTTACATTGAAACATACAAACTTGTTACATTGAAACATACAAACTTGTTACATTGAAACATACAAACTTGTTACATTGAAACATACAAACTTGTTACATTGAAACATACAAACTTGTTACATTGAAACATGCAAATTTGTTACATTGAAACATACAATCTTGTTACATTGAAACATACAAACTTGTTACATTGAAACATACAAACTTGTTACATTAAACATACAAACTTGTTACATTGAAACATACAAACTTGTTACATTGAAACATACAAACTTGCTACATTGAAACATACAATCTTGTTACATTGAAACATACAATCTTATAACATTGAAACATACAATCTTGTTACATTGAAACATACAATCTTGTTACATTGAAACATACAAACTTGTTACATTGAAACATACAAACTTGTTCGCGTCCAACAACCGTTCAGACACTCTAATGACTGCTAAAGGCAGGGCATTAAACAAGAGTGGATGCAGTAAATATATAGGGTTACTATGACAGCTCCAGAAATAACTGACAAGAGGCAGACGAAAACTCAAGCACGCGTACAGCCGCTTGAACTATATATATTACAAGAATTATACCCGCACTTTGTAACGGGAGTGTGCTGACCCTTTTCCCCAGTATTAGTTGCTGGCTGCTGGTTATTACATTTTTTATTTGCCAAGTAATTGATCAGATTTATCTATTAGTTGAAATCTTATGTGAAACATAGATATGCCATTTTAAGAAAAAATTGTTTTGGTACCATGGACACGAAGGAGTTCAATTCAATTTAGAATTTCAAAAGGCTTTAAATTATCAGGTTTATATGTACTAAGTTTGGTCTTGGTGTATCCATTAGTCCGGTAGCGAATGATTAAATTATACAAATATAAAAGAGAAAGTGATATTACTGTATATTAATTTAATTTAAGTTGTGCTATATTTTGGTAAATAATGTATAAGGTATCAGTCAGCACAATTAAAGCATTCTATTCATGTGGGAATTTTGAAACGTTGTGATAATTGACGGAGGGATTAGGCTGACATTAGTATAGAAAACAGACAGGAATGAATATAACATATTAAATTCGCTCCTTTTGAACGTCCGCATAAAGTTGTTAAATGGAAATGAAATTTAATTTTTCTCTCTTTGTCCCTAAATTTTCTGATTTTTTAATTTACGGCTTTCAGACAAAAGGGACAATTACAAAAACTATACTAAAACCATCTGCGGGTTAAAAGGACCATACTGCCAAATTTGGTCCCAGTCCGTCATTTGGTTTTTCCGCGCTTGCCGAACTTACAGTCGAAAAGTGAAACAGACAAACAGACAAACACCAACTGAGATATATTAGATATATAATATATTATATATTTATATATATAATATATATATATTTATATATATATATTAGGGGTTGGCCTGATATCCGGACCGGATATTGGGATTTTCGCCACTATCCGGATTTGTCAAATACTAATGGCAGATCCGGATAGGATCCGGATATCAATGTTATAAAGAATTATTTTTAAAAAATAACAATTTTACGTTAAAAAATAATAATTGTAAGTTTAATTTGTAATTATTAGCGTATACTATTATTAAACAATATAATTTGCAATGTCTGTCCGTGACGCTACTAATTTTAGAAAGCAGGTAAAACCAAATTACTGCACCAATGCATCAAAAGGTGTGCAAATTAAATATGCGCTGTAAAAAATATTATATGACGTCATTGTTTTCGCTCATACATGTATTTTTATTTTGGAAAATGGATCAATGTAAAAAGAGGATTTGATGATGGTTAATTATACAATCAAAAAACAAAGGGGGCGCCGTAGGTGCCCTACAACACTTATAAAATACTTTGTGTACATTTCAGAAAGTTTAATATTTCGTATTTATCAAACAAGGACAAGTTAGTTGGGCTTTTGAAAAGGTCGGCGCCGTAGGCACCCTAAAAAAGTGCATTTTTAAATAAAATAAAATAAATAGATTTCAGCTGAAAACTTCCGTCATTTTTGACGGGTGATACGCTAATAAACTTTATAGTTATACAGGAGCCTTGGAGACTGGGACAGGCTGAGTGTTTGTTGGCTTTCGTTTTTTAACTTCTTTGACATTGACTAGTCAGTTGACAGTAATCAATAATTCAATAATTACACATCAGTATTTATATTTAAACATTTTACTAATATGATATAAGTTATATCGTTGTAATAATTGTATATTCTGTGTTGTTGTTTTTTCAGTTGCACGTTAAATTTCAGTTGCAATTGTGATTTGATTTGCGAACTTAAAATACATAATTTGCTTGTCTGACATGTTATATCTTATTCAGTCTTACAATTTTTTAAACTCTAGTCCAGGGATCTCCAAACTACGGCCCGCGGGCCAGATGCGACCCACGAGGCCCTCTCATCTGGCCCCTGGAGACCTTTTAATCTCAAACAAAGATACTATTTTTACCTGGAGTTTACTACAAAACTGTGTGTAGTCGGCCCCCAAACTGCTGTTTGACAGTTAATGCGGCCCTCCGGCAGAAAAGTTTGGAGACCCTGACTAGTCTGTTGTGAATATTATAATCATACAAAATAAGTTAAGTAATAAATTAAGCTATACATTAAATTATTAATATATAATAAAAGTATCAAATTAACAAGCGTTGATCATGAAATTATTCAAACCCATGAAAAATATAGAAAACTAATCAATTTCAATACGAGAAAAAAATATTAAGTTAAAAATTTTCAAGTACGGATTTTACTTTACTACATAAGATAAAAAAAAACTAAGTTAACTAAAAGCATATATATATATAGACAGAGAGAGAAAGAGAGCGAGAGAGTGAAAGAGAGAGTAACAGAGTGAGTGTGAGTGTGTGTGTGTGAGAGAGATAGCTTACCTACAACGTACAAAAGTTTTTCGGGAAAGAGTTATCAGACTTGATAGAACTCTCCAACATTTCCTCGTACCTCACGTGGCTGAAGCCAGCAAAGGTAAAACAACTCAAACTTATCTTTTTTAAAGGGATCTAACCCCCGCTCCCCCCTTTAATTCCAATCTGCAAGTCAATGAATTCAACAGAGACTGTTTTTCCCGGCTTAAGAGGGCAATCAAATGTGAAAGGCTTTGAAAAGCAGCATCACTTTCTTCACAAGGCTGGCGGGCACAGAGAGAGACGGGCAAACTTCTCCGCGTCTAGCCCAGTGGGTCAGAGACTTTCCCGGCGTGTTTACAAACACGGGATTATCTTCAAACTTCTTTCCATTTTTCGGTCAACAAACTCTCGAACCAAAATCAAAATTAGTCGTTAGAAGTAACTCAATTTTTTTTGTATTAACGTATAGCCCCATACGCCTTAAGGATGGTAAAAGATACAAACCCTTCTAGTTTTAGAACCGCTCCCGTCGCCCAGCGTGCCTGTAATTACGCTTGCAGCTGTGGCCCTATGTTTCCAGTGATGAAAGAGACAACAAATAGGCAACTTGTACGTTTTTTTTCCCCCTTTCACCATTTTTTTTCAAAGGTAGAATTTTAACTAACCCAACCATCCTGAGCGGTCGTCTATTTATTGTATTATGTTTTTAAAATCTACTCCTAGCATTTGTGGTTAATGACCCTTTTTTGTGTTCTTTTATTTGTAGAGAATCCTTTTTTCAATTTGTGATTGCAAAGCAAAGGGTTTTTGTTTGCTCTTTGAAGGTTGTTTAAAGCCTTTGACAAGAACATAAAGAATTCGTGAGAAGGATCAAGGCGGTTATCTTGAAAAGGAAAACAAAACAGCGACATGAAATTGTGTGTAGTCCAGCAGTCGTGATATTAGTCCTTGTTGTATCTAATATGTGTTTAACGTCAGTCAATGTGTGTCTAACATCATTCAACCAGTCATCCACTTATCGAGCTTTGCATTGTGTGAATACAAGTGAACTAACGACTTGTGTACAAGCGTACAAACACACTGTGTGCACCAACTTCCTTCAACTTGCATCACTCCTAAAATGAAGAGGATAACTTTTACACAAAGTAGATAACTTGTAAACAAAGTAGATAACTTGTACACAAATTATATAACTTGTAAACAAAGTATACAACTTGTACACAAATTAGATAACTTGTATACAAAGTATACAACTTGCACACAAAGTAGATAACGTGTACACAAATTATATAACTTGTACACAATGTAGATAACTTGTACACAGGGTAGATAACATGTTCAGAGAGTATATAACTTGAACATAATGTAGATAACGTGCAGGCAAAGTAGATAAAGTAATGGGGGTGACACTTCAATCAGGCTTTTAAATAGGTAAATGTATAATATAAAACCAGGGTATTAGTAGGCCTGACAGGACGTAACACAACAGCGAACTTCAACGTGTATAATTTAAAGATTACAACCAATCCTAGTGCCTCGCACAATCGACATTATGATGAGTTGAGTTATCCCCCTTCAACAAGTAACCAGTGGCTTGAAATGGTTGCTCAAAGGGAGACCATTGAGCCTTGCATTGAATGCTGTCTGAACCCGGGTCGTTTTCTAAATCTGTTTGAGTGCCGTCCCTTGTTTGCTGAGATCTTGTGTAAATAATGAGCAGTGTTGACATCATGACATACCCCTTGTTACATGCGTCAAGGTGACACACACAAACTTTTTTCCTGTAATATACCTAGGGTACCGCTATAGTGACATCCAGATGCACATGCAAACCTAACACCAGTTACGCACTCCGTGTTGCACTAAGGTGACATACACATAAACTTAAGACATAGATCTTGACTAGATCTCATATTGTGTTTACATCAGTTTGACAGAGCACAATATCATTCCGTCCCTCACACTGGACGATATTTCCTTTCATTTATTTTGTTTGCCATGGATACCCATGACCTAAAGGCTGTAGTCTGGTATCGAACTTTTTCCTTAAGTAGCGAAAATGACTTTTGTAAAACACGGCATATGCCTTGACATCTAATGGCGGAAATCTATTAATAGAAATTTGGGTGTCTTATTGGGGGACGAATTTCATAAAAACTTAATAAAAGTCAATATGTAAATGTAGATATATTGAGAAGGAAGTATCTTATCAGCTATTTGGTAATTTCTTCGTTAAATTGAGAAAGCTTATTGGACTTGAACAAGAAAAAAAAACAGTTTCGTAATTTTACTATGCTAACAATTTTGAGAGCTTATTGATTCGACTATGTTTATGCTTCAAAACATTGTTCCGCTAAAATTGTATCTAAAATAGAACATTACTCAATGAGTTATGACGTTTTCCGGTTTTAGAAATGACAAGCCCTATTAAAGAAATCTAAACACAGCAGATACCAAAAACAGAACACCAATGACAACAAACAAACAAAAACAAAAAATCACAAAGGAGAACCGAAACAAAACACTTCATCTCAGATGATGTTGAATGTGGCTAAAAATAGACGCAATACCATTCGGAGGTTTGTATCATCGTGAAAAAGTAAGGTAACGGAAATGGTAGTAGAAACGAACCCACAAATTCCATGTTTTTTAAAACCTCGACACCGAACACGATGAAATGAAATTTGTGTATGGCCATAAATGCTTTCATCCGACCTTCCACGACATAAGGCGAGAGGAAGAAAGAAAATGTTCGGTTGTTTAGATGCCGGACGAATCCCAGGCCAGTCATAAAGCACAGGTCTGGCTTTTTTATGACCCGGCTCCTCTATTAGGTCAATACGACGCTTTCGTCCTATAACTAAAAGAAACAGGGAACCGTAGGGGAAAGTGGGGAACCGTATGGCCAGGTAGGGAACCGTAGAACATGGTGGAGAACCGTAGGGCCAGGTAGAGAACCGTAGGGCTGGGTGGGAAACCGTAAGGCTAGGTGGGGATCAATAGGGCCAGATGGGGAACCTTAAGGCCAGATGGGGAACCGTAAGGCCAGATGGGGAACAGTAGGGCCAGATGGGGAACAGTAGGGCCAGATGGGGAACAGTAGGGCCAGATGGGGAACCGTAGGGCTAGGTGAGGAACCGTAGGGCTAGGTGAGGAACCGTAGGGCTAGGTGGGGAACCGTAGGGCTAGGTGAGGAACCGTAGGGCTAGGTGAGGAACCGTATGGCTAGGTGGGGAACCGTAGGGCTAGGTGGGGAACTGTAGGGCTAGGTGAGGAACCGTAGGGCTAGGTGAGGAACCGTAGGGCTAAGTGGGGAACCGAAGGGCTAAGTGGGGAACCTAAGGGCTAGGTGGGGAACTGTAGGGCTAGGTGAGGAACCGTAGGGCTAGGTGAGGAACCGTAGGGCTAAGTGGGGAACCGAAGGGCTAGGTGAGGAACCGTAGGGCTAGGTGGGGAACTGTAGGGCTATGTGAGGAACCGTAGGGCTAAGTGGAGAACCGAAGGGCTAGGTGAGGAACCGTAGGGCTAGGTGAGGAACCGTAGGGCTAGGTGGGGAACTGTAGGGCTAGGTGGACACCAAATCTTAGGGCAGGTCTAGCATCAGCTTCTGATCTGCACTTGCGCTGACACCATGGTTAGCTGTGGGGAAGCGCTACAAATTTGCCAGCAAATATTTTGCATCACGCATGCATACTGATATTACATACCTCTTTTAATCTATGATAGATACAACTAGAACTTACACCTTTTAATTTTTGACATTTATAAGCATCTATTCAACCTCTCATTCTGTGATATAATATATTTATATATATATATATATCTAATATATAAAGCTCAGTTGGTGTTTGTATCTTTGTATTTTTGTATGTTTGTATGTTTGTATGTTTCACTTTTCGACTTTCTGTTACACAGCCACGGAAAAACCAAAAGCGGACGGGGACCAAATTTGGCAGGACGGTTCCTTTTACCCTAAAGATGGTTTTAAATTAGTTTTTGTAATTGTTTCTTTTGCCCGAATGCCGTAAATTAAATAATCAGAAAATGCAGAGACAAAGAATGAAAAATTTAATCTCATTTCTATATTGAACAACTTTACGCGGACGTTCAAATTCCGTTCAAAGCGAGTTATTTTTGGTGAAGTTTTTTTTCCCCCAATACTTTATTTTCAGCGGTGCGCATTCAAAAAATATTATATTGTCTAATTACGGTGCGCACATTTTCGTGTACGCTTCTTAATTTCAGCTGTGCAGTACAAAGAATTGTCATTTTCTTTACTGGTACTTTCTATATTATATTATAGACACGTAAACATATTTAATTACAACTGTTGCACGATGCATTAGGTTTAATTGTTTACACTTTTAAATTTAAATGCGAATTTAAAAAAAATTATTTTCTGTTCCATAAGTCGACATTTAATAAAATCCTATTTATGTAATAATTGTGTCAGTATTTTTTTTAGGGCTTCATTTTTAGCGGTGCGCGTTCTAAAATCTTTTTTCACCTGATTACTGTGCGCACGTTTTCGTGTACGCATCTTAAATTTAGCTGAGTCCTATTAATATAACATTTATATTTTGTTTGTCTTTTACATAAGCTATTGTCTTTTACATAAGCTATACACTTATACAATTTAAACTTAGGCTATCGGACCTATTAACATAGTAGATTAAAATAAATAAAGTGATCCTGAAAACGCTTAATTATTTTGTTTTGCGAATTGATTGTGTTATGTTCATTCCTCTGTAGTTGGATTAGCATAGGCCATTTTAAAAATCAATTATTATCATTGTTTCACATTCAATTTTTAACAGGCATTTGATTTGTTTTGGGTTTTTAAAAATATGGAATATAATTTCTTTATTTTTTAGAAACAAAATCTCTTGTTGGGCAATAAAAGTGACTCAAAAAAGAATTTCATTCCTTTATGATATTATACCAATTGCATAAAGCAGTAAATTTCAAACGTAAATGTAGACACAAATATATAATAATTCAAATATTATTTCCATGTTAGAACAACTATAAAAAGATTACAAAAGTAGAGTTATTTTTGGTCCAGTTGTTATGAGCAGACTTTTTATTAAGCCAGAATAATTCTATAACCATTTATTATTATTGTCTAAATACGGTGCGCACATTTTCTTGAATTCTTTTTAATACGACTGCTTTAGTTTCTTTCAAGTATTTTAGAAAGTACATTTCTTATATAACATTTATAACTTAATTTATTGGCGCTATAGGTTAAGTAGATTTTGCCTTTGATGGGGGTAATGCCATATTATCTTGATCTCATAGAAGCTGATGCAAATATTATATTAATTACAATTGTGTTACGATGCAGTGTCGTAAATATATTTGAGCTTTTTTAGCGACGACAGTGGTAGAGATCTTTTGGAAAAATGTCAACAAAGCAATGGTCTTTTTTTAATAGATAAAAAGAAACAAACATCAACTGAGCTTTATATATTAGATATGCGTTTAAATTATTTTATTTCAATTTTTCCACGATGCATTGGATTAATATTTTACATGTGTGAATGAAATTGTGATTTTTTAAAATATATTTCATAACTCGACATTTAATTAAAAACCATAGATGTAGCGAGTTTATTTTATGTGGAAAGCGATGGCATATGTCAAATAAACTTAGACTTTCAAAAAGTTTACATAAGCTATATATATACACTATACATTATAAACTTTCGCTACCGAACGTATTAACAGAAGTTGACTAAATTTAATAAAGTGATCTTGAAAACGCATAATTAATATGAATTGTAAATTGAATATGTTATGTTCATTCCTTTGTAGTCGGAATAACATAGGCCATTTCTAAAGTTGTTTTTTAATCATTTTTCAGATGTGGTTATTAACAGACGGTTGAATCTTTTTTTTAATGTGGATATATATATTTTGTTTTCAGAAACAACATCTGGTGTGTGTGTGTGTATTGAATATAATTGACAAAATATGATGCCTTATCAGAAATAGGGAACAAAAAAAAAGATTCCATTTTGAAATTATACACATTGCATAAAAACCGTAAATATAAATCGTATAATTTAGAGACATAAAATTTGTTAAATATTATTTTCCTGTTATAAAAACTATGAATACGTTAAAAGGAAGAGTTATTTTGGTCCAGTACATTTACTTTATAACAAGACTTAATTTTATGCGGCCAGATTTCTATAATCTTTTATTGTCTAAATATGGTGTGCACATTTTCTTGATATCAGTTTAATACGGCGGTTTAAAAAAAAAGTATCTTAGAAAGTACATTTATAATTTTGTTTATTTGCGCTATGAGTTATGTAGCATTTGCCTTTTTAAGGGATAGTGCCATATGTTCTTTATCTCATAGACGCGGTTACAAATATTGTAAGACTTACAATTGTGTTACTATGCAGTGTCGTAATTATATATGAAATTTTTGAGTGCCGAGGGTGGTAGAGCTCTTTCGGAAAACCTATCAGTTACGTTTATTTAGTACAAGGGGAAATGAAATTGTAAATTTAGTTATTATGGTCGTCAAGATTCATTATTTAATCAATCATATCTTTTAAATAGTAAGGTAATGTTAAAAGGCACTGCATTAAGTGAAAACAACTCACGCGGTAAAATGGTAAAAATTAAATAATTGTGTCTGTTGTTTTTTTTCTCTCTATTTTTTTTCTTAAATATATTCTTTCCCTTAAAATAGAATATCTCTGTTTCCCATAAAATTTTAACTAATAGATGAATCTGAAATATAACTTGGCAAATAAAAATTGTAATAACCAGCAACTAATACTGGGAAAAAGGGTCAGCACACTCCCGCTACAAGTGCGGGTATATTTCTAGTAATATATATAACTGAAATCTATTGCACTTCTTATTCTATGACTAGGGGTTGTAGGGTGCCTACGAAGCCCACTTTTGTCAAAATCCCAAGTAACTTATCCTTGTTTGATAAATACGAAATATTAAACTTCCTGAATAGTACACAAAGTATTTTATAATTGTTTGAGTAATTGACATCATATAATATTTTACGACGAGAAAAACCACCCGCTCTGTTAATCTCGAAACCTAAATGATACCTTTCTTTTTTTACTGCTATGGACTGCTGTACTATGTCCTTCAGCGTTACGGAGACATTGAGTGACTTGGGCTTTTATATTGTTGAAATTAATATATTTACAGTGTATAACCCGTCAAAAATGACGGAAGTTTTCAAAATAAATACACATCAGATTAAAAAATAACGTAATACAGAACTTGCATTTATTGTATTTATTTTTATTTGATTCATTTATTATCATATTGAACAATTTTATGCGGAACGTTCGAAAAGTGTTATTTTTGGTGCAGCACTATAAAACATTACATCCATTCGCAGCGCCACCTAACAGCATTACATCCATTCGCAGCGCCACCGAACAGCATTATACCATACAGACGACGGGAATTATGTTTACTGATATTTCATAACAATTATAAATCCCAAAATCCTATTTTTACATCGTTCCCTTTACAAAAATTAAAATATAAGCTAAAACAATGACGTCATATAATATTTTTAAATCCCTTATATTACTTCACCGCCGTCTCATTCACCCTCGACCGCTCGTCCGTCTCGTCCCGCGGCGCCAGTCCGCCCGCGACGCCCGTAAAGTCAAAAATGACCCACTTCCAGTGAAGCCATCGAGCTGAAATTCGGCACACGGATCCGTCTCACCTAACAATGCATCGTATCAACATTTCAGATCGATCGAACGTACCGTAATTAAATTAATGCATTTTTAGTTTTATTATCTATATAAATCACTATTTAGAATGTTTAGTCGCCGTCTGCTAGAGTTTTGGCCTAGTTTTAAAGCCAAAGGAGATAATTTGGTTTCAGTCTGTAAATATTTTTCACATTTGAACATAATCAATACTTTTAGTTATGTCTCATATATAAGGGATTTATAGTCAAAAACTTTGTTTTTACGGGTTTGTTTATTAAATCCCTTATATTAACTTCAACGCCGTCTCGTTCGTCTCGTCTCGTTCGTCTCGTCCCGCGACGCCCGTCCGCCCGCGGAAAAACAAAAGTCAAAAATGACCCACTTCCAGTGAAGCCATCGAGCTCAAATTTGGCACACGGACCCGTCTCACCTAACAATGCATCGTATCAAAATTTCAGATCGATCGAACGTACCGTAATTAAATTAATGCATTTTTAGTTTATCTATACTATATAAATCACTATTTAGAAAAACAAAAGTTGTCGTCTGCTAGAGTTGACCTAGCACCTACATATAGCGGCAGGGGAGATAATTTCGGTTTCAGTCTGTACATGTTTGGAACCGTCTCTCTCTGTCGTTCGTCCGACGCGGTGACAAGACCCTTCCCCTCTCTCTCTCTCTCTTCCCCCCCCCCGGGGGGTTAAAAGCAAAGTTGAGTTGAGACAAATTCAATCTGTAAATATTTGTCGCATGTCTCATATATAAGGGATTTATAGTCAAAAACTTTGTTTTTACGGGGTTGTTTTATTATACAAAATCGATCGCAGCGCCACCTAACTTACATCCATACAGACAACGGGAATCAATATACATAATTAACATAAGTAACTCATCCGTGTTTGATAAATACGAAATATTAAACTTGCTGAAATGTACACAAAGTATTTCATAATAATTATAAATCCTCAAATCCTATTTTTAAATCGTTCCCTTTTCAAAATTCAAATATAAGCTAAAACAATGACGTCATATAATATTTTTATACAAAATCGATCGCAGCGCCACCTAACAGCATTATAATTACATCCATACATACAGACAACGGGGATTATGTATATTGCTATAGTTTAAGATAAAAAGACGTAATATTGAATACTTCTTTCCCCCTTCCCCAACACGTTGAGTATTTTAAACTAGTTTACAATCCTGTTGTCAACCTTGTTCACAATTGTTGACACAAACCTCCTAGAAGTCCCTTGCCAAGCATCACAGGAAATCTCTTGTAAAACCACAGGTCAGTGATTGCCTTGATGACCGCAGTATTGTGGCTAAGGATCCAAGTAGTGACTTTTAAAAAAAAGAGGGTGGTACATTATGCCAAGTGTGTGTGTGGTGTGATGTGTGTGTGTGGTGTGTGTGTTTGGGATATGTGTTTTGTCGTTGAAGGAGGCGGCATAATGATCGTTCCGCCACTGCCAGCTCTAAACCTATCTACACCCCTGGCTAAGTTATTGAATTTATTGATATTCTTATGGTGATAGAGAATTGGAGACTTAAAGGCCATCTTCTTTTGATGAAATAGAAGAATGGAATTAGTTTATTTTTATACAATGCTGGCCAAATGTCATGAAGGAAGAAATCTTTGAATAAGTATTAAATTAGCAACTATTCATTAGATGTGCATGTTTTAAATTAGTGAATTAATGAAGAGAAACTTTTAGTGTGGGAGTTTGTTACGGTGCGGGTGTGGGGGAGGGTACGGGTGTGAGGGAGGGTGCGGGGGTGTGATGGCAAGGGAGCTCAGAATTTCATTTGTCTCTCCCCTTTAGCTTTGCCTCTGGACATGTGCGTCGCTACAGCTAGAAACTAAATATACCACCTAGGATATTGATAGTGAGAAAGTGCTACAGTTACAGCTATAAACTAAATATGCCACCTAGGATAGTGAGAAAGTGCTACAGCTAGAAACTTAACATACCACATAGGATAGTGAGAAAGTGCTACAGCTATAAACTAAATATATCACCTAGGATAGTGAGAAAGTGCTACAGCTAGAAACTTAACATACCACATAGAATAGTGAGAAAGTGCTACAGCTATAAACTAAATATATCACCTAGGATAGTGAGAATGTGCTACAGCTAGAAACTAAGTATACCGCCTACGATAAAAGTGAGATCTACACAAAGTCTCACTTTTCCGTCTGCCTACAGTGTGTGATAGAGGGCCATACCCCAAACATAGCTATACCCCCTCCCCTCCTATACTGCAGCGCGGGCCCTGCCAGCAACCTATGCGGCAATAAATCTCCACCAACACTCATAGGGAAAGAAGGCTAAATAACGTCCCCCAACAGCCGACAGTTTCCGACCGGAGCCGCAGGAGAAGGGGACTCTCCTTCTTGAAAACTACTTTTGTTCGTTTCGTTTTTACGAGCGTCTATGGAGGCGCCTGGCTATACCTTTTTGATGGCTGCAATTATGCAAATGTAGATAACTGCTGCGCGAGGAATACACAGAAGTGGGGTTTGGCTTTTTATCGGCGGACAAAAGATTAGGAAATGAGCAAATTTTAGGGCCGCTTTGTGACGGCAATAGGTTTGCTCGGAATCAAAAGCCTTGCAAGACATTCTCATACGGAGAATTTAAAACAAGATGATCAGGATGGCCAATTTCTAAAGAATTTCCTTTTTAGCAAAAAATAAATAAATTTAAATATTGTTTGTTAGCCATGCTGTCGACTGTAAATAATGATATGTCATCAAATTATGAACAAGAAAACACCAACACACCACACCCACACCACACACATATCACATACACCACACATACACAACACACACACAGTGGCGTCACTAGGGGGTGCGGGGGGGGGGCCGCCCCGGGTGACACCCATCAGGGGGTGACAGCCAAGCCTAAAATTTACTGTGTACGATTTTATGTGAGAAAAAAAGAAGGCACTTTTTTTTTCATCTAGAAAGATATTAGAAATACCATGAAATACGTTTAAACCGAAAACTTATTAATAAAATAAAATATCAGTTAACAGGCCATTATAAAACGTCTCCACAAACTACCATAAAACTAATTAGGAAAAGGGAAAGAAAAGCCGCACAATTTAAAAAAAAGGCTGGACATAAAAGAAGCGGTGTCTTTTGTTTTAGAAGAAAATCCAACATACTGGGCTTTGACATACCGACACACGGAGTCAGCCTGTGAGACCAATCCCAACTCACTACTTCCTCCACGACAGTTGGGGGGGGATAAGATTTTTCTTCAAAAAGTAAATAGATAGGTTTTCTTTGTTTTGTTTTTTTGTTTTGTCTTTTTTATTTATTTATAGGAAAATAAGGTATTTAACGTGTTTGAGTTATTTTTTTTTAAATTTATAATTATTAAACATGCATATCTATGTTAATGTAATGTACTCTAAGAAACATGATTTTCGTATTTTTCTTGAGTATAGGTACTTTTTAAAATAACCTTTAACACTAAATTAATTTCACATAAAAACATTTCAGTCTTTTCGATTTCGTATGAAACGATTTTCACTGATAGATCGCGTGATGCGTACGTTCGGCAGCCGAAGTAAAGTTGATTTTGAACGACGCGATCAGAACCGCACCTGCAGCGACGAATTTTTAACGTTGAAAACCGTCTGGTCTGAACATTATAAAGCATATTACTGAATATATAATCTATTAAATTCAAGTATTTTGTCTACAATTCATGATTCCACATTCTTGGAGCAGCAAAGGTAAGCCAGTTGAATCCTTTATTTAATTTTGTTAAAACAGGGAAAGATAGTGAGAATTTTCTCGAATTATTTTTGAGTCAAAATGCCACATTATAGTATACCTTTTCCTGGTTAAATAATTCTTTAATAATGATTGACTAATTTTGAAAGAAAGTTACAAAAGTAAGCCAAATGACACTTAAATTTTGGAACACGTTCAAAAGTTAGACGAATTTTAGAAAATTTAATGTTCTTTTAAAGTATGACAGACAAGACTTAAACTTTAAAAAATGGCATTCAATTAATTAATTAACTTTTTTCAATTTAAGGCTTGTTTGACATTCGCCCCCTAGAATAACAATGTTCTAAGTTGAGTTTTTGACAAAAATGAGTTATTGCCGCTGGGATATTGTCCATGTTTCAATCTATCATAGCACAAATTGTGAAAGGTGTATCGTGAGACAATTTTGTAGGTAGTACAAAATAACAAGGTCCTAACTCAATATAGGTCTATCAAACATCACATAGAACATTATTCTAGGGGAGCGAATGTTGGGAACATTGTCCTTCTTTAAATAATAAATTTTGGCACATGTATGTCATTAAAGAGCGCACGATGAAAGTGAATGAAATTTTTTAAAAACACAAACGAATCGTGTAATGAAAACAATAGATTTGAGCTTTATTATTAAACAAATACAAAGCTCAACGTTACACCTTTCACAATTTGTGCTATGATAGATTGAAACATGGACAATATCACAGCGCTTTTAAAATCAGAACAACTTGGAATTTCAGTAGAGAACAGACCCAGGTTGAAGAAAAGGGTGACAGGTGAGAAAACAAGAGATGCTGGACTAACTCTGCAAGAAGAAAACAAAAGGTCGATGTTTGAGTGTATTGATCGTTTCCATTCTGAACTCCAGATCAGATCAAGTGCAATCAAGGAAGTAGCAACCATGTTTGAGGCTGTTCAAGCCAAAAGCTTGATATCTGCCACTGAAGAAGAATTACTAAAGTCCATTCCAAGGTTGTCCACTTTCTATGATGAGTTGTCAGAGGAAGAGCTTTTATTAGAAATACCAAGGCTGAGAAGGCACCTGAAGGCAGCAGAGATCGATCTCAAAGAGGCTGAAGACTGGTCCGTACTTGACGTTTTGAAATTTGTAGCTGAATGGGACTTCATAGAATCTCTCCCCTATCTCACATTGAGTTTACGATTATTTGTTACAATCTGTGTGTCTGTGGCTTCATGTGAAAGGAGTTTTTCAAAGCTAAAGCTTATAAAGAATTATTTGCGATCTACAATGGGGCAGTCAAGGCTTTCTGATCTTGCCATGTTATCCATTGAAAGTGATTCGGCACAAGAAATAGATTTCGATGACGTAATTAACAAGTTTTCAGTTTTAAAGGCCAGAAAAGCTAAATTCTGATTTTTTAAATATATTTAATGACATTGTATTTTGAATTATTACATATTATTCTGATAGTTGCTGATTTTGCAAACCCAAAACAGAACGGTTACAACCTTACCTCATTTGAAGTTGTACTGTAATGGTTGGTAATATAATCTAATTTTGGTAATGTAATTTAATTGTTGTAAATTTTAATGGAACGCAATGTAGATGCAAGTTTGTGAAATTTGAAAATATTACAGTTATTTAACCGTATTACTTAAAATTAATAATTTTATGTTAAAATAAAAATTTAAAATTAACATTTTTTCTATTTAGTTCTTCGTTTTTAAATGTTACAATATTTTACCTATCGACTTTAAATTCAACTTTTCTCCTAATGCCTTTGTAACAAACATTTGATCTATATTTTCAAACGTTACTAAAGAATCTGTGTGTTCCCGGTATTTGGCAGACTCGAGGAGATTTATGGGGCAAGTCGTGGGGGGGGGGTGACACCAAGAGCTACCGCCCCGGGTGACACCAACCCTAGTGACGCCTCTGCACACACATATTCATATCACACACACACACCACACACAGTAACACCACACACGCATTTACACCAAGTACACACATACACACCACACACACATACATACGTTCGCGCGCGCGGAAAAAAAATAATGTCAAGTTTCAAAGTTAACAGTTTTTTTTCTTGTTTTTTTTTCGATTGGTGATATTAACAAGTAAAAGCTGACGGCGATCAAAGTAGGTATCCAGATATGACTAACAATGAGCTCAAATATCCCTGTCACAGTTTTTTTATAATAATCAGTTTATGACTTCACTTTGACCTGTCACCGCAGTTTATAATAATCAGTTTATGACTTAAGCTTGTCACAGCTGTTTGTAATCAGGGCCGGATTTATGCCTAGGCCTACAAGGCCCTGGCCTAGGGCCCCAGCCAGCTTAGGGGCCCGGTGATGGAATCTTTACATAAGCTCGAAAGCCTGGCTTGAATTATCAAAAAACTTCAAGATGGTTGGAGGGCCCAAAATGCGAAGTGCCTAGGGGCCCTGGGCCTCTAAAGTCCGGGCCTGTTTGTAATAAGCAGTTTATTATTTCAGCTTATCACAGCTGTTTATAATAATCAGTTTATGACTTAAGCTTGTCACAGCTGTTTGTAGTAAGCAGTTTATTATTTCAGCTTGTCACAGCTGTTTATAATAATCAATTTATTAATTCAGCTTGTCTAAGCTGTTTATAATAATCAGTTTATTAATTCAGCTTGTCACAGCTGTTTATAATAATCAGTTTATGACATTAGCTTGCCCGCCATCTTATTTTCATTTAAAGTCCAAACTTCTCATAGCCAATCTTTAGTACATATGTACTTGAATTTGTTTGGGTGAAAGCGGAATATTACATTTAAATAAGAGATCTTAGACATTTATTAAGTGAGGACAGGGGAAAAAGAAAACAAGGAACTCAAATCATACTAAAGACCAAATCCTGTTCAGGTAATCACCCTGTCAATGGCCGAACCCTATTTATGACCGAACCCTACTTATGATACAACCCAACTTATGACCGAACCCTACTTATGATACAACCAAACTTATGACCGAACCCTACTTATGACACAGCAGAACTTATGGCCGAATCCAACTTATGACACAACCCAACTGATGACCCAACCCAACTTATGACACAACCCAACTTATGACAAAACCCAAGTTATGACACAACCCAAATTATGACACAACCCAAGTTATGACACAACCCAAATTATGACACAACCCAAGTTATGACACAACCCAAGTTATGACACAACCCTACTTATGACACAACAGAACGTATGGCCGAACCCAACTTATGACACAACCCAACTTATGACAAAACCCAAGTTATGACACAACCCAAATTATGACACAACCCAAATTATGACACAACCCAACTTATGACACAACCCTACTTATGACCAAACCCTACTTATGACGCAACAGAACTTATGGCCGAACCCAACTTATGACACAACCCAACTGATCACCCAACCCAACTTATGACAAAATCCAACTTATGACACTACCCAACTTATGACACAACCCAACTTATGACACAACGTTATTTATGACACAACCAAACTTATGACACAACCAAATTTATGATACAACCCAACTTATGACGGAAACCAACTTATGACACAACCCAAGTTATGACACAACCCAAATTATGACACAACCCTACTTATGACCCAACCCTACTTATGACCCAACCCTAATTATGTCACAACCTAACTTATGACCGAGCCCTACTTATGACACAACCCTACCAATGACAGAACCCTACTTATGACACAACCAAACTTATGACCGAACCCTACTTATGACCAAACCCTACTTATGACACAACCCAACTTATGACACAACCCAACTTATGACACAACCCAACTAATGACACAACCCAATTTATGACACAACCCTACTTATGACACAACCCAACTAATGACACAACCCAATTTATGACACAACCCTACTTATGACACAATCCAACTTATGACACAACCAAACTTCTGGCACAACCAAACTAATGACACAACCAAACTTATTATACAACCCAACTAATGACACAACCCAACTTATGACACAAAACTACTTATTACACAATCCAACTTATGACACAACCCTACTTATGACACAAACGTAACTGATGACACAACCCAACTTATGACACAACCCAACTTATGACACAACCCAACTTATGAGACAACCTTATTTATGACACAACCCTACTTATGTTACAACCTAACTGATGAGACAACCCAACTTATGACACAACCCTACTTATGACACAACCCTACTTATGACACAGCCCTACTTATGACACAACCTAACTGATGACACAACCCAACTTATGACACAACCAAACTTATGAAACAACCTAACTGATGACACAACCCAACTTATGACACAACCCTACTTATGTTACAACCTAACTGATGAAACAACCCAACTTATGACACAACCCTACTTATGACACAACCTAACTTATGACACAACCCTACTTATGACACAACACAACTTATGACACAACCAAACTTATTACACAACCTAACTGATGACACAACCCAACTTATGACACAACCCTACTTATGTTACACCCTACTTATGTTACAACCTAACTGATGACACAACCCAACTTATGACACTACCCTACTTTTGACACAACCTAACTTATGACACAACCCAACTTATGACACAACCCTACTTATCACACAACCCAACTTATGACACAACCCTACTTATGTTACAACCTAACTGATGACACTCCTACTTATGACACAACCCTACTTATGACACAACCTAACTTATGACACAACCCAAATTATGACACAACCCAACTTATGACACAACCAAACTTATGACTCAACCAAACTTATGACACAACCTAACTGATGACACAACCCAACTTATGACACAACCCTACTTATGACACAACCCAACTTATGACACAAAACTACTTATTACACAACCAAACTTATGACACAACCAAACTTATGACACAACCTAACTGATGACACAACCCAACTTATGACAAAACCTAACTGATGAAACAACCCAACTTATGACACAACCTAACTGATGACACAACCCAACTTATGACACAACCTAACTGATGACACAACCCAACTTATGACACAACCTAACTGATGACACAACCCAACTTATGACACAACCCTACTTATGACACAACCTAACTGATGACACAACCCAATTTATGACACAACCCAACTTATGACACAACCTAACTAATGAAACAACCCAACTTATGACACAACCAAACTTATGACACAACCTAACTGATGACACAACCCAACTTATGACACAACCCAACCTATGACACAACCCAACTTATGAGACAACCTTATTTATGACAAAACCCAACTTATGACACAACCCTACTTATGACACAACCCAACTTATGACACAACCCAACTTATGAGACAACCTTATTTATGACACAACCCAACTTATGTTACAACCTAACTGATGAAACAACCCAACTTATGACACAACCATACTTATGACACAACCCAACTTATGACACAACCCAACTTAGAAAACAACCCAACTTATGACACAACCCAAATTATGATACAATCCAAGTTATGACCAACCCTACTAATGACACAACCCAACTTATGACACAACCTAACAATGTCACAACCCCACTTATGACAAAACCCAACTTATGACAAAACCCAACTAATGACACAACCCAACTTATGACACAACCTTATTTATGACAAAACCCAACGTATGACAAAATCTTATTTATGACACAACCCAACTTATGACACAACCCTACTTATGACACAACCTAACTGATTACACAACCCAACTTATGACACAACCCAACTTATGACACAATCCAACTTATGACACAACCTAACTGATTACACAACCCAACTTATGACACAACCCTACTAATGACACAACCCAACTTATGACACAACCTAACTGATGACACAACCTTATTTATGACACAAACCAACTTATGACACAACCCAACTTATGACACAACCCAACATATGACACAACCTTATTTATGACACAACCCAACTTATGACACAACACAAATTATGACACAACCTTATTTATGACACAACCCAACTTATGACACAACCCTACTTATGACACAACCCAAATCATGACCGAACCCTACTAATGACACAACCCAACTTATGACACAAACCTACTTATGACACAACCCAAATTATGACACAACATAACTTATGACACAACCCAAATTATGACACAATCCTACTTACGAAAAAAACCTTCTTATGACACAACCCAACTTATGACACAACCCAAATTATGACACAACTGTACTTATGACACAACCTAACTTATGACCGAGCCCTACTTATGACACAACCCAACTTATGACATAACCCAAATCATGACCGAACCCTACTAATGACACAACCCAACTTATGACACAAACCTACTTATGACACAACCCAAATTATGACACAACCCAACTAATGACACAACCCAAATTATGACACAACCAAACTTATGACACAACCCAACATATGACACAACCCAACTTATGACACAACCCAACTTATGACACAACCCAACATATGACACAACCTTATTTATGACACAACCCAACTTATGACACAACACAACTTATGACACAACCTTATTTATGACACAACCCAACTTATGACACAACCCTACTTATGACACAACCCAAATCATGACCGAACCCTACTAATGACACAACCCAACTTATGACACAAACCTACTTATGACATAACCCAAATTATGACACAACATAACTTATGACACAACCCAAATTATGACACAATCCTACTTACGAAAAAAACCTTCTTATGACACAACCCAACTTATGACACAACCCAAATTATGACACAACTCTACTTATGACACAACCTAACTTATGACCGAGCCCTACTTATGACACAACCCAACTTATGACACAACCTAACTGATGACACAACCCAACTTATGACACAACCCAACTTATGACACAACCCAACTTATGACACAACACAATTTATGACACAACCCAACTAATGACACAACCCAAATTATGACACAACCAAACTTATGACACAACCCAACTTATGACACAACCCAACTTATGACACAACCCAACTTATGGCACAACCCAACTTATGACACAACCCAACTTATGACCAAACCCTAATAATGACACAACCCAACTTATGACACAACCCAACTAATGACACAATCCAACTTATGAACGAGCCCTACTTATGACACAACCCAACTTATGACACAACCCAACTTATGACACAACCCAACTTATGACACAGCCCAGCTTATGACACAATCCAACTTATGACACAACCTAACTGATGACACAACCCAACTTATGACAAAACCCAACGTATGACAAAACCTTATTTATGACACAACCCAACTTATGACACAACCCTACTTATGACACAACCCTACTTATGACATAACCCTACTAATGACCGAACCCTACTTATGACACAACCTACTTATGAAACAACCCAAATCATGACCGAACCCTACTTATGGACAAAACCCTACTTATGCCACAACCTAACTGATGACACAACCCAACTTATGACACAACCTAACTGATGACACAACCCAACTTATGACACAACCTAACTGATGACACAACCCAACTTATGACACAACCCAACTTATGACACAACCCTACTTATGACACAACCTAACTGATGACACAACCCAATTTATGACACAACCCAACTTATGACACAACCTAACTAATGAAACAACCCAACTTATGACACAACCAAACTTATGACACAACCTAACTGATGACACAACCCAACTTATGACACAACCCAACCTATGACACAACCCAACTTATGAGACAACCTTATTTATGACAAAACCCAACTTATGACACAACCCTACTTATGACACAACCCAACTTATGACACAACCCAACTTATGAGACAACCTTATTTATGACACAACCCAACTTATGTTACAACCTAACTGATGAAACAACCCAACTTATGACACAACCATACTTATGACACAACCCAACTTATGACACAACCCAACTTAGAAAACAACCCAACTTATGACACAACCCAAATTATGATACAATCCAAGTTATGACCAACCCTACTAATGACACAACCCAACTTATGACACAACCTAACAATGTCACAACCCCACTTATGACAAAACTCAACTTATGACAAAACCCAACTAATGACACAACCCAACTTATGACACAACCTTATTTATGACAAAACCCAACGTATGACAAAATGTTATTTATGACACAACCCAACTTATGACACAACCCTACTTATGACACAACCTAACTGATTACACAACCCAACTTATGACACAACCCAACTTATGACACAATCCAACTTATGACACAACCTAACTGATTACACAACCCAACTTATGACACAACCCTACTAATGACACAACCCTACTTATGACACAACCTAACTGATGACACAACCTTATTTATGACACAAACCAACTTATGACACAACCCAACTTATGACACAACCCAACATATGACACAACCTTATTTATGACACAACCCAACTTATGACACAACACAAATTATGACACAACCTTATTTATGACACAACCCAACTTATGACACAACCCTACTTATGACACAACCCAAATCATGACCGAACCCTACTAATGACACAACCCAACTTATGACACAAACCTACTTATGACACAACCCAAATTATGACACAACATAACTTATGACACAACCCAAATTATGACACAATCCTACTTACGAAAAAAACCTTCTTATGACACAACCCAACTTATGACACAACCCAAATTATGACACAACTGTACTTATGACACAACCTAACTTATGACCGAGCCCTACTTATGACACAACCCAACTTATGACATAACCCAACTTATGACACAACCCAACTTATGACTCAACCCTACTTATGACACAACCCAACTTATGACACAACACAATTTATGACACAACCCAACTAATGACACAACCCAAATTATGACACAACCAAACTTATGACACAACCCAACATATGACACAACCCAACTTATGACACAACCCAACTTATGACACAACCCAACATATGACACAACCTTATTTATGACACAACCCAACTTATGACACAACACAACTTATGACACAACCTTATTTATGACACAACCAAACTTATGACACAACCCTACATATGACACAACCCAAATCATGACCAAACCCTAATAATGACACAACCCAACTTATGACACAACCCAACTAATGACACAATCCAACTTATGAACGAGCCCTACTTATGACACAACCCAACTTATGACACAACCCAACTTATGACACAACCCAACTTATGACACAGCCCAGCTTATGACACAATCCAACTTATGACACAACCTAACTGATGACACAACCCAACTTATGACAAAACCCAACGTATGACAAAACCTTATTTATGACACAACCCAACTTATGACACAACCCTACTTATGACACAACCCTACTTATGACATAACCCTACTAATGACCGAACCCTACTTATGACACAACCTACTTATGAAACAACCCAAATCATGACCGAACCCTACTTATGGACAAAACCCTACTTATGCCACAACCCAAATCAAGATCGAACCCTACTAATGACACAACCCAACTTATGACACAACCCTACTTATGACACAACCCAATGTATGACACAATCCTACTTACGAAAAAAACCTTCTTATGACACTACCCAAGTTATGACACAACCCTACTTATGACACAACAGAACTTATGGCCGAACCCAACTTATGACAAAACCCAAGTTATGACACAACCCAAATTATGACACAACCCAAATTATGACACAACCCAACTTATGACACAACCCTACTTATGACCAAACCCTACTTATGACGCAACAGAACTTATGGCCGAACCCAACTTATGACACAACCCAACTGATCACCCAACCCAACTTATGACAAAATCCAACTTATGACACTACCCAACTTATGACACAACCCAACTTATGACACAACCTTATTTATGACACAACCAAACTTATGACACAACCAAATTTATGATACAACCCAACTTATGACGGAAACCAACTTATGACACAACCCAAGTTATGACACAACCCAAATTATGACACAACCCTACTTATGACCCAACCCTACTTATGACCCAACCCTAATTATGTCACAACCTAACTTATGACCGAGCCCTACTTATGACACAACCCTACCAATGACAGAACCCTACTTATGACACAACCAAACTTATGACCGAACCCTACTTATGACCAAACCCTACTTATGACACAACCCAACTTATGACACAACCCAACTTATAACATAACCCAACTAATGACACAACCCAATTTATGACACAACCCTACTTATGACACAACCCAACTAATGACACAACCCAATTTATGACAAAACCCTACTTATGACACAATCCAACTTATGACACAACCAAACTTCTGGCACAACCAAACTAATGACACAACCAAACTTATTATACAACCCAACTAATGACACAACCCAACTTATGACACAAAACTACTTATTACACAATCCAACTTATGACACAACCCTACTTATGACACAAACCTAACTGATGACACAACCCAACTTATGACACAACCCAACTTATGACACAACCGAACTTATGAGACAACCTTATTTATGACACAACCCAACTTATGACACAACCCTACTTATGTTACAACCTAACTGATGAGACAACCCAACTTATGACACAACCCTACTTATGACACAACCCTACTTATGACACAGCCCTACTTATGACACAACCTAACTGATGACACAACCCAACTTATGACACAACCAAACTTATGAAACAACCTAACTGATGACACAACCCAACTTATGACACAACCCTACTTATGTTACAACCTAACTGATGAAACAACCCAACTTATGACACAACCCTACTTATGACACAACCTAACTTATGACACAACCCTACTTATGACACAACACAACTTATGACACAACCAAACTTATTACACAACCTAACTGATGACACAACCCAACTTATGACACAACCCTACTTATGTTACACCCTACTTATGTTACAACCTAACTGATGACACAACCCAACTTATGACACTACCCTACTTTTGAAACAACCTAACTTATGACACAACCCAACTTATGACACAACCCTACTTATCACACAACCCAACTTATGACACAACCCTACTTATGTTACAACCTAACTGATGACACTCCTACTTATGACACAACCCTACTTATGACACAACCTAACTTATGACACAACCCAAATTATGACACAACCCAACTTATGACACAACCAAACTTATGACACAACCTAACTGATGACACAACCCAACTTATGACACAACCTTACTTATGACACAACCCAACTTATGACACAAAACTACTTATTACACAATCAAACTTATGACACAACCAAACTTATGACACAACCTAACTGATGACACAACCCAACTTATGACAAAACCTAACTGATGAAACAACCCAACTTATGACACAACCCAACTTATGACACAACCTAACTGATGACACAACCCAACTTAGAAAACAACCCAACTTATGACACAACCCAAATTATGATACAATCCAAGTTATGACCAACCCTACTAATGACACAACCCAACTTATGACACAACCTAACTGATGTCACAACCCCACTTATGACAAAACCCAACTTATGACAAAACCCAACTAATGACACAACCCAACTTATGACACAACCCAACTTATGACACAACCTTATTTATGACAAAACCCAACGTATGACAAAATCTTATTTATGACACAACCCAACTTATGACACAACCTAACTGATTACACAACCCAACTTATGACACAACCCAACGTATGACACAATCCAACTTATGACACAACCTAACTGATTACACAACCCAACTTATGACACAACCCTACTAATGACACAACCCTACTTATGACACAACCTAACTGATGACACAACCTTATTTATGACACAAACCAACTTATGACACAACCCAACTTATGACACAACCCAACATATGACACAACCTTATTTATGACACAACCCAACTTATGACACAACACAAATTATGACACAACCTTATTTATGACACAACCCAACTTATGACACAACCCTACTTATGACACAACCCAAATCATGACCGAACCCTACTAATGACACAACCCAACTTATGACACAAACCTACTTATGACACAACCCAAATTATGACACAACATAACTTATGACACAACCCAAATTATGACACAATCCTACTTACGAAAAAAACCTTCTTATGACACAACCCAACTTATGACACAACCCAAATTATGACACAACTGTACTTATGACACAACCTAACTTATGACCGAGCCCTACTTATGACACAACCCAACTTATGACATAACCTAACTTATGACACAACCCAACTTATGACACAACCCAACTTATGACACAACCCAACTTATGACACAACACAATTTATGACACAACCCAACTAATGACACAACCCAAATTATGACACAACCAAACTTATGACACAACCCAACATATGACACAACCCAACTTATGACACAACCCAACTTATGACACAACCCAACATATGACACAACCTTATTTATGACACAACCCAACTTATGACACAACACAACTTATGACACAACCTTATTTATGACACAACCCAACTTATGACACAACCCTACTTATGACACAACCCAAATCATGACCGAACCCTACTAATGACACAACCCAACTTATGACACAAACCTACTTATGACATAACCCAAATTATGACACAACATAATTTATGACACAACCCAAATTATGACACAATCCTACTTACGAAAAAAACCTTCTTATGACACAACCCAACTTATGACACAACCTAAATTATGACACAACTCTACTTATGACACAACCTAACTTATGACCGAGCCCTACTTATGACACAACCCAACTTATGACACAACCCAACTTATGACACAACCCAACTTATGACACAACCCAACTTATGACACAACCCAACTTATGACACAACACAATTTATGACACAACCCAACTAATGACACAACCCAAATTATGACACAACCAAACTTATGACACAACCCAACTTATGACACAACCCAACTTATGACACAACCCAACTTATGACACAACCCAACTTATGACACAACCCAACTTATGACCAAACCCTAATAATGACACAACCCAACTTATGACACAACCCAACTAATGACACAATCCAATTTATGACCGAGCCCTACTTATGACACAACCCAACTTATGACACAACCCAACTTATGACACAGCCCAGCTTATGACACAATCCAACTTATGACACAACCTAACTGATGACACAACCCAACTTATGACAAAACCCAACGTATGACAAAACCTTATTTATGACACAACCCAACTTATAACACAACCCTACTTATGACACAACCCTACTTATGACATAAACCTACTAATGACCGAACCCTACTTATGACACAACCTACTTATGAAACAACCCAAATCATGACCGAACCCTACTTATGGACAAAACCCTACTTATGCCACAACCCAAATCAAGATCGAACCCTACTAATGACACAACCCAACTTATGACACAACCCTACTTATGACACAACCCAATGTATGACACAATCCTACTTACGAAAAAAACCTTCTTATGACACTACCCATCTTATGACACAACCCAACTTATGACACAACCCAACTTATGACACAACCCAACTTATGACAAAACCCAACTTATGACACAACCCAACTTATGACACAACCCAACTTATGACACAACCAAACTGATGACACAACCGAACTAATGACACAACCCAACTTATGACACAACCTTATTTATGACACAAACCAACTTATGACACAAGCCTACTAATGTTACAACCAAACTGATGACACAACCCAACTTATGACACAACCTTATTTATGACAAACCCCAACTTATGACACAACCTTATTTATGACACAACCCAACTTATGACACAACCCTACTTATGTTACAACTTAACTGATGAAACAACCCAACTTATGGCACAACCCTACTAATGACACAACCCAACTTATGACACAACCCAACTAATGACACAACCCAACTTATGACACAACCTTATTTATGACAAAACCCAACTTATGACACAACCCTACTTATGTTACAACCTAACTGCTGAAACAACCCAACTTATGACACAACCCTACTAATGATCGAACCCTACATATGACACAACCCTACTTATGACACAACCCAAATCATGACTGAACCCTACTTATGAAAAACCCTACTTATGACACAACCCAAATCATGAGTGAACCCTACTAATGTCACAACCCAACTTATGACACAACTCTACTTATGACACAAATCCAATTTATGCTAAACCCAAATTATGACACAACCCAACTTATAACACAACCCTACTTATGACACAACCCAATGTATGACACAACCCAACTTATGACACAACCCAACTTATGACACAAACCTACTTATGACACAACCCAACTTATGACACAACCCTACTTATGACCCAACCCAACTTATGACCGAACCCTACTAATGACACAACCTAACTTATGACACAACCCTACTTATGACACAACCCTACTTATAACACAACCCAACTCATGACACAACCCAACTTATGACACAACTCTACTTATGACACAACCCTACTTATGACACAAACCTACTTATGACACAACCCAACTTATGACACAACCCTACTTATGATACAACCCAAGTTATGACACAACCCAACTTATGACGCAACCCAACTTATGACACAACCCAACGTATGACACAACCCAACTTATGACACAACCCTACTTATGACACAACCCTACTTATGATACAACCCAACTTATGACACAAACCAACTTATGACGCAACCCTACTTATAACACAACCCAACGTATGACACAACCCAACTTATGACACAACATAACTTATGACCGAGCCCTACTTATGACACAACCATACTAATGACAGAAACCTACTTATGATACAACCCAATTTTTGACCGAACCCTACTTATGACACAACCCAAATCAAGACCGAACCCTATTTATAACTGAACCCAAACGTCAACGCCACTAAGTACGAATCAGTGTGAACATTGTGAACGGTCTGACGAATGTGGTACATCATCACTTACTTCAGAAATGCTGATCACAAGATTTTCTAATTTCCAAATGATAATTTATAAACCAAATTGATCTTCTTAAAGTCACCTGCTGCCCCACTCTTTACTGACAGCATCTTATCTGTTGCAGACGCTCCTTCAATACAGAAGATTTATGCGTCAAACGCTTATTCGTGGCTTGTGTGTAGTCTTGCGTTTTATTAGAGTTTTAAATGTTGATAGAGTGTTCGTTTTCCTAGTTTTCTCGGGCAAACCATTATTCCACGTCCGAATTCCAGACCGGAAGAGCGATAATTTGTATTTGCTTGTTCTTGCATATGGAATAAGAAAAGTGTTTGTATCCCTGTGTCTGTCTGAGGGTTGTATTCGGTTATCTTTGTGTTGTATTTCCACGCAGTCTGTATTTTGTGATGTTGATGACAAATTTCACATTGATATGTGCTCGAATGTTCCCCATCCTTAAATGACATACTTTTTTAAAAAATCCCTGTATTCTAACTCTATTATAAAAGATCATTAGCATTTTGTTTTACATCTTCTTCCATATGAAAATCCCATAATTTTTAAGAAATATAAACCTCACTGAAGCGTTCGTACCAATACCCAAGTTTTAGATGCTTACCAACCAAACACGGATGACGTCATTTGAAGGCCGAATTCAAAGAAGAGATTCGATTCCCATAACTTCTTGTAGTCGTCTGAAGGATTAAGGTTAACATCCGGGTTAAAGAACAAAGAATAATTTGGATGGCTGGTACATTGTACATATTGTACACATAATATGTTATAGCAATGATGCGCTAAGTAGACATATGAGTGGAGATTGGTAGTCCTTCCATGCTAAGTCAACAATGTGGTAATATGAGTGGAGATTTGTAGCACTGTCATGTTATATCAACAATGTGGTAATATGAGTGGAGATTGGTAGCACTGTCATGTTATATCAACAATGTGGTAATATGAGTGGAGATTGGTAGCACTGTCATGTTATATCAACAATGTGGTAATATGAGTGGAGATTGGTAGCACTGTCATGTTATATCAACAATGTGGTAATATGAGTGGAGATTGGTAGCACTGTCATGTTATATCAACAATGTGGTAATATGAGTGTTGATTGGTAGCACTGTCATGTTATATCAACAATGTGGTAATATGAGTGGAGATTGGTAGCACTGTCATGTTATATCAACAATGTGGTAATATGAGTGTTGATTGGTAGCACTGTCATGTTATATCAACAATGTGGTAATATGAGTGGAGATTGGTAGCACTGTCATGTTATATCAACTATGTGGTAATATGAGTGTTGATTGGTAGCACTGTCATGTTATATCAACAATGTGGTAATATGAGTGGAGATTGGTAGCACTGTCATGTTATATCAACAATGTGGTAATATGAGTGTTGATTGGTAGCACTGTCATGTTATATCAACAATGTGGTAATATGAGTGGAGAATGGTAACACTCATGTTATATCAACAATGTGGTAATATGAGTGGAGATTGGCAGCACTGTCATGTTATATCAACAATGTGGTAATATGCGTGGAGATTGGCAGCACTGTCATGTTATATCAACAATGTGGTAATATGAGTGGAGAATGGTAGCACTGTCATGTTATATCAACAATGTGGTAATATGAGTGGAGAATGGTAGCACTGTCATGTTATATTAAAAAATGTGCTATATCTAAAACTACCAATCCATTCACTATAGAAGCGCTTATGAAAAGACGTTATTGCATGTCTACGAACAGGCTGACATTAGTCTTTATTAGTTTGCAAGAAAAGGGAATACATCTGAGTAGATCATTTTAATATTTTTTACCTATCAAATTTTTGCATATAATTTTTTTTCTAGATTTTTTATAATTCCGATTGATTAATTTATTAATTTTTTTTAAAGTTTCTTTTTAATGAATACTAATTCTAATGTATGTTTAATAGAAAATAATAAATAAGCAAGTTGAATTTTTAAAAAAAATAATTTAAAAAAAACAAAACAATTCACTTAATAGTCTACCAGCCACTGAATTAAATGGAAAAACGTTTATTTCGAGAACTAGATGTATTCTGTATTTCAACACTCCGGCTTGAACTTATGTTAGAGAATTTGGGTAAAAGGTGCGCTATACATTTTTTTAAAAAATACATAAATTTAGAAAAAACAAAGTAAGGAAAAGGGGGGGGGGTGGAGGTGTTAGGGATTCTTTTTCAGGGGTAATAACTACGATATCTCTTTATGAAACAGAGTCATATCAGGATTACCTTTAAAACGCAAGAATAAAACTGGCTTTTTAAGATATTTATTTCATCGTTAAATCGTGGATTAACTTATGGCCTGCATAAAAATCATTTCATCCAGGAAACCGCTATATGATCAATTACTTCAACAAATTTTGATTAATTTTACAATGACATGTAGAAAAATGTAGCATCGTTTTAAAGTAGGCGACACAAATGTGCAATTGACCATGCACTCAAAAATATAACAAGTTAACAAGTGGAACAAGATGGTTAAGAATTTTAAAAAAATAATAATAATAAAAAACAGCAATCAAAAACACATTTGGCTAATTTTCAATAAAACCTCTATATAATATATATTTGGTGGGGTGTTGAAGAATAAAAGAATCAATTTGTAAAATATATTAGCTTATAATTACAACATTGAAAATATATAGAATTTAGATAACAGAAAACATTTTTTAAAAAATTGTTTTAGGATAACTTGTAATCTTTATTTTTTAAAAGACTTATCGCTTGTTGCTTATTTTACCTAAGAATATTATAAGAATACTATAAGAAGAGATTATCCAATCGGGACATCCCACAATTCATTGCTTAGAAAAATTGCCAGAAGGGACTTTTAATAGGTATATTTAGCAGTTAATTTTTTATATCTATTTATTTTTAAATTATTATTTTTTTGACAATACTTTAACTTTGTATCTTTTTTACAACAAACAAATTCGCGTGACATATATTTCCAAACGCTCATCCATGGTTTATGACTAGTCTTGCATTTAATTCGTGTTTTGAAAGTTGATAGTGTGTTGTATTTGATCAGGCAACCCATTCAAAGCTCGAATGCCAGACAGACAGGATGAATTAGGATTTATAATAATTTATATGCATTTGTTCTTGCAAATGAGACAAGAAAAACGTTTTTACCCCTATCTCTGATTGTTATATTAGAATGTTGTTGTTTTGTATTTCCAATTTAGAATTAAATGTCATATTATTATTTCTATATAAGATAACGAGTCTAGTTTTTAGCGAATTTAGGGGAAAAATACTAGAATCACTTACACTTATTTATATCTTTGCCATTTTATTTCTTTTTTTATTTACATAGACATATATAATACAAAAACTGAAATTAGTTTTAAATAGGGCTGTTATCGATTAATTTAAATTTAATCGTTAACTTTTGAAAAATTATCGATTAATTAATAGATAATTTCGATTAAAACCAAAAATAGAAATGTGTGACGTCATTAAACTGAACATTTCTCACGGACATTGAAAAGTAAGAATATTTTGAACTAAATTTCATGACAATGTGTTGATACTTGATTTGTGCTGAATGTGGTACGTCAGCGATGTATTTGATCCTTTAAAAGAGAATTGTTTATGGCAGTGGACACAGTACACGTTTTCACAATCTTCGACTTTGCCATCCGCAGTTAGCTTAAAAACAACATATTTGCTCAACTTTCTAGTTACATGTATATGTTTAAATTTAACTGCGCTGATGCTGTCAGCAGGGCCGTCTTAACGCATAGGCCCGTTTGGCATTTGCCCGGGGCCCACGAGCATGGGAATATGTTTATTTATATATATTATGTATATTCATTTTTTATTCCTGCGGGGGAAGGGCACAACACTATTTCTTTGCCCGGGGGCCCAAAATGGTGTAAAGACGGCTCTGGCTGTCAGCCATTTGATAGTTGACGTCTGCCGGTCAACATAAATTAATAAAATAAATTTTAATATTACGCGGGAGATGTTTGAAAGTAAAAAGAAATATATAAATTATTATTAATTATTAATAATTTATTATTTATTACTAATTTTTTTTTAAATATTATAAATATTTTCTTAAATTTTAATCGATAAAATTTTTAACGATTAATCGATATTTCCGCAGCCCTAGTTTTAAATATTTACTGAAATTATTATTGCTTTCGTTGCCGCTTAATTTTCATTTGACATCCTATAACGCGAACTTTCTGGCACAGAAAACCTAAAAGCGGAAGAGACATAAAACGCGACATTTTATTTTTCAACGCTGTATTTGACTTATAGTAATTTTAGTCCCATAAATGATTGTATAAGTAATACAAAAGTTTTAGTCAATTTGACACATACGTAAGTTTTTCTATTTTTACTGATATCTAAATATTTTAGTATCTTAATCTGTGGGTTGTAACCAGGGCCGGCTTTAGGCATAAGCAAACTAGGCAGTCGCCTAGGCCTAGACTAAGCTAGCTAGGGCCTCCGATTAGTCTAGGTACTTTGACAGAAAATTTAAATGTGGTCCTAAAGGCTTAAATAATATATCATTTTAAAGGGCTTGCTAAGACCTTTTCAAAACCACTTGTTTTGTCCTTCTATCTTTTATAGAAGTGAAGTTGTGAATTTTTTAGTCGATTTTTTTTGCCCCTTATATAACCTATATAATTAACTTAAAAAACTTGTGACCCAAATTCAATTTTCGTTACGCTTTCATTCACAATTTTTTTATTTGTATAGATAACTGCACCAAGTTTTCAGCATACATTCTTAATCCAATATACAACACAATTATCAACAAAGGGTCTAGATAGCTGCTCAAAATTTTATTTTATAAATTTTTATATACCACAAGGGTACAAAAAATATATTTAAAAAAAAATTCAAAATTATTATAATCTCAGTTTGAGAATTAACAATACAAATATAATTTATATAATGCTTATATCAATCATTCAAATGGAAACTTAAAAGAAAACCTGCAAAAAAGGAAAGAAAAAATATTTATTAATATTTTTAAAACAAAAATCAAAGATTTTAACAATGTAAAATAAAGGCATTTTGTTATAACTTAAACCAAAAGCATGTTATTATTTGTAAATCTGTGCAAAGAATAAATAATAATCTTATCTGAGGCAAAAGATGAATAGCTCCTGAAAAGAAAAAAATTAAGAAATTAATATATAATTTATTGTGACATTTGGCAATGACTAATGTTTAATAAAAGGTTTTCAGTGCTGACTTCTCGCGTCTAAGCTCAGAAACCCTCTCTGTCTTCCTCTTGATGGTCTGAGTCCTTATTAATCTCAGATCCCCCTAAAGACTGTGGAATAATCTGTGATATTTGTAGAATAATGATTTAATTATGTATTACTGGAGTAATGTCAGAAGAGCTGAATGGCTCCATCTTTTTCTTTATTTGGACTGATGTCCTTGCAGTTGCAGGCTGGAAGAAAAGATCATGAATTTTCATCCAGTTGACACTTAAATTTCTTTTTAAAAATGAAATATTTTTAAAAACAATACAAGTATACTGCTGTGATAAAACTGGAACGAATCCCTGTTTGGGTTCAAATATTTGAATCTTTCCGGCAGGCTTCTAGGCTTCGTCCAGTGCAATGACAGCAACGTTCATCCCTTCCTTCTTGCTAGCACATCTGGTATAAAGGTAGAATGCATAGCCATTCCTAATAATGCCTTGCACTCCGTATTGGGCAAAGCTTTTCACCAAACTTTCAAAATCCTTAAGGCTTACAGACATTCTGCAAAATGTGGTCTAAAAGAGGGGGGGGGGTTAATATTTCATTTTTAGTTATTCTTAGTTATATTATATTTATAATTTAAAAATATTTTTCCATCATAATATTAATATTGTAAACTTTATTCATTGGAATCAGTGCAATCAAATTAAAGTTCAATAAGTTGAGTTAAGTCTAAGTAGTATCAAGTACCAAATTTAACTTAAAATACTTTAATTATGAAATTGTTCTTTATAATTTATCATGACAATTTTATTATTTTTATTTTAAAAATTTCTAGGCAGTAGATATTACTATAGTAGTAGTAGTTTAGGATTTTGGAATACATTTAATATATCATTAAATACATAATATATGTAAATAGTTATGATTTAAAAAACAAAATAAAAACGAAAACAATTATTATTATTTATAATACTAATACAAGTCAAGTGTTTATTCATTTTGATTTCATCAATTTATTTTCATCCATCTTAGATCATTATTGACTTATTAAAAATCGGCCATATTGTTTTTATACGGTGCCGATGTTCGGTTACAAAGGTATCGATCTACCGCTTATTGGCGAAGGCTACAGTGAACAAATCAATGATTTTCCAAACAGAATTAATATGGTAATCATGCACGATTTAGTCCGAGTAAGTTATGGATACTAAATATGGCATAATTGAGACATTAGTGGCTTACCGGCGTTTCGAAGAGTCACCGAAAATTCTCCAGCGAACATCTCGTTGCTTGAAAAGGGATATCGTCACCGTAAGACTACTATTGGACGTACTCGATGACAAAATTCATTTGTTTTTCGATTACTGTGACGTAAAACGAGTAATTCGGGGGTCTCCGTAGAGCTAATCAAAATATTCCGAAAATTTTTTTTCGTAAATTTACGACATGCGCAGAACGATGCGCGAACGAGTATTGAAGTGCCTAATTAGTCTCATCATTAGTTAGTGGGGGCCTCGCACAAGAATCTTTCCACATTTTTTTTTCTCACCCATTTAGGAGCCACCAAATTCACTTCGCCTAGGGCCTTTAAGTCCCTTAAGCCAGCCCTGGTTGTAACTAAAAAGTCTGACACTGATGCGGCTAAGGCTAAGTAATTACTAAGTTAACTAAGTAGTAAGTCAGTAAGGCGTAAGTAAGGGCAGTCAGGACAGTTCAGTAAACAGTTGCACACACTGACTAAACTGCACTCTGCGGTAAAAGCAAAAAGAGCGGTGCCCCCTTTTTATGGTACTTTTGCCGCCATCTTTGTTGTCAACACGTGACAAAGATGGCGGCAAAAGTAGTGCACAAAAATTATGTAAATTGGGGTTCTGTGGGGGAGAAAAAAATGAAGAAAAAAGTTGAAAAATAAACTGAATGAAAACCCAATGACAACGAAAATTAACATTGTTACTCACATTCTATACCCACTCATCTTGGAAATGTGGAGGATAAACTTTCTTAATGATATTAAGAAAAGCTTTCATTGCATCGTTACTGGCGCAAGATCGCCGCCACATGAATTCGAACAAATAGGAATTAAATTGGTCCTCCCCTTCACAATTTCTTGACGACAATGACCTCTTTATTGACCCCCAGGTGCCCTCTATCGTGTTGGTGTGCGCGCCTGTCTCAGGGTGTTTGAACGAGAGGCTGTGGTTCACCGTCAGGTGGTGGAACCCTTCGTCCTCCAAGCAGTCATAGGCCTTCCAACAATCTGAAATGATTGTTGTTCCAGGCTATATGAACTCTTAAATGATTGCAAGGAGGACGTCCTTGCCTTTGTTCTCAACAACCCTGAAAAAGGATTTGTTGGATCCTCTTTCAACCCTACCAAACACCCATTTTCCATCTACGCGCTTTCCTCTATTAAATTTCCGTTTACCAAATTTGGATTCGTCGATCTTAACAATCTTACCAACTCCACCTAAACGCTCACTCCTAGCCACACACGCTTCTACGCAGACCTCGCGGCAAAAGCTACTCCAGTCAGTCACAGTCACTTTACTAACTCCTACTTCTGTTGCAATATTTTTCAAAGGCATTTTTTGAACCCAAAAGTGTGTCAGTAAAAGAATGTCTGTCAACGTCAAGCGACTTTCATCAAACCAAGAACCCTTCCTTAAACTACGCGAAATACGTCCGTGGCTTTTATCGCGACATCTCCAGACATAAACGTCAGAAATCTTTCTTGCACTTAGGACATTCATACCGATCAGATATCAAGCCCGCACTCATACACCAATCAATCACAGATCTTTGCCCCTGACATTCAAGACGAACCCAAAATCGGGTGGTAAATTTGGCATCCATCACCAAGAATTTTACAGAAAAATTAATCAAAATAAACTTACAGCGTCTGTGCACCTAGGAGTTGAAAAGGCGGATGTGATATTACGTCATTTCATCAACCATGGCAACGTCATTAAAAAATAGTGCAAACTTTATATTTTAAACCTATCCCTAACCCTAAAACCTAACTCTAAAACCTATCCCTTAACCTAACCCTAAATCTATCCATAAACCTAGACCTATCCCTAAACATAATCCTAACCCCAATCCCTAAACATAATCCTAACCCTAAACCTAACCATAACTTACACGTAAACCTATAGCCAAACCGAAAGACACATTAATAAAATGTATCGACATATCGATAAAAATAATAACACTTATTTCTTCTATATAAATTATTGTCGGAAGAATACAATGTTCTCTTCCCTTCCTCAATATAAATTATAGTCGCATGAATACATAATTCCATTCCCGGAAGTACGCCACGCTCTGCCATATCAACAATGTAAATAGATGAGAGCACCGTACTCTTTGCTTTAGCCGCACTCTGCCTGAGAGTTTATTGAATTGCTATCTCACTATCTGAAAATTATTTGAGAGGCCACATTTTTCAGATCTCCAAACAATAATAATATAATTGAAAAACACTCGTTATAGACTACATCAGTACCTTATTTATCCTTGACAATGGAACAAACTTAACCCATTCAATACGACCCAATTTTGTTAAGGGTACGCAATAAAATTTTAGGTTAAAAAATCCATTCCACCTAATGATTCTAAACTGAAAAACTCTGCTTTGCTATTTATCAAAACTATATCATGCTGTATATCAAAATTTAGGTAATTGAAAAAGGAATATGTTTCTACTATTAAAACGTGAGACAAAATTACCCAAATTAAACCTTTAGGGATATTATTGCACGATTATGTATAAAAAAAAAGTAAAAAAAATATATTTTTTTGCATTACTCACCAGCTCATAAATCAGGTAAAAATAGTCCAATCAAGTTCATATTTCTAACAAATAAGTCTTATTATATATCTAAAACAACTGGAAAGTTTCATTGCAGTAGCTCCAGAAATTATACATTTATGAATCTTTTCCCATGACACGTTTCAATTTTTTTAAAAATTCAACATAAAATAATTATACTCTAATATTTACACATATTTCCAAAATAGTACATTTTCGTAATCACAGTCGACACAGAGTCTTCAAATTTATCGTCATTTGTATTTGATTAGTCCATTCAAATCAATTTATTTGCTTGATCATCAGTTATAGATAGAAAAATTAATAGATAAGTACTAGGATTAGTACTCAATGAAGCCATTTCGATCAGCTGTTTTTTGTTTACAAAATTTTATAACTGAAAAAAGGCACAAAATACACTAAACATGGTCTAATCCTTTCAAAATTGCACACAACGGAAGTTGAAACTCTTCTGAATAGACGTTTTATAACCTATTAATAAAATAGTTGAATGGAAAAGTCAGATTACTAATAAAATGAAACAAACCATCGGTGATGCAGAGAGTGGCTAAACGTACACGGCTGAAATCGCGGTGGCGCACACTGCGGCGAAATGTATTAAATGGGTTAACACTGGTACTGCAATAACTGCATACTAACTTAGTTACTAACTTATCTATTACCAGTATAGTACTGTAGAACCCACTTAACTCGACCGCGGTTAACTCGCCAACCCCATTAAGTCGACGTTTTTTATTGGAACCGCCAAATTCTCTCTTTGTCTTAGCATTTTCTCATCGGTTTGTCGCCGAACCTGCATCACATGTCGCCACAAAAACTTAGACCCCCTCCAATATGATGTCACAAAGCTTTGCCTCCCCCCTTTTCCATAAAAGCTGTATTTTCTATTTGAAAATGAGCATATTTCAAATCACTCTTTTGTCGTTTTGGTATGTACTTAGTGTAAGGCTGCACTCTAATACGGTAACACACATGAAGCCATGTAAAATGTCATTAAATCAATTGTAAGCAATCAAGTGGAACTTTTATTTAAAGTTTTTGCTGTGACGTCACATTTCTTAAACACCCCTCCTCCCCTGCTCCTCGTCACACATCATCACAAATGTGTGACGCGTCCCCCAGGTGCATGTTGTCATTTATGGGCGTCCCCTTACACCTTTAGCTAAATTGAAAAGTCATTACATGATAATCAGACTATGCTGCACATGATTTCTTTTACAAATTCCAATGTCATAACAAAGTAATAACTCTCTAAATATATGCATGTGATTTGGGAAGGAAAGCCCCTCTTTATGTCATTACAATTATACAATTTTCTTATCTACACAATTGACAACTCAACAACTGGAATTTTATAAATAATGGAAGCGTTCATCTGTATGTCTAACACTCCAGTTCTTAAAAAATAAGTGTTTAAATTTGTTCAAGAGCAGAGAAACACAAGACAGACACTTACCTGTTGTGAAGTGTTGATAGAAAAAGAATGCAGAAATAATGTAAAGAAAGTAAGGGTGGTCAAGCAGAGTACACCCACATGGTAACAGATAGTAGCTGGACAGTGCCTAAAATTATAGTCTGAAATCTTCTAGACCAGTAATAGCAGGGATTTAATTGGAAATCCCATTACAGAGTTTGCCTGAGCTTTTTTGGAGTTATTTTTTTTTGCTCTTTAGTCACTGTTCTGTTGACTTAATTTTATTAGTAGCTTTTGTGTAAACATGAGCGTCACCATGCTTGATACTAAGGTTGTTTTAAGACCACTTGTATTTTAGTTTTAAAAAAAGAAAAGATCATTTATTTGGAGTGAGGTATTTTTCTTAGTTCTTAGAACCCACAAAAGAATTTTTTTTAAATAGCAATATATGCAATGCCCTTCATCACAGTGAATCAGTGAATTAATAAAAAATATTTTGAAATGTGTTAACCAAACTAAAGGGTAAACAGTGATGATAGTGAATTTTGTTTTTGAAATGCTATATTATTTTTCAATCATCAACTCGCGTGGACTTAATTTAAATGCAAATGCAATGGTTATTATAAGATATTACTTATTTGACACAAAAAAACTTCATGTAATATGCCAATACAAGCGAAATGAAGTTAGGTTAACCGGTCCATATTAAACAGGACCAGTCCTGCTCTTAGGTCTGGTTGACCGTTACCAACCTGACTTGATTATTGCAAAATCTTCCCATGTACCCGGTTTTATATCAAATTCTTTCAGTGAGGTGTTGAAGCTTTCTTGCTGAAAACCAATGAGCATGCTTCCATAACCTAAGTTCAAAATAGAACATTGTTTTGGATAGGATATTTGTCTGACATTCTCACAAGTCCCAATGAGCATAGCTGAGATTGCATTAAAATTGTTTAATTTTAATTTTTTGTGATTTATTTTTTCACAGGACTTACCATGGCCTTTTTTCATGGTAATATGAATTCCTTGTTTGGGGGGAATCCAGGTTTCCCAAATAAGCCAGTTAACCTTCCACACATTCCTGGTAATTTCAACAGTTCATTTGATGGTTTCAATAGTGGATTTGATGATCCATCTCGAAATTTCGGTATCAATCCTGATTTTCGCAATCCAGACAATCGTCATGCTGATCTCATTAATCGTATAGAACCATTACCGCCAGGAGTTGATAGTGGATTCCAGGGACGAGATCGTGGAAGAGATAGAGATAGGGAACAAAGAGACATCAGAAGTCGTGACGATAGAGATCGTGGAAGGTCTGTTATCATCTGACTTTATATCATTACAACTTAAAAGAGATTTTAGAGTTTGCTTGTACTTTGTGCTTAAAAGTTATACTGTAATGTTTTGTTTAAAAAAAAATATTTTATTTGTTCAGGGATAGGGAGCGACGAAGGAGCGACAGAGACAAGGGTAGGAGTGAATGGAGCCAAGAACGTGATTCAGGTCGTTCAGGAAGACACAGGGATAGAAGTGGTAACAGAGATAGAAGTCCAGTAAGTTAATAACACAATTGAAAATACAGTCGAACCCACTTACCTCGAGCTCGGTTAGCTCGACCACCCTATTATGTCGACGTTTTTTATTGGAACCGCCAAATTCTCTCTTTGTCTTAGCATTTTTTCATCGGCTAATTCGATTTTTTTAAGTCGCCGAAACCTAGTACCTCGAGCACAAAAGATGGCCAAATTTGCAACTTAACTTGGTTAGCTCGATTTTCGTCGGTTGAAAATAAAGGTTTGTATCGAGAATCGACGGTGGTTTTTATATAATTAAATATAAAAAATTAATAAATTATTATTCTTTTAAAAGTTTGTTGTTGTTGCTTTGTTACCAGTAACGTGACTGTGACACTAACACGCGCGTGACGATGAAATGAAATCATTTCTGATTAACACAGTACACACAGCCCACAGCGTGCTGTGATCAACGGTCAAGGCCACAATAGTTTTATTTATATTACAAGTTTGATTGACTGAGGAAATTCGAGAACGTTCTGATAGTTAAGTAACAGATATTCTGCACGTCAAAAGCATTAAACTTAAAATAACCATATTGATTTGTTTATTTGTATTTTAAATTCGCTGATACGAAGGCAAACGCGACTGTGACACGGCGAAGCGTAAACTTTGACCTTTTAGCGCATGCGCAGACAATTATAAACTGGTAACTTATTTTTCATTAAATAAATGGAATCGAAACATGACAGAGACGTAATCAAAGTCCTTTACTTCGGCATAAATATATATACATCAAAAGCATTAAACTTAAAATAACCATATTGATTTGTTTATTTGTATTTTAAATTCGCTGATGCGACTGTGACACGGCGAAGCGTAAACTTTGACCTTTTAGCGCATGCGCAGACAATTATAAACTGGTACCTTATTTTTCATTAAATAAATGGAATCGAAACACGAAAGAGACGTAATCAAAGTCCTTTACTTCGGCATAAATATATATACATGTGTATATATATGTATATATATATATATAAATTCCCGATTAGTCATAACTTTTCCCGACTTTCAAGGCCGAGAATTTATTTTTAAGAATTCCCGACTTTTTCCCGTTTTCCTGAATGGGAACCATGGTTATGGTTATATTTAAATTTTAAACGGTCCTTAAAAACGAACGGTCATTACAACCTTAGACTTAGGAAAGAGTGAAGAAATATTAGGGTTCCGATACGATTCCGATAAATCATCCCATCACTAATTAACGCTAACTAATTAATCATGTACATAAAGAAATTTCAAGCACATGTTAATATTTTGCCGCCATATTGGTTTTCGTTTTAACTCGATCATCGGTTATGTCGACGCCATTTTTCATACCCCAACGCCGTCGACTTAAGCGGTTTCGACTGTATGTTGATCTTACAAAGAAATTGTCACTGCGCTTAAGATTACATTGGTCTCAGTTTAATTTGCAAATCTTATCAAACTTTATGACCAAAGTAACCTCTTTTCTAGGTTTCAGAAGATGGGGACAGAAGCAACAGTGGCTCATCAGATAGATTTCGCAACCGTGACTCAGACTCTAGAGGCGAGTCATCTCGATCATCAGAAGATAAAGGTGGTGATAAATGGGTTTGCAATCAACCATCACGTACTATCATCCTACGTGGACTGCACATAGATATTGATGAAAAAATTGTAAGCAAATGTCCTTGTTAACTTGATTTGCAGATTTTAGTTTAAAAAATAATTTGTTTTGTGTTCACATGATAGCAGCTTTTTAAGTAATTGAAATTCTATGATTTCCAGATAGGAGCTGAGCTGATGATGCTTGGTTTGCCTGTAAAAGACATACGTCTAATACGCAGATCATCAGGTAAACACTTTTGTTTTGGATTAACAAAATTCAAGTTTGTTTTTTCCCCTCCTTTTCTTATGGGTGAGACTGCAATCAGGCTTATAGATAAATAAATATGCTATTAAAACAGGGTATGTACAGGCCTGACAAGACGTCTCAGACTAACGAACGTTTCACTAAAAAAGCCTTCCTCAACGAATAACAAATAAAACAAATATAATGAAATGAAAACGTAGCTGCTCTTTTTGGCTTTGGATTATACCACAACTAAGTTTTCATTTTATTAGTTTTTTTATTTTTGTCTATTTGTTCGCTGAGGGAGGCTTTTTTGCCGAAACATTTGTTGTTCTGCGATGTCTTGTCTGGCATATACATACCCTGTTTTAATAAAATATATTCCTTTTTCTTACATGTTACTTAAAACCAGCAATCTGCTTTGCAAATATGTTATTTATTATACAAAAATTAGTAAAAACATTTGTTTAAAGTGAAAGTTATTTTTTTTTAAAAGGGTAATTTAGTTTGAAGCATCAAATTTTCAATTCATTTCTTCACATTGTTATTTCCGTAGCTCAGAATTGTTCTAATTTTTTTTTGAAAACCGTTTTTTCCCTTTGATCTGGAAAAAATGTAATAAACATACCAACTTTGATTTAATTATGTAAATCAAATCTCATTAATTCTTGTAATAAAATCTTTGGATGGAACATGTCAAGGTAAGTATACTTGAATGGTTTTGATAGGTAAGTCATCCTTCTCAGTTGGTTCCGCAAACAGTTGAATTTTATTGAAGTTTGAATGTTTTATTTAACAAGCTTCGTTTCCACCTTGCTTACACAGGTGTCTCTCGAGGCTTTGCTTTTGTGGAGTTTCATAACGTAGCAGATGCCCAGCGCTGGATGGAACACACACAGGTTGATAAACTAAAAAAAACAAAGAAATAAAGTGCTGTGGATTGTAGGTGGTTGCTACAACCTCCACACTTATTCTACACTTTGGTTGGTCTGTTATCTTCTGGATTTACCAATATTGAAAAAAAAAGCCTTGTAGAATTAGTTAATTGAAATGCCGACTTTTGACTTGTTTTGGGTGATGTGCAGGGCAACCTTGCTGTTGCTTTTCAAAGTATATGTCTTTATGGCAGAATTTGCTTATTTCTTTTGTGATATTCTTTTTTTTTAATGAATGCAATCTGTAGTTTTACCAAATCCTGACCACACTATGTGACTTATAAGCTGATTGCGAGGAAATAATATAAAATAAATGCATTATTTTGTTAGACTATAGTTGTATTTTTTATTTTGAAAACAAAAATTATGCAGTGACTAAAATATCTTTTGAAGGGAATTATAGTTTTTTAAAATTTAATAAATTATTCGAGAAAAGCTTGTTCCCTATGGAGTACTTTGCAACTGAAGTAAAATCATAGGATTTTATTTTAGTGCTCTAGTTGGATATATTGCATGTGATTCACCCTTGTCTGTTCGCCTCGCGGCGTGGCTTTTATTTCATTCTCTGAACACATATAAAGAAATTATGAGCTGAATGGTATTGTACTAAAAGTATAAAATAAATACCTGAAACAATATTTTGTGTTTTACAGGGCAACCTTGTGCTATTAAACCAATATCGAGCTGTTATGGCATACAGTGTTACACGTGATCGAGGTGGAGGCAGAGATAGCAATCTACAAAGAAACGATTGGGTTTGCATTAAGGTAAGGTTTTTTTTTATGTAGCTGGCCATGTTTTTTTCAGTTTTGCCCTTAACCATGAAAACATAATAGACCATAACTTAAGCACTGATAAATTCTTTCAAGTGTTCTTTCTCTTGATATCCTGCATTGTGTTAAAAAAAAATTTGCCCCATTTCAATTCCAGTGTTTGAGTCACAATTTCAAGCGCAGAGATTTCTGTTATAATTGCAACCTTTCTCGCAAGGGTAAGTTGTAAATGTTTTCAAAGGAATTGACAGCAAGTGCGCAGCTGAGTATTTTTTTCTCAAATTTAAATTGACCATTTTATTTTTAGCTAACAATTTATAATAGTTGAAGTAATACTGAAAAAAGACATATTGCATTTACTTCAAAATAAACTCACATTTAGTAAAGAATACAAGCCGAATGCTTGTAAGCAGCTGTGCATTCTTTCTTAGCTTTTAGTTTCAAGAGATAATGCAATTCATAACATGACTTTGCAACCTCAATGAGAATAAGGACAAAAATTACAGCACTGACTAGTCCCTGCTATGCAAATTTTCTTCGCTGTCTAATTGTTTCCAATGGAGAACTTTGCAACTGAAGTTCCTGAACTCGGATAACGCTGGAAAAACTAAATTATTGTTTTAGGAATCCATTATTGTTTTTTATTGCAGAGTCTGAAAAGGGCAAGTCTTCTGATGGACAAGATGAAATTGGAACCAATCCATGCAACAGTAATACTTAATAAATTATATATATGTAATTTTCATAACGCAATAATCCGAAGTACCAAATAATCTTCAGTAAAGAAAGAACGTGTGTAATGTATAAGATAAGGATACTTTCTAAAAAAATTTCTCTTTTATTTTTAGCCTTGATATTTCGTGGACTTGATGCCTTAACAACAGAGGAGGCTCTGGTTACAGCTCTTACCCAAGCTTTTGCTCCAACTCCTTTAGCAACCATAAAAAATGTTGCAGTGATAAGGGATGACCTCGGAACTTCACGGGGTTTTGGTTTGATAGAATTTCCATCTGTATCAGCCTCAACAATTGTATTAGATTTTCTGAATAAAATGGATCCACCTTTAGAAGTGGATGGGAAGCAGTTACTTATCAACTATGCCAAAAACACATACAACACAACGTAAGTTAAATTATTTTTCTATACGTTCAGTTTATAATTTCTGAAACTTAATTTGCCAATCTCTTAACTTTTCTTTATAATAATAAATAGTATAGCTTCACTTTATCATAATCTTGTAGCATGAATTTTTTTTAACTAAATAGTCATTTGAAAATTTACCTAATTTGTTTAAAAAATCATAGTTAAAAAATAAAACAGGAAAATCATTTTTGTTTTTGAATGATTCCATTTTAAAAATAAAATCTAAACCAACTATCCTTAAATGATTGTCCTCAGAATGGCATATATTCAACAGCAGTCACAGACTCAGGTAGGCCTTTTTTATCTTAACTAAATCTTAAGTTCACATATTTTACTTAAGTTCATTAAATATATTTGTTTGTTTGAACATCAGAAATACTGATTGAGAATGAAGTGTCCATACATTTTTCAGTACTACGACAGTAATTACTACCAACAAAATGGCCAGCAGTACTATGACCCAGTTACACATCAGTACTATGAATATTCACAGTTGTATGGTCAAGGGTCCTCTTCATCTAGCAGCAATGCCACTGCTATTTCAAAAGGAGAAAGTAAGTATTTATAGAAAACAAAAAGGTAACTTATGAATTAACCTAAGCACTGTCTAACCATAAATTGATTTACAGCTGCTATAACATGGTGTTTGTCAATCAATGTTATAAAACTTAAAGATATATTTTACATTGTTATAAAGAAATTGCTACATTAAGAAGCATATTTTTCTTACTATTTCCAGTTCTGTGTGAAATTTTGTACATTGCATTGTGTATGGAATTCTCTTGTTATTTTTCTCAGATTCGCTGATGAAATTATTGAAAGAGAAATCCAATGATTTAGAAATATTCCATGGGCTCGTAATAATAGCTTTTGTGACGAGTCACAGATAAAGCCATTTTGAGCAGTAAAGTTGGCCTTATTTTTACAGGCTAAATTGCTTTTGAACTATGTAGATATCAAATAGAGAACAGAAAGAATATTACTGGTAGAAAGTTAAAAAATTTCCAATAATCTATAGGAATATATTTTGACATACATATTTTACTTAAGTTCATTAAATATATTTGTTTGAATATCAGAAATACTGATTGAGACGCGGTGGTCGAGTGGTAGCGCACTGGACTGTCGTACCGATGGTCACGGGTTCGAATCCGTGTGAAGGCAAGGGCTTGTTCCCTGAGTCACCCCGCTCCGAATGGGTACCTAACACTGCATGTAGTTAGGCGGCTGGGTAATGCGTGGAACCCACAAAGCCGTGGCCTGTGAACGCTGCATCACTTGCCAACAGATCATCTGTCATGGTCTATGGACGCAACTATCTTCTGCATAGAAGGAGCGTCTGTATAGATAAGATAAGAAGATAAGATTTCCAAGAATATACCTGTCAACTTGTGTTTTATATTTTATAATTTTTCAGACACAACTAACACAGCTGCAGCTGTTGCCCAGGCTGCTATTCAACAAGCTCAAGCTGCTAAACATTTCCAAAAGCAGGTGAGTTGAAGTCTCTTTAAAAAAGACACTTATGAGGAGTCAGCTAAAACAATCTATCAAAAGCACAATTATTTTTAATCTTCCTTTCATGAGAAAGATTTTCAAATCCATTAAAATTCATTATTTGATACCTAAGTTTAACAAGTCATGATTTTGTAGGGTTTGGGGTGGGTTTTTTAAAACTATCAATATACATAATTCCCGTCGTCTGTATGTATGTATGTGGATGTAACACGCTATTAATTTTAGTAAGCAGCGTACCAAATTACTGCATAAAAAATAACTTCGAAAGTTCCGCATAAAATTGTTCAATATGATAATAAATGAATTAAGGTTGTTAAGGCCGCTAGTTTTTGAGGACCGGTCAACCTTTCGAAAAAGACCGGTTAACGGCTTGTGGTCGTCGTCGTCTTTCCCCCCCCCCTGTGCCATGTGCTTTGATATTGTTTAGGAATCGGCAGATTTTCGTATACTCAGAAATACTGTGTAAATAGTGTCGATGCCAAGTATACCAGAATTGCTCTAATAAATGGATGACATGTAAACATTATGTTCACGTAATTGCTCTAATTTAGCAAAGATGCACGCAGAATCGCAGATGTCTAAAACATTTCTTTTCGTATGGAATAAAATGTATGTGTGCAGACTTATTGTCATTGGCAACCATTCATCCTTTAACCTTATTTTCACTCTATTACTATTGCTTTGTTCTCACTGTTTCATTCATAAAAGGTGGCCGTGTGCAAAAGCCATTAAACTATTGGTTAGAATTAATAATTATGAGTCAAAGTTGAAGTTTCAAAAGGAGTTCCTAATTTTGCGTATACATTTTTATAAAGGATGGTTTCGTTTTGTCATGAGTCCTATGTACGTCATGATCTGGAGCTTGTAAACACATCAGAAACTTCGGGGTCACATAAAAATCGGTAATATCGGGAAATATGCATATCGGTAAATATGCATATCGGTAGACCCCTAATATAGATATAAATAATTAGGAGTGATAAATTTAAGAATAGCGTCATCAAATAAGACGCTGGTTTTTGTCCTAACAAATACTCTATCGGGAAGAAGAAAAAAATATCGGTATCAGCAAAAATGCATATCGGTAGTCCCCTAGTTTTGAGAACCTAGTGTGTTGGTAGGCGAACGTGTTGCGCATTGTCAGGAAATCCAGTGCACTAAGCATGGGTATGTGTGCAAAAAACATGCATATAGTGTCACAGTCAGGGGATTTTCTGTAATTCTTTTTACACATTTTATTATCTCAAAACCTCTGATTTATAACACCTTTGTTTAATATAGATAGAATTAGGATACAGTGGGACCCGCTTAAGTCGACGGCCTCGGTGTATGAAAAATGGCGCAGAGATAATCGGAATCGTATCGGAATATCAGGACCCTAATATTTCTTCACTCTTTCCTAAGGTTAAGACCGTTCGTTTTTAAGGGCCGTCTAAATATAACCCAGGGTTCCCACTCAGTCTTGAATTCTTAAAATAATTTTCCCGGTCTTGAAAGTCGGGAAATAGAAGAAAAAAAAGTTACCAGTTTATAATTGTCTGCACATGCGTTAAAGGTCAAATTTTTCGCCTCAACTCGTCCCATGGTGCGTGTCACCGCCGCTGGCATTTGCAATGTCAGTCGCATTGGCAAATTAAAAAAATAATAAACATGTCAATATGGTAATTTTAAGTTTAATGCTTTTGACGTGCAGGATATCTGTCACTATGAGACCACACTCGAATTTCCTCCGTCAATCAAATGATACGTGCAACTTGTAATATAAATGGTAACAAATGCGGCCTTGACCTTATCAGAATTCGACCTACAACAGTGATGATGTACATATTATATATAGAATATTAAGAAAATGATTTGATTTCACCGTCACGCGCGTGTTAGTCACAGTCAGGTATCTTACTGGTAACAAAGCAACAACAAACTTTGAAAAGAATAATTTTTTTTTAAAAATTATATAAAAACCACCGTCGATTCTCAATACAAACCTTTATTTTCTTTTCTAAAGATATTCGTTTATCTTAAAAAATAAAATGATTAATGCATCAGAAAATGAATTAAGTTTAATAATAATATAACATGCACTGAGAAATAACGACGATTAAAGACCGCTAACGCGAGTACCTCTGGTGAATACATACTCAATAGAGACGTGTCATTACCGTGATCACACGGATCAAAAGTGAAACAAGATATAAAAAAACATCCGGTAATCCTTATTGAAATCTCGTAAAATCACACAATAGCCGGAAGTCTCGAAGAAAGCAAGATGTCAACACTGTTTTGAACTAAAAATGCCAAAGTGCATTGCTAGGCGAACAGACGGGGATCGAACTAACCGACGTTAAGTTGCAAATTTGGCACTCTTTTGTGCTCGAAATATTAGAGCTCTGCGACTTTAAAAAATCGAATTGACCGATGAAAAAATGCAACGACAAAGAGAATTTGGCGGTTCCAAAAAAAAACGTCGACTTAATAGAGCTGACAAGTTAACCGGGCTCGAGTTAAGTGGGCCCCAATGTAATTATGTTTATGTGCTAAAAAGATTCGGGCGTGGAAAGGGGGGGGGGCGCAAAGTGTTGTATTGTTTTGTCTAAGGTGCATGGCAAGAAAGCGCAATTTCCGCGTCAGTCGACAGCTGAATCCCACTAGTACTACAGTCGAAACCGGTTAAGTCGACGGCGTTGGGGTATGAAAAATGGCATCGAGATAACCGATGATCGAGTTAAAACGAAAACCAATATGGCGGCAAAATATTAACATGCGCTTGAAATTTCTTTATATACGTGTTGTGCGTTAATTAGTGATGGGAGGATTAATCAGAATGGTATCGGAATAAACGAAATATCAATATAATGTTAAATTATGTGATATATTATATTATGCGAAATGGAATGTCCTTGCGAGTATGATTTATGTAAATGAATTAGTGACTCGGCTCTGACTGAGGCTCTCCCCCTCTAGTTCTAGTTCATTTGCTCGTTCGTCCTTTATTATTTCATGCTATTTACTACTAATACTAATGATGTAATTGTAATTAAAGTCATAATCTTAGTGTAAGTTTATTACTAATATATACCAAGGCATTTATTTCTACAAGGACCAAGGAAAACAATCAATATTCAAATAAATATATTTGTTAATAATTGACTACTATTACGCTAGGACTAGTGTTTACCGTAGTTACGACTATCGAACGACCGCTTACACTCATCTTTAAAAATGTTTAGGCTTATTTATATAAGTTTTAAGTCTTCAGAATTTAAATAATTTATTCAGCTGCAACTTCAATAAGCCGTAATAGCTTTTTACCCCGGAGTTCGTTTTTGTTGTGTTGAGCAACGGTGACTTCAAATCGCTTTCTCCCTATTCCGGTATCTAAATAATATACACGTCATCACTATTAGTCTACTTCGCCTACGGCTAAGGAATGCTTTTTTTTAAATTAAAATTTTAATTTGCTTAGTTGTCGAGGCACTGTACGAGCGCTTCATGTTAACCACGGTCAAAGGTCACGGCTATTACTACAGTCGGTGAACTCAAAGGGACGGGGGGAGGGCAAGTTACGGAGCTTTCTAGTTAGGGATAATGAGGGTAGTGAAGGCTAGAAGGCTTGAAAGGTTTTTGAAATTTATATAATAGGAAGCCTCTTGCTTTGACATACCAAGACAAGACCGCGAGAAGAGACACCTTCCCTCCCCCACTGTTATACATCTACAGTGGGTTGGAGGAAGGAACATTTTTCTTTTTAAATTGAGTCAAAGCATGCCTTGGTAAAGCAGCAGACCCTGGTGAGGCAGAAAATTCGTCCCTTCCCTTGATTTTAAAAAAATCATAGCTAACATTTTCAAAAGCTGGCCATTGGTCATGGGGATCGAGATAACCAACGTTAAGTGGCAAATTTGACCCTTTTTGTGCTCGTGTTATGAGGTTTCGGCGACTTAAAAAAATCGAATTAAACGACGAGAAAATGCTAAGACAAAGAGAGAATTTGGCGGTTCCAATAAAAAACGTCAACATAATGGGGTGGTCGAGTTAACTGAGCTCGAGATAAGTGGGTTCGACTGTATTAGTTGTGAACTTCAGTGAAGAAAGGCTATAATGAGTCACGTACGTATGCTTACTGCCATGCTATGTAGCCCTACACGCTACTACACAGCAGACTGAACCTACTGTCAGCTGGGTCGTGGTATCGCGTTGCAGTACACGTGTCTCGTGTGACGTTAAGTGAGAGGAAAGCGTGTTACCGCTTCCCATAAATCCAAGAATTGAAGTAGCGGTTAACAGGTCCTGGAAAAACAGGACCGGTCCTGATCTGAGGACCGGTCCTGATCTGAGGACCGGTTAAATCTGATGTCATTTTTGACGGGTGATACGCTAGTTTGATTATAATTATCAATAAATTCCTAGATGTAAAAGCTGGAAATATAATTATTTAAAAAAAAATTAAATGAATGATTGTCCTATGTAAACAGATACAAAAGAAAATAATTGGAGCCTCAGGTACTGACACTGTCACGGTCAATGGAGTAGAGTACCCTGTTTATCGTAAGTACCGAATTTTGAAATTAAATTAGTATGCGTAAAAAATTGTAACATATATATCTGACTTAACTCCTTAAACAGATTTTAATTAATAAATTTATTCTCGATTTTGTATGTCCTATGGATTTTGTCATTTCTAACACTAGAAAATGTCATATCTCATTATATAATGTTACTAAATTTGGACAAGTTTGTGGTTAAACATGTAATTTGCACACAAGAAAATAACAGAAGTATATATCTAATTAAATGGTTGCAAAACTAAGCAAGTTTTTGTCTCTTTCAAGACCACTAAGCTGACTCAAATTAATGTAGACTTATCAAAGATCTGTAAAGTCCAAACAGAATGTCTGGATATTTAATATCATAATGAAAATTTCTGAACGGAATACGCAAATGTTATACTATTAAATTTCAGCCATGAAATGACAACTCCTATTCAATAAAGCCAAGTATTGAAGTGAAATGGACATTTTAAAATGAGACCAATTTTCTACCATGTAAAGGTATTTAATGACAAAAAACATGTTAATTCTTATCTTTAAGCAACGCCTGATACCTCCAGCTACCAGTATGAAGAAACTTCTGGTTATTATTATGATCCCTTGACACAGCTCTACTATGATGCCAACTCACAGGTCAGTTCTGTCTGCATTATTTGGCTTTATTCATTATTTATTAAAATATTTTGTGCTCCTGTTGACCCTCAAAATGTATCTTACGCTGTGAATTGTGTCCTCAGTATTACTACAACTCAACTACTGGCCAGTTTATGTACTGGGATGCAGAAAAATCCACATATTTACCAGCCCCAACAAGTGATGATGGAAACAAAGAGGATGGTGCTGATGGGCTAACAAAAAAAGACGGAAAAGAAGAAAAGAAAGATAAAGAAAAAGTTAAAATTGCAAAGAAGATAGCTAAGGTTAGGAGAGTTTCTAAAATAAAGCAAATGGGAGTTAACACAACTAAGTAACTTAAAAAATTTTTAGAACAGAAGTGTTACTTTCTTAGTTGAAAATTTAAACTAGGTATTATAATTTTACTATTTCAGGATATGGAGAAATGGGCAAAGAGTCTGAATGCACAAAAGGAAGCCCAGAAAGAAGGGATCAGAAAAGTACCTGGAGGTATACCAATGCCAGGCTCAGCACAGTTTCTTAAGCAGGAATCAGCTGCTGCTGATGCTGGCTTTGCTATGCTTCAGAAAGCAGTAAGTGTTTAATTTCTATCAGTAACTTTAAGTAAGAATATTTACCAATACTTACATTGCTCAATGTAAAGTTAAAATAAAATTCTTAGATTTCCAAAGTTGCTATTGCAAGATCTTGCATATGAGGACATAATCTTTAAATGATGGGTTTCCAGTTAATGTTTAATCTACTTCTATACAGAAAGAGGACATGTCAATGATGCCCCCTCCCCCATTAACTGTAAGTAAATTATGTAGTTTATGTATTTCATTTCTATTTTAGTATTTCTTCATATTGTTAGGTAAAATGAAAAGAAAAATAATATATTGCCCGTGATTCTCTCCATTTTTTGTTAAGGATGTTAAACAAATTTGGATAATTCTTTTAGAAAATTTTTTTTTAATTAATGTTATACTAATTTGATTTTTATCATTTTGGCATTGTGGTCAATGATATGTAATAAAAATGCAAGTTATTACTATTGACAAAAACTGTCAAATAAGGGTGAGACGTGTCTTGAAAAAAAGATTCAACTTTCACAGGAGTTAAAATGTCAACCATTTTGAAAGTGACATACAGTAATGTAGATGAAACACGAATATTACTTATCATTTAAACCTAGTAAAAAATGTTAATTTATACTTTTATACCACCAAATACAGAGGCCTTAGAAACTTAAGTGTTAACAATTAATTAGAATCTTAAATGTTAACAATTTCATTCCTAACTGTAATAATGAATTTTTTTTTGAAGCAAAAGAATTGTTCAAGATTAATTAACTATTGACACTTTGCTAGGCCAGATGTAAAATGAAATTTTTATTTAATTATTGTTAAAATTTGAATGTTATTTTTGCCCCGAGAAGGCAGACAAACCTGCATCCTCTGGTAGCAAACCTGGACTTGTTGCTTCATATGGTGGTGATAGTGACAGTGGAGATGAGGAGGATTCTTCAGCCTCTTTAGATGAATCAAAACTTGTAGATTGGGCCAAATTGGCTTGTCTTTTATGCAAGCGACAATTTCAATCCAAAGAAATTCTAAGCAAACACACTCAAGTTTCTGACTTGCACAAGGTATGTGAAATAAATTTTCAAGTTGTTAAAATTAATTCTTTAAAATTAAAAATACTATTTGTAAAACTGTCAGAAATGGAATATATATTTTTGTTGTATCTACAGCAAAATTTGGAAGCTCTTGTGAAGTCTAAAAGTTTGTCCAGTGCTGGGAAAATAGAGGTAAATATGTTTTCCTTATCCTAGTTTTGTATAGATTTTACATAAATGAATTACCATATGTTTCGCCTTATGAGACACTCCGGAATATAAGACGCATCCAATTTTAAAGGAGGAAAGTCTAGGGGAAAAGATTCTGAAACAAATACTTGCTAACACCAACACACACACACCCCACCCACCCATTTTGGGGGAGAAAAAGTGTGTCTTATACTGCGAAATATACGGTAAATAAAAAAAAATAAAAGAGGTAGCAGAGGTCATTTTTGTTTCAATTATCCTAAGTACATGGATAGCGAACTTGTTCATGAAATGAATTTGTCAGATTATAATTTGTATAAACTTTTTTTTTGGTCGCCCTAAACATTATTTTTGAAGGGTATATCTTTAATTTGTTCCAAATGATATTTTATATTTGTTTAGTACCAAACTAAATGATATATATTTTGAACACTAATCCCTAATTTGTGAAAAGTTCTTTGATTATTCAAAAAGACGAATGATTGTGAATTGGGTTAACAACAATTGCTTGTCTCCCGCTAAAAATCATTGGTTGTCAAGTGAATAATAGATTCTATGTTTTATTAGCTGAAATGAAATTACATAGAATATAATTGCATGACTTAAAATACATTTTGTAACGTTAACCATTTTGTTTAGAGCGTCAATTATAATTATAGAAAACACTGAGTGAAATGTTATTAACGTTTGGCTTCAGTGCACCAGTTAAGATATTTTAGTTACCTCAAATATACCCTTGGTTGATAATGTGTTAATATCAATATCAATTAATATATAGTACAGAGATAGAGCGAAAGAACGAAGGCAAAAATATGGAGCACCAGAACCTCCTGAACCAAGAAAGAGGAAAGAAAGAGATTTTGAAGTTCCAGAACCAGTAATGTAAGATCAAATTTATTTTGTTCTTTAATACCCTGATCATTTGATTTTTACCTCAGGAGTGTTATTGAGAGTATTAGATTTAATTAAAACTCTTCCTTTCTTTAACAAAAAACATCGTTTCAGCTTTGAGGAGCCAACAAAGAAAGGTATAGGAGATGACAATATTGGTAACAAACTTCTACAGAAAATGGGATGGTCTCAGGGGATGGGACTTGGCAAAGCCAATCAAGGCAGAACAGACCCTATAGAGGTTGGTCAAGTTATTTTATTCAAATATCAAGTGTTGTTGTTTATCACATCTAAATGAAGGGGAGTTATATTGATTTTTAAATAAATAAGTTTAGAAATTTAAGATTTTATTCATTATGTTTTCAATATATTTTTGTAACAGAATTTGTCTTTATTTTTAGGCCAGACGAAGGAACCAAATGGCAGGATTAGGTGCCAGGGGAGCTAATGTTGTAGCTGATGTTGGAGATAACTATAGAGATGCTCTCAAAAAGACAATGTACGCACGTTACAATGAGATGGATTGAGCTTCTGTCACAAAATGTATATACTCGTAATTGTGTGTGGACAGATTCATTTGGTGTTTGGATGACACCTTTTGGACCACAGTGTTAGTGGATGTTGTAGCAAAGTTTGACTGGAGGATGCAGAGATAAAAACAAGGAGGTTTCAATGTGAAATGAAGTTGGAAAAAATACAAGCTTAAATTATTCTAATATTATGTTGGATAAAATATGGAACCACAAACTTGTAAATCAGAGGATAAATTATTTTATGCAATAAACTAAAGAAGTCTAAACATAATTTGTTTATAATATTATTATTATTAAATTAAATGGCTTTTTAATTACAAAGAAAAAATCTTGTCTTGATACCTTATGTATTCACGCGTACATTTCATTTTTTGACAAAATATAAAGTTTCCTATTTTGATTATAATGAGCACATGATGACCATCTACAAACAGCTTCGCTTTACTTCTATATGGCACTCCAAGTAATACTATAAATTAAAGCTAATAATTTGTAAACTCTTGGTACTTTGCTCTTGTTATTTAGCTTGTGTACTTGGATGGCACAATATGACTCCTACAACTGTCATGCTCTTGTGTTGGATCATGATATTCTGGTTGGCTACAGACTCTTGATATCAGTATGTTTAGAAGGCAGATTTCAACACTGGGACATTAGCTATTGGTACACCACTAACAATTTTCATTGCTGTAAAGTTTGTATATCCATGTGACAGATATGTGTTGTTCTCCACTGCAATGTCATAATGTAAATAATATTGTGTTGTACGCCCTTGATTCTGCCAATGTATAACCACATAAATCAGCCATCACCATGGATACAATTCTAACATTAACAAAAACTCATTGCTTCATTCCACCGTTGACCATATTGTGTCTTTACTTGAATATGCTTGACATTTCTTCAACAATTAATGACCTTGTTAACATATTCATACTATATAAAAATGGGGATGTACATATATGCTACAAATGTTTTCAAAGACTGTGACTTTTTAATTTATGCTTTCTTGTGTATTAAGAAAATTTTTATTTTGATGGTAACCAAAAATGTCTGAAATGGTCAAATACATTGTTTATGGTTATTTGATCTAAATGCACAATTAAAAGATTGTAAAAGTGAAATGATCTTCTTTTATTTTTGATGTGGGTTGGCTGAGAGATCTTCTGGTTTTTTTTTAACTTAAAGAAAAGCAAATGTCTAAAAGTTTGTGAATGTCAAAGTGTGATTTTTCAAAAACATGTTGTGTTCAGTAACCATCAAAATATTAATTTTATTAGTAATATATTTAATTGACATGCTATCCAGGCCTATGCCAGTCCTAGTTAAAAGCAATATGATTACCTCTTAAATGGTTTCTAATTTATACTTTCAATAACGGTTTCATATCATTAATATTAATTGGTATAAATAGTAAGAAAATAAATAAATAATAGTAGATACATTTAACAAATATTTTGAGTTATCAATAGTTTTTTTTAACAAATGTATTCACTTACCTCCCTTCCTTTTTTAAAAACTTGCATACCTTTGAAAATTCTTTCTTTAAAAAATCTGTTTAAATTGATGTTATATTAGAGCTTTTAATGAGATCTTTGAGATTGTGTTATAATAAGTTATAATTGACATATACACAAGATTGGTGAGGGGACTTGTCCCTAGACACAAGACATGTACATTATACACAAGATTGGTGAGGGGACTTGTCCCTAGACACAAGACATGTACATTATACACAAGATTGGTGAGGGGACTTGTCCCTAGACACAAGACATGTACATTGTACACAAGGTTGGTGAGGGGACTTGTCCCTAGACACAAGACATGTACATTGTACACAAGATTGGTGAGGGGACTTGTCCCTAGACACAAGACATGTACATTGTACACAAGATTGGTGAGGGGACTTGTCCCTAGACACAAGACATGTACATTGTACACAAGGTTGGTGAGGGGACTTGTCCCTAGACACAAGACATGTACATTGTACACAAGATTGGTGAGGGGACTTGTCCCTAGACACAAGACATGTACATTGTACACAAGATTGGTGAGGGGACTTGTCCCTAGACACAAGACATGTACATTGTACACAAGATTGGTGAGGGGACTTGTCCCTAGACACAAGACATGTACATTGTACACAAGGTTGGTGAGGGGACTTGTCCCTAGACACAAGACATGTACATTGTACACAAGGTTGGTGAGGGGACTTGTCCCTAGACACAAGACATGTACATTGTACACAAGATTGGTGAGGGGACTTGTCCCTAGACACAAGACATGTACATTGTACACAAGATTGGTGAGGGGACTTGTCCCTAGACACAAGACATGTACATTGTACACAAGATTGGTGAGGGGACTTGTCCCTAGACACAAGACATGTACATTGTACACAAGATTGGTGAGGGGACTTGTCCCTAGACACAAGACATGTACATTGTACACAAGATTGGTGAGGGGACTTGTCCCTAGACACAAGACATGTACATTGTACACAAGATTGGTGAGGGGACTTGTCCCTAGACACAAGACATGTACATTGTACACAAGATTGGTGAGGGGACTTGTCCCTAGACACAAGACATGTACATTGTACAGTCTTCTCATTTCTCTGGTATGTATTGAAGCTGCTATTATCATTAATTGGGGGTGCATCCATTTTTTGTGCAATACTTTTACAAAATTTGCTGTGCTGTAGTTCTAAACCGCTGCCCTGCGTCTATAACATCTGCGCGGCCGGGCGGCTTAAAGGGAACATTGACTGGCGGATGTATGAAGGTGCTTTTATCATTTATTAGGGATGCTGGCTGATGCAACCACTGTCACACATTGTGGGTCTTGGAATGCTGGCTGATGCCACCACTGTCACACATTTGTGGGTAATGGAATGCTGGCTGATGCAACCACTGTCACACATTGTGGGTAATGGAATGCTGGCTGATGCCACCACTGTCACACATTTGTGGGTAATGGAATGCTGGCTGATGCAACCACTGTCACACATTGTGGGTAATGGAATGCTGGCTGATGCAACCACTGTCACATTGTGGGTAATGGAATGCTGGCTGATGCCACCACTGTCACACATTGTGGGTAATGGAATGCTGGCTGATGCAACCACTGTCACACATTGTGGGTAATGGAGAACTTTGATGGCAGAATGAGTTTCTCTGATCCAAATGAACTTTGAAGTAAATGTCCAGTTTTTTAAACTTTTGGTTCAAGATTATTAAAGTAACATTATCTTTTATGTGCAATTTATGTTGGCTCATAGATCAGAGCTTTCTTCATGTTTTGATATTTCAAAGGTATTGGTTCTCAATTTTGATATTTTAAAGGTATTGGTTCCCAATTTTGATATTTCAAGGGTATTGGTTCTCAATTTTGCTATTTCAAAGGTATTTGTTCTCAATTTTCAGTCTAATTTGCGTAATGACATGCATAGCCACATTTGATTATTGCATCTTTATTTGAAGTTATTAAGTTGGTAACTCTTCCTGTGGTTACTGCAGTCATTTATGATTTAAGTTTATTCTTTCCATCAGCGAAATGGATTGTCATTGAGTGGACAAAAATAAAACCTGCCACACAACGTTACAATTACAATACATGTATTTACAGCCACACAATGTTACAATTACAATATTTATTGAATATTTACATCCACATAATGTTACAATTTACTTATCTATACAGACGCTCCTTCTATACAGAAGATTAATTAGTGTTAGGTACCCATTCTGAGCTGGGCCCCGGGAACAAATCCTTGCCTTCACATGGAATCGAACCCGTGACCATCGGTACGCCAGTCGAGCCCACATGCCACTCGACCACAATATAAACAGCCACACAATGTTACAATTACAATATTTACAGCCACACAATGTTACAATAACAATATTTACAACCACACAATGTTACAATAACTATAACAATATTTACAGCCACACAATGTTACAATAACAATATTTACAGTCACACAATGTTAAAATAACAATATTTACAGCCACACATGTTACAATAACAATATTTACAGCCACATAATATTACAATTACAATATTTACAGCCACATAATATTACAATTACAATATTTACAGCCACACAATATTACAATTACAATAACCTGCTACTCAATGTGTTACCAAACCTGCCACACAGATTGTTGCAATTACAGTAATGTATAACCTGCCACACAAATGGTTACAATAATATTAATACTTATATAACATGCCACACAGTGCGTTACAATATAAGGGGCCGTCCATAAATGACGTCACGCGATTTTTGCCGACTTTTGACCCCCCCCCCTTCGTCACAAAAAGTTAGCCCCCCCTCTAAAAATACGTCACAAAGCTTTGACCCCCCCCCTCCAAAAAACACACACACTTTATTTTCTATTTGAAAATAAGTATGTTTCAAATCAATTTTATTGTCATTTAAGTATTTATTATTTATTTAGTGAAGGTCTACATTGTAATATCGCAACCCGCGTGAAGCATTTTTTTCAAAACGTTTAACCGGCCTTCAAAAAACAAACTGTGTTAACATTCTTAGATTATATTTTATTTTAATGAATACAAATTAAACATTGGCTATTAATCATCACGGTTAACGTCTTTGTTTAGAATAAAATATTTTAAAAAAATATTTTTTAAATGTATTTTTTAAAAATCCCTCAATTGACTGACGGGCATCCCGTAAGAAAGAGGTCGCGAACAGGGGTAAATAACCTCATCTGGGGTCAAAAGGGAATTCTTGGGGGTAATGCAGACTCATTTGGGACATATAACATCCACTACAATCCACTAGATATATTAAAATACCCCATGTGTACGTGAACGCTTGGAACATATGCCCATTATTGAACCGGTTCCTTCCAGAAAAGGCATTTTTTAAAAATTTGTCAATTATGTAGATTTCTTACCTACGTACTATACGAAGACACCTAAATCCACCCTACTTTCATTTATATTGACACGAGTGACAATAATCTTAATCCACATGACTTGACTGTATCAAGTACCCTTTCTGTGATATTTAAAATTAATGCCTTAAAAACTGAGCTAAGAAGAAAAGTTGTTTTGTGCTCCTCTCGAATTGCGATGTCAAGAATTTGATGCATTAAATAAAGTTAATGAATACTTGACTATTTTTAAATGGGCTCATTTACCATTATATCTAGAATGGCCAGGGGCATTTGACCAAAAACCAACCGAACAATTATATCAAACTTACAACGTTTATAATTCTATCTAATAGATTCCACCCCCCCCCCTTTTTTTTTAAAGAAAAAGGATATTCCGTGTCGTTTTGACTTAAAATATCTACACATAATCCTATTCAGATCATTTTTAGACACTTGTCATGCTTGTAAAACTCACCATTAGCATATTTTTTTTTGGGGGGGGGGCCTAACAACGATCCCCCAAATACCCGAGTCATGTGAGCAGTACCTAGAGTCTGGGGGTTGGGGGGGGGAGCGCACACATAACTTGTATATTTCGGGGTAACGGGCAAAAAAGTTCGCCGACGGAGCGATTTGTTACATCACAAATGCTTTGATGCCAACATCAAACGACACAGTGTTACAATTTCATACGTTATCTTGTGAGTTCTCAAACTTAAGGATTATAATTAGATTTAATTTTCGTCTCTTGATAGCTTACGCCAACCAGCGTCTGATGGCCTACCGACTGGCACATTGCGAAGTCTTGATTTTTAAAAAAAATATTTAAAAAGTCATTAAATAAATTGTAAGCCACCAAACATTTCAATGGAAGTTTTATTTAAATTTACCCTTTTGATGTGACGTCACATTTCTTCAACCCCCCTCCCTCGCCCTCGTCACACATCGTCACAAAAGTGTGACCCTCCTCCACCCCCCCTAGGAGCGTGAGGTCATTTATGGACGGCCCCTAACATGCCACACAATGCGTTACAATATAACCTCCACTCAGTATGTCATAGATCGTAATATCACTGTCTAATAAATGTTTTTGTTTAGTGAAAGACCCAGGAGCAATGACTAGTGCATTATAATTATATTGTAGTTGTAGCGGTGAAGTCGTAGTGGACAAGGACAAGGAGTACTATATGATAGTATTTAGAGAGCTTTGAAACGGTAACCAGACAAAACGACAAGTGACAAAACGACAAGGTGACAAAACGACAACTGACAAAGCGACAAGGTGACAAAACGACAAGTAACGAAACCAGGGGCGGATTAAGACTGCACGGGGCCCCTGGCTGCAATTCAAACTGGGGCCCTATCCAGCCAGTGTACCTTTAGATAAAATGATTGCTAGCAGCTAATATAAGACTGTAACTTGTAAATATTCATCCAAAATGATTGTTCATGAAAAAAACGAATTCGAAGAAATAACTTTTTGCCGGTATCCTAAAATTGAGTGTAAAAGACAATTTATAAAATTAAAAAACACATGAACAAAAAATTCACACCCCAGCCGGGGATCGAACCCGCCACCGCTTACACCAGTGGTTCCTAACCAGTGGTGCATGCACCCCCAAGGGGTGCATGAGCAGGTTCCAAGGGGTGCATGAACGATTCAGAAGGTGGAAAAAAGAAAAAGATGAAGGAAAAAAAAGAAAGAAAATTGATTATCTGAAAATGTAAACCATAAGCAAGGCATGTCGCGTCAAAGGGCGCCCATATACAACCTTTTTGATAGATACTTCCATACTCGTTAGGATTTTCAGCACTGATAAAGAAAGAAGTTCCAGATATTGTCACAACTGTATCCTTCATCGTCAGGCCCTGGCATGCAAAACTCTACCTCCAACCTTGAAGTCAGTTCTTTCTACTGCAGTCCAAGTTGTAAATTTTATCCGCTCACATGCTTTGAACCACCGCCTCTTCAAGTTGTATTGTCAGGAGCTGCGGGCTCTGAGCATGAAGTTTTGCTCTACCACACTGAGGTGCGCTGGTTGTCCAGGGGACGGATACTTTCTCGGTTAGTAGAACTGAGAGCTTGCCATTTTCTTGCGAGAAAAAGAGAGTGATCTTGCTGACAAGTTTGACTATCCAAATTTCATTCATTAACTGGCATACCTGGCTGACATTTTCTCCATCTTGAATGAGTTGAACACATCTCTCCAAGGACCTGCTGTGACTAATGGATGCTACTGAAAGATTGCAAGCCTTCCCTAACAAACTGCCACTATTCCAACGACGACTAGAAAAGTCCAACTTGGCCAACTTTCCACTTTAGGATGAGGTTGTAATATCTGCTGCAGAAGGAAGCACAGAGGGATCACTGCCTGACAACATCAAAGGGGAAATTTCAGAGCACCTTTCAACATTACAAAGGTCCTTTGATGGATATTTCTGTCAAGAAATTGCTAGGAAAGACATTTGGATTCGCAATCCTTTTCTCTGTGACTTGGACAACATTGATGACAGTAACCTTGCTAAAGATGACCTGATTGATTTGAGAATCAGAGAAGTACTGTGTAGTGCCTTCAGTTGCAACACCTTGATTGAATTTTGGTGTGCCCAGCTAGATTCCTACCCACAACTAGCCAAAAAGGGCACATAATCTCTGTGAAGCAGGATTCTCCACACTTTTGACGATTAAACCCAAGGCAAGGAATAAGTTGAATGCAGAGGATGACATGAGAGTTGCTTTGTCCAAAAAAGTCCCCAGAGTTAAATCGCTGATTGATCATAAAAATCAGCAGATCTCTCACTAAATTCTCTGTTGCCTATTGTTGTATTCCTAAAATAAACAAATTTTATTATGCATTTTCTGCAAGTTTTACGAGGGGGTGCATGAAATTTTTTTGGCATCTGAAGGGGTGCATGGACCTGAAAAGGTTAGGAACCACTGGCTTACACCATAAGCCTTAGTACTTCACATTAAGCCACGGGAGCTCATTTAGAGTTGTCAATTTAAAATATATATATAATATTCTTTAATAATTTCTGTTATTGAGCCTATCAAATCAGGTTTTTTGACTGCTAAGACTATCGTGTGGGAAAAGAGATCATTTTAATAGTTAAGATTTATTTATTTATCATATTTTCAGCAATTCATGTATACATTTGTCCACATTTATTATAAAATATGATAAGTTTGGGGGCCCTAAATCATCGGGGGCCCCTGGCTTTAGCCCGTTCAGCCCCCACCCCCCCTTAATCCGCCATAGAACGAAACGACAAAACGACCAGTGACAAAAAGACATGGTGACCAAATGAAAAGTTGAAAAAAATATTTCAAAATAGAACAACGAAAAAAAAAGGCAATGATTTTGACTGAAGAGTGTTTTTAGTTTTGGTCGCAGAGCTATTGAGCCTGACACCTTAGTCTATGTTCAAAGTGACTTAGTCGCGGGGACTTCATTAGGGGTTCTGCAGTAATCTACGTCGGTTCTAAGAGACCTTGTTGTTTTGTCACCTTGTCGTAGTGAAGAGGATCCTAAGCTGGTCTTAAGGGTTTTTAAACTATAGCCTAGAGGCCTGGATAATAAGTTGTATAAGATTAAGGTTGTTCTACAGAACTGCTGATTCAGTGAGTGGTATTTGCCTGCATAATAAATGCTTCGTGTAACTAGCAAAGTTTCAATTAACCAATATTAACTCACATGGTAACAGTAACATTCAAATTATTCAATAGAGAGGAAGAACTATGTTGACAAGAGTCACCCTCTGGAAGCTATTAACGTCATCCCCGAAAAGATAACCAACTTTACCGGCAACTCAGAGATGCCATGTAGCATCGAGCATGCTGGTCTAGCTTGAATAGTGCATGTTGTCGCTAAAGGGGGACAAAAAGCCATCATATAGAGTCGTACATGGAGGGCAGCTAAAGAATACTTTCCAGGTGTGAACCGTAGTTTATCACGGCTGCCTGTTGCCGTTCATTTCCTCCTCCCCGGGGGAAGTACATTCCTTAACCTACCTGGGAAGCATCATTGATCAGCAAGGCGGAACACTTGCGAATGTCAAAGCAGGAATCGGCAATCCGAATAGAAGGATGTGGTGGAGCAGGCCAGGGCTCTACACGGGCTGTAGCGCCATAGATGATGATGACAAGCCGCCTTTTATCCAACTCAGGAATATATGGACCTCCAAAGAGATCTCTTGCCACTCCAAACGGAAGTCAGTCGTGTACAGAGCAGAGACTCTAAGATTGACTAAGATCACCTCCTGCAAAGTCCAGACGTTCATAAACAGCCCCCTCAGAGGTATTCTCCAATTACCTTAAGTAACACCAACATGGTGAAGAAAAATTTGAAGAAAATACCAGAAAGAAGGGTTTGGATAGGGCACACTGTCAACCGATGTCACTTGGCAGATACTGAAGTGGAACTCTCAAGGCCAGTAGGACAAGGGGCCGCCTAAGAAATACCTATGTGACCTTGTGGCAAATACCGCAGACATGGTTCCACTGAGCTGAACTGAAACCAACTATAAAGGATGGCTCAAGACATAGAACTCTGGAGGTCTTTGTTAAGCGGCCTCAGCTGGGGTGGCGGGCCATCGAAAAAGGGTGTCGGAAAAATTTCTGTTTCTAAAGATTTCCCAGAAAACTATGTCAGGTACGATAACTGTAAAAATTTATTAATCAGGGATTATAAGTGTAAAGCGTTGTGTGTGTGTTTTTGTTTGTTTTTTTGTTTTTTTGTTGGTAAAAATAAAACAATATAATTTGCAATTGTCACGCAAGTCAGTCTGTCCTGACGCTACTAATTTTAGAAAGCAGGGAAAACCAAATTACTGCACCAATGCACCAAAAGGTGTGCAAATTAAAGATGCGCTGCAAAATATATAATATTGCGTCATTGTTTTCGCTCATATTTTAATTTTGGAAAAGGGATCAATGTAAAAAGAGGATTTGATGATGGTTAATTATAAAATAAAAAAAGAAACGGGGCGCCGTAGGCGCCCTGCAACCCCTATTATAAAATACTTTGTGTACATTTCAGAAAGTTTAATATCTCTTATTTATCAAACAAGGACAAGTTAGTTGGGCTTTTGAAAAAGGTCGGTGCCATAGGCGCCCTAAAAAGTGCATTTTTTATAAAATAAATAGATTTCAGCTGAAAACTTCCGTCATTTTTGACGGGTGTACACTAGTAATTGTATAAAAAGTTGTTCAGTGCCACATTTCTCATTTTCCTTTAGCCTCCAGCTTTACTTTTAAAATTTTTATTTTTTAATTATTTTTTAGTAAGTCAAACTCGCCCCCCCCCAACCTGGGAAATTAAAATAAATTCACCTATACCTCCTGCTACACCAAAGGGCGTCAATTGTGACACATCGTCGGTGGTTTCTAAAACTAAAACTCCATTTGAATACGAACATAGTCTTTCAAGGTGCGCACCATCATCTGAAATTCCCATTAATTGCAACAATAAATTATAGCGCACACACATGTAAACAGTGCCATGGCTATCTTGCTGTGTTATGTGGAGCCGTTTTGCTGAAACCAAGGAAAACAAGCGAAAATAAAATGGAATGTTAACCAAATGGATGTTTTGAGCCTAAATAATGGCCGGAAAACCTTGATCATTTATTCTTCAGGTAGATCATTCACTTAAATGATTCTGCTTGAGGATCGCATTATACATCAGTAATTAGTGTGTCAGTATCAATTGAATTATCATGACCAATAAAATCAATAATATTATTAATAATAAATGTAATATAGTATAAGTATATAGTATTACTGTTACTTATTACTTTATTATTATCGATCACTGAGACAATATAGCATAATATATGTGTTCTATCTATTAATATGACTTTTATTATAACCATTATTGCATCGCAAAGGGCCCAACTAGAAATAGCTTTGGGCATTTAGTACGTCACAGTTATTTAAATTTAAGTGCTTGACCGTAACATAATGACGTCAGTACAAAATACACATCTCCCCCATTGCCACCTTGTCTCACTCTGGATAAACCAACACCCGCATTTGTGGTAGGGAGGGGGCGAAGGGGAGGGGTTGCGGTCGCCACATGAACATACGGGTACTTAACAGTGAGGAATGACATTATCATGACAAAGAGCAAAGAGTTGCCAACTTTGAGGCGTTGTTATAGGATGTGGTTTCCACAAACTAAGTAACAAAATTGCAAATCGTTTAAATATTTTGTTTTGCGTGCAGTTGAAAATTTGTTTAACGTACCCCTGCACTTAAACAAAAGAAATAAATCTGAAAATAATTTATAAATAAATAAATAATATATTATAATATGATTTTTTAAATAAAATGAAAGCTTTTATTTTAAATTCGGCTTTCCCTTTAAATGGGACTATTATGCGCATTAAGATTAAGTATCCCCAGAACAACCCATATGCCTACACCGCAGGTTCGAAAACATAGAATAACATATTAATTTGAATTTACGTTAAACAAAATTAATGTTTTTTTTAAAAAATATTAATCATTTAAAAATACGTATTATTATCATCATTTATATTGTAAAATCCAATCACAAGGCAAAAGCCCAAAAGAAAAAAAAGCGATTGCCAAATTGGAGAAGATGGCAAATCGTTTACTTTAAAAAAAATATATTTAACATTTGTTGAAATATGTAGTGGTAGGGTTCGAAGTGGCTTTCCAAACAGTTTTACATTTGTTCATCGTTCACGGCCATGATCATGATAAAGAATAAACACGTTATGTATATTTACTTTGTACATTGATACTGATGGTGGTCGAGTGGCATGCGCATTCGGCTGGTGTATTGATTGTCATGGGTTCGAATCTTCGTTAGGCAGGGGCCAAATGGGAATAGCGTGGAACATACGCTAAATAATCCCCTGTTTAGAAGCAGCTACTGTATAGATAAGACAATACAAATGCTATCATCCTATCCTGCTATTAGTATTTGACCATTGGCCGTCACATTAAATTGGGAAATTATTTTAGTGAGTTTATCCATAGGCTTTATCCATTTAAAATGTTCTATGTATGATGGGGAGAAGCGAAGAACAAAAATATGCAAAACTCTGACTGCATTATTTTCTGTATATTTTCCAGACTGCATTTAAGAACATTTCAACATTCCATCATATAGTTTTCGAGTGAATGTTTGTGTTGCCTGTAGTTTTAACTCACAGGTTTTCTTATTCAATCTTTCTCTTCATATGGGATTAAAGGAAAATAGTGATCTATTATGTCTCAAAGAGTGATGACGTGTTCAATTATCCCCCCGCCCCCAACTTTGATGCTGCAATAAGGGGACTCTTTTCAACATCGTCGCTTGTAATTATGTTTCCTAATCTGAATTTTTCGTTTCAGCGATGCAAGGTTATTTGTTGAACTCAATGATATTTTCATTGCGACCTTTAAGATCAGTTTTGACAAAGTGCAAATGTGGAAATATATCTGGTCAGTTTAAGACCAGCTTTGCGTAGGGGCCGTCCATAAAGTAAGGGGGAGGGGATGTAAGAAAGTGTGACAGTTTGTGACGGGGGGGGGGAAGGGGATACGGCCATGTGTGACGTCACGGTGTTTTATATTAAATTTTAATTATTTCGTTAACAAAATTTTTTGTATCGAAAGTGTGACGTGCTTTTTTTTTGTTCCGAGATTTGATACAGTTTTTGACAGGGGGGAGGGGGGGGTAAAAATTGTCAAAAAATAGCGTGACCTACTTTATGGACGGCCCTATATCAGAATACATCATTAAGGCAATCCCAACAATCACCGCGTTTTTCATTTGTGAAAATGGAAACATCTTCAATCTCAGCTCGTAACACACACTTTCTTTTTACTATTGAGATTCATTTTACTCTTAAGTATGTAAAACTAAGCACGTGAGACTTCAGAGGCCTTGAGATAAAAATTCATATTTTCGAAAGCCTCATCTACTACCAGCTGTTCAATAGCCTCATCTACTACCAGCTGTTCAATAGCCTCATCTATTACCAGCTGTTCAATAGCCTCATCTATTACCAGGTGTTCAATAGCCTCATCTAGTACCAGGTGTTCAATAGCCTCATCTACTACCAGCTGTTCAATAGCCTCATCTATTACCAGCTGTTCAATAGCCTCATCTATTACCAGCTGTTCAATAGCCTCATCTAGTACCAGGTGTTCAATAGCCTCATCTAATACCGGGTATTCAATAGCCTAATCTATTACTAGCTGTTCAATACCCCCATCTATTACCAGCTGTTCAATAGCTTCATTGAGTACCAGCTGTTCAATAGCTTCATCTAGTTACTAGTACAATCTGTTCAATATTCTTATTCTTATCTAGTACCAGTGCAGCGCTTCCTTTAATGTTTTAGCCACATGAGCATCACTATGAACTATGAATAAAGCAATCTGTAGTCGCCCTATTTCGATTTTTCTGTAAAAAAAAACAAACAAACAAACATTGACTGACTGTCATAGATGGGCGCTATCTGTACAAATCGCCACACAAGAATTCTATGATAAGTCAAAGCGTCACAGATATTCCGTTAAAATATCAAACATTAACAGATATTCTGTTAAAATATCAAACATTCACAGATATTCTGTTAAAATATCAAACACATCTTTACCAACTACTGTTCGTTGAAGTGCCTTGCAACCCTTAGACTGCCCGTTTTTACTATTTATAGATCAATTTAAACCAATTAATTATCCTTTATTATTAAAATATTAAACAGAAAACCATGATGTAAAACACTTAATTATGAAGCCACAATAGAACAAATCGTTTAGGTTTCAAACAACCATTTCCTTATATTTTTGACAAGTTCAGAACGATGTTCGAACTAAAATCAAAGTACCCAAAACAGACTTTAAAAAATAATAAAATAGAAGCAAAGATTAATTACAAAATGAAATGTTTTAAAATAAAAAAAAATTAACGTAAATATTAGTTTAGTTCATTATAACTATTGTCTTTTTATATTATTTTATGGGCTTTGAGAAACATATAGCATCTGACTACCAGTCTATGACGGAAGTACATCCATCATCCATGTATTGATATTTCTTCAGTTCTGCTAGCCACAGTGTTGCGTGACAGGCAAACATTGGCTAACTCCTGCTTTTTCTCGGGACAGATATTTTCAACAATTTTCATCACTCAATAGCACGTAACTTCATCTGGTTTTTAAAAATCCATTTCTACGTTGTAAAACCTCAACGATTTTCGCCATCTTTTACGTACTCAAAACAGTACACAATTTCGACTTTTCTTATAAATATAATGTCGTTATATGTCAATTAATTGTTCCAGATGAAGCCGCGGCAGTGGCGTAGCTAGGGTCATGTGCGCCCGGGGACATGACACAAAATCGGCGCCCCTTGTCTGCCTAAAAGATTCTGGGGGCTCATTGAGCCCCCAAGAAAAAATTGAAATTTTACGTTTTATATAGTTCATTTTCGAAGCTTCTGGTATTTTAATGAAATAGAATACACACTAATATGTAATTCTCTATAGGATTGTAAACAATTTATTTGAAAAAAAAATACTCTACTAATTATACAATTAGACATAGTCTACAAAAAAGAGATTCTCCTTGATTTGAATGTTGCAAACTCAACAATCGCGTTGTCAAAATTAATATTCTCAAGTGTTTCTCTTTCGATGCTAAGGAGTTCAAGATCACTCAGACGATCATGTCCCCTTGAAGCACGTAAATAAGACAAAATATGGTTCAGTTTGCTGAAGGACCGCTCACAGCTTTCAGTTGAAACATCAATTTTTAGAAGTATTTGAAGTGAAATGTTTCAGATTCGGAAATACGTCATCTCCAAATGAAACAATAAAACCAAGAAGATCCAAAGGCGTTTCCGATAGAACTTCAGTCCGGGTACTGAGAAGCATTTTTCAGTCTCTCATTTATGTGCACAATTCATGTCCATTGACGTCAGTGTAGTATAAATTAGCAAAATCTAAGCAATTTTAACGAAGTGTATCGACTTTTGTCTCAGCAAGAAAAGTTTTGACGTCTAGTAAAAACCAAATTTGTTGTTTAGATAGATTTTTTAGACGTAAAAACCATATTGATATCTCCTGTTGGAGTCTATCAATTACGCTGTTCATATCAAGTGAAATTTCTTCTTCTGTAGAAAGTCCTGCATCTCTTGTTAATTCTCCAGGCATCCTCCGATGTCGTCTAATCTTTCTGTCAACCTCGATTCCCCAAGTTGCGCATCTTCCTTTCCATTGTCTACCGCAACCTGGCTCAAATTATCACGAATTTTAACAAAATCTTGCTCAAGCGATTCAAGATCAGATGGTGCTTCCTTGAAATTCATAGTAGGATTCTGCAACCGTTTCTGGACTCGATCAATTTTTCCAAGTATGATGTTCCAGAAATGTAACAAAACTAGGAATTTGAAGTTTAATATACCTGCCAGTCTGCCAGCAAAGTTTCTGCATCACTTCTGGTGTCAGGCGTCATATTTGTATATTCTGATAATTTTTCCAACAGCCCTACCAGTTCATCTAGTCCTTCATAAATTGCTTTAACAGCTTCTGATTGTGCACACAAACGTGTTTCAGACTACCTTTTCATTGTGATTGGCACACCTCTTTTTAATTCTTCTCAGCGATTTTTTTGAAAGAGAGAAAACAAAAATTTATACTTTCAAATGTTCAAAAAAAACGTGATAACATCTTGATCCTGTTTAGCTGAGTGTATTCCTGCTAAGTTTAATCTGTGATTGTCACAGTTGATGAACAATGGCTATGTGATTTCTGGCACATATTCGGTGTTGAAGGCCGGATATATGCCCAGTCATTACAGCAGCATTGTCATAATATTGTGACCGATAGTCGGCTAGAGGTATGTTATTAGATTCCAGTTTCTCTACGATAACTCTTTCAAGGCTTGCTGCGTCTTTGGAATGTATCTGGATAAAACCTAAAAATGATTCTTTGATGGGTTTTTTTTAGTTTGAAAATCCACATCCACAAATCTGATGACTTGAGAAAGCTATTCCCGGTGTCTTAGATCGGGTGTTGAGTCAAGTTAGATACCGTAGTACTTGTTTTTTATGATTTCACTCAACAGCTGATTCATTACAGTCGATGAAAGTAGGTGGATAAATTCATTTGGATTTCTGCTGATAAATAAGATACTGAACCTGGATTTTCTCGGGCATGTTGCAAGTGTTTTTCTAACAGTGGATCATGCTGATCAAGTTTGATCACAGAGAGACGGGAAAGAGAGGCAGTGTCTGATGTTTCATATAAAAGGAATCCAACTTGCTTTGACATACCGACACAAGCCGTGAGAGGAGAGACCTTCCCTCCCTCCCCCTCTGTATTCCCTCCACAGTGGAATTGGGGAAGTAAGATATTTCTTTTTAAAAAGAGTCAGCATGCAGCAAAGGTACGAGAATTAACCATTCTGTAAGCTAGTGGTTCTTAACATTTTGAGATTCAAGGACCACTTGATAAACGTGTGTCTTAGCTACGGACCACTACTAAAAAATTGTGCTACTGCCGAGCTGGAAAGTTAATTATAATTATACTGTATATATCTTATCTGTTGCAGACGCTCCTTCTATGCAGAAGATTTTTGCTAGCTATAAGTAGTAGGCCCTATACATGGCAGTTAGTAAAACTATACTAATATGCTACGTTTTGCGTGCTCCAAAAACAATATTGTAATGGCTTCATTTTGTAAAGAACAAATGTCATTTTATATTAGTCTCATAGTCTTCTTATTTAATTCTACTTGCTAACTATAAAAAAACTTTAAGACATAAACAGTAGTTGGTATTAAAAGACTGCTATATTAGTTTATTTAGTACGAAAGATGTTTTGTTTTTATTGTAAGCAATGCAGAAAATCCACTTTCACAAAGTTGCAAAGGGTAAAAGTATTTTTAAAACTATCTGAGTCAGTTCGGAGTACTCCAAAATTTCATTAAGCCCACTTTCTGATGCAACATAATCCAAGTGGTATCGCTAGTCTATTCAATGAATTGGTTTAATTACGATGTTGGCAATTTTATTTGATGAGACAATGTGTGCGAGATTAGGACTGGAAACCAACGAAAAACCACAGAACGTTAAAAAACAACCAAATTAGAATTAAAATTGGTCCTGCATTGATTTGAATATTACCAGAAATCAAATTTATCAACAGTTGTTTATTTATTTCAACATTTTCTGGTTTCTCGGTGATTTCGTATAATTGATCAAACATCTCAAAGTTACCTTGAAATAATCTTCATTTCCAAAGATCAAGCTTTTTCGTAAAAGCAGACACTTTGTCACTGAGAGTAATATAATGTGTCTGCTTTCCTTGCCGAGTTGAATTAAGTTTATTGAGTTCTTCAAAAGTTTCAGCCAAGTAAGCCAAAACAGCAACCCATAAGCTATGGTTCACATGATCAACAAGCTTTGAGTTTTTTCTACTAGAAACTCTCTAACGTCATCACGTAATTCAATCAGTCCGATAACCCAGCGAATTTCAGTATACATCAGTAACTGATAATGTTCAAGATTCATATCCGAACATAAGAAATCAAAGAAACGAGAATTTAATAGACGAGCCTTGATAAAATTTAAAAACTATTTAGGGCAGATCAAAAATATATTTTAAGTCTGCATTAATTATTTTACTTGCTAGTCTTTCTCGATGAATCATACAGTGCGTAAATTTCATGCTTTGCTCGCGGACCACCAGGCACATCTTCGCGGACCTCTAGTCCACGGACCACAGGTTGAGAACCACTGCTTTAAGCCACTCCGTTTTCTTGTCTAGATCATTTTGTTTGCTTTTAGTGTCGTCTCTGTCTGTTCTATTTTTAAAAAATCGCCTTTGTCTCTTACTGCTCCCCTACTCTCACTCCTAGCAACTCATTTTTTTAATCGCCACCAGCAATCCTACATTGTGGATGTGTCATTTATTTATGAGTAGAATTTTGCGCCCCTTTACGCTCAATGGGGGCGCCAAAATCATGCTTGTCAACTGATTTGTAATGCAGATATTTTCGGAGCTCCAAAATTCAATCTTGCAAACGTATACATCAGTTTACATCAAAATAAAATTAAATAATGAGTTTTAATACTCATTTTGGCGCCCCCTAACGTGGCGCCCGGGGACATATGTCCCCCCCTGCCCCCCCCCTCGCTACGCCACTGAGCCGCGGGCCAGTTAAAATTGCATCGCGAGCCGGTTTTGGCCCGCGTGCCGGACTTTGGACATCCCTGGCATACACGGTTAGCCATTGCACACCGTTTTAACCTCAGCGGCCGAAAGCGCGTATTAATACAGAGCCTATTTGAAACTGACTGTAAACGCGGTTTATCCAAATCCCCTAATAAGTAATTGCCACATTTATATTTTCTGCCGTTTAGCCAAAAATTCGTTAGATGCTTAGCTGGTGTTGATGTTTTTTTTTAAATGGTCACAATAAATGAACAAGAGCTTAAATAGAAAATATTTAAGAGAACTGAATGATAAAAAAACACACATCCCCGTTTTTTCTATTCGTTGTTGCTTTTGTCTTCTATGAACATATGTCATCCACTTAATTAATGATAAAAGAGCCTTATATATTTACTAAGAATGTCTTTAAAGCAAAAAATATATGCGTGTAAACAATTGTTAGAAAGCTATTCTTTAAATTTCAACATATTAAACAGGCATATAATAAGAGCATAAGCAAATATATATATAAATCGCGCATGCATGTATTCATCCACGGAATTATTTAAAGTAATAAGTTAAAACGTTAAGTGATTTTATAAAACATTTTCTTGTAGTTGACTGAGTGCTCAAACGCCTTAAAGTATTGACTTAAAACTCGGGTTTGGTTCTTGTATTTTCAGGACAAGGAACAAGGAGCAAATAGAGAAATGCCGTGTTGTGGAGCATTATTTAAGAAAAACAGTAAGTATTATACCTTATGTTTACTTTATGTTTGGATACATCAATGTAAAACAGTAAGTCTTCATACCTTACGTTTACTTCATGTTGGGGTACATCAAAGTAAAACAGTAAGTTTGTATTCCTTATGTTTAGATTTTGTTTTAAAACATCAAAGTACAAGTAACATGTAAGTCGTATACCTTATGTTTAGATTTTGTTTTAAAACACCAAAGTACAAGTAACATGTAAGTCGTATACCTTATGTTTAGATTTTGTTTTAAAACACCAAAGTACAAGTAACATGTAAGTCGTATACCTTATGTTTAGATTTTGTTTTAAAACATCAAAGTACAAGTAACATGTAAGTCGTATTCCTTATGTTTAGATTTTGTCTTGACACAACAAGTAAAACAATAAAATGTAGAAATAAATAGACACACATTATATTTCTGACACGTTTGGGTCAGACCGAATTATTTGTTATAACTTATAACGAACTTACTTTATACAAAAGGTAATAGAGTCACAGATGTATTTCTCTTAACGCAAAATGAGAATCCCAATATTTAAAAAAAAACATTTTGGGGCCGTCCATAAAGTACGTCACGCTATTTTTGACCATGTTTAACATTCCCCTGTCACAAACTGTCACAAATTGTGCAACCCTAAAGCACGTCACACTTTCGAACGTAAATTTTGTTTTTTATTAACAAAATAATTAACATTTAATATAAAACACCGTGACGTCACACATGGCCGGACCTCCCCCCTGTCATAAACTGTCACACTTTCTTACACCCAATCCCCCCGCCCCCCGGAGCGTGACGTACTTTATGGACGGCCCCTTTGTTCTTGGCTGTGGAATTCACGGGAAATGTTCAAGAACAAAGCTATGATGTTTAAAAATAAAACAACTTGAAATAAAAGTATGATGAGATCTAGATTAAAACTGTGTTCTTGGTTGACTTACGTTTTTTTTATTTGGGCCTCAAATCTTAATATTGTTATTAATTTTACCAAATAACTTGCTTATTCCTGCAAATACTTTTGGATTTACAGAAAGAAAAGGCATGGAAGCATTGGATGAATTCGGCAATGGTAGGATTAGTGACTTATTATAATATTGCTTTTTAAAAAGCACATTTCTTTGTAATTTTGCTAATGCCCATATCTGACCAATGCATAACTAATTATAAACAAATAAATTAAAAAGCATATAATCTAAAAAGTCTTTGGAAACATTGCTTTAATATCTTACAGACTTGAAATTAAAGTAAATTTTAGACTTAAAGGCCAGCATAAAAATAAATTCATTTGTTGAAGATAAAAAAAGGAACAAAAAAATTATCTGAAAATGTGCGGACGATTTGATGTTTATCGTTATTGTATTTAAGGTGTTTGCGGAATTGGCAATTTATTTTCACCTTTTTCTTTTATATTAGAACGGTAAAATACATTAATTATTAATTGAATATTAATCAGAGGCGTCACTAGGTGACTCCATCACAAGGAGTGACACCAAAATATAAAATTATTTTTGTTCACGTTACAATGTATTTGGCATTTGCAGACTCGGAGGAGGTCTATGGGGTAAGTTGTTGGGGGGGGGGATGTTTGGGAGTGACACGATGAGCTACAGCACCGGGTGACACCTGACACCAACCAAGTAGACTAGTAGAAAATTGTACCTAGTCACGCCTCTTGTATTAATATATTACTTGAATATGCCTTGATATTTAATATTTTAACCAATGTAACGTTAAGTGAAGTTTAAGAATCTTATTCTAATTCTATAGTCTATTATCTATGAAAGTTTTTCAATAACGAAATCATGAAAGACCTTCCACTCATAAGCTCTGGTTTATAACATTAATTTTTAATTCATAATTTGTTACTTTTTTCTTTTTTTATTTATTTAGTGTTTCGTTACATTAATTAATTTCTTGTTTTTCTCATCTCAAACCCCTAACCTTCTCTACTCCCCCTGTTTCCTACGACGCTTGGTAGTGGGTTGCCCATCATTTAACAGGCTAATAATTACTAATAATATATTAGTTTGTAACACGATGCCGATGCCTTTTATTTTTATTCGCAATTATAATAACAAGAATGACCCGCAGCGTAGCATATGCCGCAGACTTGCTCATCATAGAAAGTGCAAAGAACGGTGTGGGGGGGGGGTGAGAGTACGGACACAATCAGCAGCACGAAGTTAACAAAAAAATGGTGAGTAAACGTGGAGACATGCACACTGAGGTTTTTGTTACCCTATATTACTAACATCCCTTAAACATAAACTGTGATTGGCCGACCCTAGAGAGGGTTAGTCATGTTTAGGGTTGTTAATTGCGTGTTGTTGTTTTTTTTGTGTGTGGAAAACTGATTATCGATTATGTAGCTCAGATTTTAAACCGATTATCGTTTTATAGCTGACTTCACAGAAATTAGGGGTGTACCGGATTTCGCCTGCGGCTCCGGCAAATCCGGAATCCGGCCATATTTACAAAACCGGCTTCGGCCGAATTTCACTTCGTAAATCCGGCCGAATCAAATTCTATTATCGGTTTGGGAAATTTAAAACCGCTTGTCGCGTTCAGATCCGATTATCTTTTAACAGCCTTAGTCATGTTGGAAAAAGGGGGAAAAGAACGGGCAGAAACAAACATTTTTAAAATTAAATTTTTAAAAATTCCCGCTGGGGTTTGATCCCAGCACTTTCCGCGTGCAAGGTTGACGTGATTACCACTACACTACGAATCATATGTTATTGTGTGAAGGAAAAACGCAACTTAACGGCAAGTGAACGCAAGAAGCTTTGCTGCCACTCACCCCCCTCTTTTGTTCTCTTTTCATCTCACCACGCTTGCCAACCGTGATTTTGCGACCCCAGCGAGGGTCATTCGTCATGCTCATTTGCACATGGTCGTTTAAGAGAGATATATATATATATACAATGTATTATAATAATATTTATCTTATCGTTTTGCAATTTTGGAAAAGTGACGGCTCATATTTAAAAACATGTTATGAAAATTCAGCCTAACTGACAATATGTGTGCTATTAATTTTAGGAATTTATTAATTCCAGGAGGGACTAGAATTATGTTTTAATAAATACCAAACAACAACTGATGTCTCCATAAAAATAAACATAAAACTGCGAACGAAAAGCTCTTCTCGTTGAGAAGAAGCTTTATAAAAATACAAACACATGATAACAAAACAATAATTGTTGCAGCGTTAATTGTTTCGATTTACTTTTGAAATAAGAAAAATATTGGTGATTTAGTTATATTTATCTAATTAAATAAAGAATTATAATGAAATACACAGCAAATATTTATTTTTAATTATCAATACTAATACTTTAATTACTAATACTAATACTAGTAATAGTAATACTATGACTATTGTAAAACATTGTGATACCAAAATCGATTGTTAAAATAGTTCTTTCATTATTAATTTTGTTTACTACGATTTTTCATAAAATTAGTGATTTTTTATCATTTATATAACTTAAAAAAGATATCATTAAAAATATATTTAATTTTTGTTTCATTTATTTTATTTTAAGACACAAATATAAATGTAATATCGCGAAAGGCTTTAAATAGCGCATGAATTCGAGAGTTGTGAGGTGCCATAGTGACGTCAAATGTTTTAAGTTGTGGTGAATGTTTTCAATGGAGACCACCGTATTGCAAGAACTGTCACCGGAACAGCGCTAAAAATGGCAAAATATGACAGAAATTAAGTACAAATATCGTTGACTTTGGATAAAACGATGTGAATTCTTTATTTTTTCACTTTTAGTTAATTGAAGTGTGTAATTGTTTTTTGAGTGAAACCATGAATTTCGAGATTCCACCAGGATTAACTGACTTGCTTCAGGAATTTACCGTGGCTGTATTGAGAGCACGGCCCCCAAATTTGGAGGCATTTGCTTCGGACTATTTCAATAAATTGAACGAAAAGAAAAATCCTTCTTTGAAAGGATCAGGAATACGATTTCAGGCGGATGTAAATGTTATAGATGATAATGGAAATGATTCTAATGAAGATGAAAGTGAACCTGAACCCCCTCCAGGTTATGGTAATAATAAATTTTTTTCGCACACTACTTTTTACTTCACTAATAATTTAATACATTTTAACTTGCGCTCATACAATAGTTGATATACTATACTATACTAAAAAGTAGAAAGGAAACTACCATATGGACCATATGTATTGATTTAAATTTAGAGTATACAAAAAAGGTAATCCTGCAGTTTCTACATCAAAATTTAATTTTCTCGTGAGAACTTACGTTTTTAATTTATTAATTGCATTATTATATGTTGTATTTCAGCTATTACAGCGCTAATTTGTAAGTCTTTTTAATTTCTAAGACATTTTTTCGGCTCTCAACAGTAAATAGTCTGATCGTGATGCAACCATTTTGTTTATCAATCACTCCATTTGCCGGTTTGTCCCAATAAGATGCCAAATGGAAATTTCTCACTTACACTTACAAACAAACAAAATAAGAATCAAACATCTAGTAACGAAATAAAAAATGAAATTGTCTTTAAAATATTTATTTATCTTCTGAGAACATTAAAATAGATGAAAAATACCTTTTAAAAACATTTTCAGTCAGTAAATTTATTTTAGCATGGGTCGAGCCAGGTAAAAAACATCTGGCTAGGTATCATGACCAGATTATGTATTATATAGAGCCGAAAAAATGCCTTAGAAATTAAAAAGACTAACAAATTAGCGCTGTAATAGCTGAAATACAACATATAATGCATTTAATAAATTAAAATCGTAAGTTCTCACAAGAAAATTAAATTTCGCTGTGAAATAATATACATGTAGAAACTGCAGGATTACCCAATAAAATCCAAATCTAATCATTTTGAAATTGATATTAACTAATAACTATTAATTTATAACAAATCTGCTCAAAGTCAAAATGCTAAGGCCCTAAGGCCAAATAATAATACATATGTAATACAAATTAAATTAATTAAAAGAATTCTGCTATCACTATCTTTTTTTCGACACTATCGTATCTGAATCTGACAAATGGCAAAAGTGTTTATTCTTTAAAACAAAATTACAAATTAGGACTGGCATATCATTAATTTAAATATTACCATATATTGTGTTAAGTATATAGTTAACTACCAATTCAATCAGTTTAAATCTTAACCATGGGGAATTAAAAAGTGCTATTTCAACAGTTATTCTTGTCTTTTATAATTTGAGAGACATTTTATTTCACATAGAAAGAAAGATGGTGGTGTTTTCTGTAGAAGTGCCAGACTGACGCTGACATATTACCTTTTACTTTTACAGGAGTGCATAGTGAAAATTTGTATAAATTTCCAGATTTATATAAATATATTCCATATTGTATTGGACAGATTTAATAACTTTGCATTCAGTACAGATACATATTATATTGACACTTCATTGCTGCCCATCAACAAAATTTCATCATCCATATTGACTAAATGAAGCTGGTATATATACAAACAGAATGTACAAATAAGTGAATGTCTTCAAGCTAGTCACATTAAAATTTTCTTTAAAAAATTTATTTCTTTAATTATTGATGTGTGTGTTCAAATGAATATGCACACTGACAGTCATAAAAAATTCCATTTATGTGGGTTAATCTAAGAATATCTCTTCAACAGAATAACCTTTTCAATAGCACTTCTAACTGCAAAAACACACGTTATTCTTAGATAACCTTGTATTTAATCTAGGGATGTTAACGATTAATTTAAAATTAATAGTTAATTTATGAAAAATTAACAATTAATTAATCGTTAATTTCGATTAAATCCAAAAATTGACATTTATGTTGTCATAAGTAACATTTATTAAACGTACTTGTCTAAAATCGAAATAACACTGGAATGTCTTCTTTATATGACATCTTTTAACCAACAACGTAAACAGACAAGTGTATTGACATGATTTGCTTCAAGTGATGAGCGGGTCTTATTGACAATATAACCAGCCGAGCTGAACAATCGTTCACATAGCTTTAGATTTTTTCAACTGAAGTTTCTGATACTGTAGTGGATGTTTGGTTTGCAGGGGATATGTAAGCAAAGTGTTAGAACCATGGTACAATGTTCCCTGTAAGCAGCGCCACTGCGCAGATATTTGACCGACGACACGCAGGAGTTTAGAATCACCGCGCAGCAAATTTTGTAAAGTATTGCACAAAAAATGGACATTGTGCAACTTTGCACACGAGTTGTTTTTTTTAAATTTTGCACACGGACTAATGAAGCTTAAACGTAGAGGCAAACGATTTCTCTCAATGGACACAATAACCTTTATCAACATTTTGAACATTCACGTAAGTGAATAGTGTAAAACCAAAATGTTCGTGTAATCGTCTGGAAATTAGTTTATATTTATCGCCCAAAATTCGTTACTTTTTTACTACCAGTACATTTATAAGTGGTGGGTTGATTAATCGTTAAAAACATTTTTAATGGTTAACATTTTTTAAGCGATTAATCGAGAAATTAATAGTTAATTTCCGCAGCCCTAATTTAATCCTTTAAGTTTAAGATTAATAATTATAATTTTAATTTTTATTATTATTATTATTATCTTTTTAAATCAACAAAGTAGTTAATGGTTTATGCAACGTTTCACTCAATTGAAGTTCTAATAATAAGCAAAATAATAATAAAATAACATAATTGATTCACCTTTTAAAATCTATCTTTAATAAAAAGGAATATTTCCAAGACAGATCTATAACTTAAAAATCTGTTGATTACTTAAAAGTTTATGCAAAGATAAAGAGGCAAAAGGAATGAATCCTATATAATAAAAGGCAAGTTTCTATCCGTTCTGTCCCGTCATCTATAGCGATTGGTCCCTCAAACACATATGACTCCTACAGCCAATCATATTGAACACGTTTACGCCAATTACGCGGACGTTCAAAACGAGTTATTTTTGGTGCAGTATTTCTTCCAAGACTTAATTTTGAGTTATGCGCGTTGGGATTTATAGTAAAAAGCTCTGTTTTTACAAGTTATTTATTTTAACTATAATGAATAGTATTTTTGACGTGATGCACATGTAATGCCGGTCGAGACGGCTGTTGGAGGGGAGTTACAACATGCCACCGAATGGCGGAACGTCCTTGGACGGGCTTTGTTGCTCGTTTAAAATAAAAACATAACTTGGACATTTATAAAATTTGCACTTGAGATAACTTACACTATCAATACTTGATAAAGTGCTGTATTTTAACTCTTTACTTAAGTATGTTCTATGTGATGCTATTTGTAATTAAATAAAAAGCACCACCCTTGACCTTCGCTTTGAGTAGTAGTTTATTTCCTTAAACAGACCTTAGTTAGATTTTAACTATTGGCATTTCAACTTTTAATAAACATAAATCTTTGTGTGTCATAACTTTTCCTAGAGATAAAGTATAGAAATATTGTTGTGCCACAGGAAACAACAGGAATTAAATTTTTAGTGGCCTTTCAAAGAGGTATAATTGAAAGAAATATGCTCTGTTTGAGATAATGGTGTGCTAAATCTTTAATTATTTCATAAAGATTTGAACATTATTAATAAAAAAAATAGTCAGTTCTTTTAGTAGTAACTGTTATATTGATTTCTTTATATTTATTTATTAGTAATCAATGGTTTCGATGGTGCATTTTAATAACCAAAATTGTTAATTATTAATGTTTCTAAAAGTTAAAATAATGTCAAATGTTATTTAAAGCAAGACAGAGTATTAATTATTCGTCATGTATTTTCAGGCACATCCGGCGGTAGAGACAGAAGAAAATCTGGTGAGGACACAATTAATTTTCTTAATTTTTTTTCCCGAGTATCCAAGCACAATTAAAAAAAATAAAACCAGGATAAGTGGCATTGCTTGAATTAGTTAGTGGAGAAAGTAGTTAAGAGTTTTTACATGTTCTGATTAATTGACGTATTTACATTTGACATAGACTAATAGAGTCTTGCATGATTTTTTGTAAATAAATTAATGTTAAAGTTCAAAATCAATGTTAATCATCTGTAGTCTCACAAAAGACCAGTTTTATTATGACTTATTTATAAATTCATTGGATTTGAGTATAAATAAATGAAAAGGTGTCTTATGTACAATATAAGACTGCTGCAACTGTTATTAGATCATATGACTTTAGTTGGCTGGATGGCAACAGATTCCCTCCTGGTAAAAAGCTTCAAAATGTCTGGTCATGGAATATAGCTAGGCCCTAGATAGTTGGTTAATTATATCCATGTTGTCTTTAAAACACCATCAGTAGCGTGGATGTTTTTTAAATAAAAAGCACCAGTTGGTTTTTAACAGTAGGTCATTTGTTTAAAAAGTACAGCTAGCACCTAGATGTGTTTGAAGCAGTTCATATTATGCATTATGCAGTATAAGTCATGTTCACACATTCCTAAATTAATGTAAGCATTTTGTTTTTCAGTTTCTGCTGAAAGATACGACCCCGAGGCCGACGATGACATGTCTTACGTAAAGGTAAGGCTCTAAATATTTATATTTTGTGAAAGATAAATGGTAAATGTGACTGTACCACCCATAAGAATGGGTTTGTATTTAATGTGCCACAGCAATAGGTTCTCATGTATGGCCATAGCATTAGGTTCTCATGTATGGCCATAGCATTAGGTTCTCATATATGGCCATAGCATTAGGTTCTCATATATGTGCCACAGCAATAGGTTCTCATGTATGGCCATAGCAATAGGTTCTCATGTATTGCCATAGCATTAGGTTCTCATGTATGGCCATAGCATTAGGTTCTCATGTATGGCCATAGCATTAGGTTCTCATGTATGGCCATAGCAATTGGTTCTCATGTATTGCCATAGCATTAGGTTCTCATGTATGGCCATAGCATTAGGTTCTCATATATGGCCATAGCATTAGGTTCTCATATATGTGCCATATCATTAGGTTCTCATGTATGGCCATAGCATTAGGTTCTCATATATGTGCCATAGCATTAGGTTCTCATATATGTGCCATAGCATTAGGTTCTCATATATGTGCCATAGCATTAGGTTCTCATGTATTGCCATATCATTATGTTCTCATGTATGGCCATAGCATTAGGTTCTCATGTATGGCCATAGCATTAGGTTCTCATGTATGGCCATAGCAATAGGTTCTCATGTATTGCCATAGCATTAGGTTCTCATGTATGGCCATAGCATAAGGTTCTCATTTCTCATGTATTGCCATAGCATTCGGTTCTCATGTATGGCCATAGCATTAGGTTCTCATATATGGCCATAGCATTAGGTTCTCATGTATGACCATAGCATTAGGTTCTCATATATGTGCCATATCATTATGTTCTCATGTATGGCCATAGCATTAGGTTCTCATGTATGGCCATAGCATTAGGTTCTCATGTATGGCCATAGCATTAGGTTCTCATGTATGGCCATAGCATTAGGTTCTCATGTATGGCCATAGCATTAGGTTCTCATATATGGCCATAGCATTAGGTTCTCATGTATGGCCATAGCATTCGGTTCTCATGTATGGCCATAGCATAAGGTTCTCATGTATGGCCATAGCATTAGGTTCTCATGTATGGCCATAGCATTAGGTTCTCATGTATGGCCATAGCATTAGGTTCTCATGTACAAGCCAAGGCAAGGGTCTGTGGGTTCATTGTCTCAATAAAATGTTTGCCATTAAGAGTGGATTTAATTCCTTATAAATGTACTTAACTTATCTGCCTCTAGGGCATAGCAAAAATCCACCATCTAAATTCATCAGACATCAAAAAACTACATCATACATCACATAAAAACATAATAATATAAATACATAAGACATAATTAAATCATCAAACATTAAAATACAGAAGGCATCAAATAAATACATCAGACATCACATAAATAACATATAAATACATCAAACATCAAATAAAAACATCAGGCATAAAAAGCACATCATATACTATAAAAATGAAAAAGACATTACATAAATATATCAGGCAACACATAAATACTTGAGACATAAAATACATAGGACATAATATAAGTACATCAGATATATAAAGACATCATATAAATACATCATACATCACATATATACATCAGCTGCTTTTACATAAAAATAGTTTTCTAAATATTCTCAGTTCTTAAAATCCTTAACATGGCTCAAGATGATTCACAGATCTAAAAATTATAATCCAATTGTTAAAAAAAATCATTCAATGGCCTCGGTTATCATTCCTCTAGAGAGAATTGAATGGAGTTAAGAATAATTGATTGGCCTCAAGTTCAATGCCCACATATTTTATAATGGTCATTGGCTTCAGAGAACTAGGCATTGAAAACATGATGGCTGATAGAAGGTCACATTCTCTCAGATGCATTTATGTATTAAGCTTTCTAAAAACATGTTCAGGGATAAATGTGATTATTGCATAGGAGAATGTAAGTATTGTTGATGTATGGGCTATAAAACATGACACACTGTAGTTTTTGAATTGGAAGATGAAAGCATTACTGATGCATGCGTAAAACATAATAACAAACTGTGGTTATTGAATTGGAAGATCAAATTATTACTGATGGATGTGCTATAAAACATTATGACAAACAAAATCCCTAAAAGGCCTGCTGATCAGCTGCTAAACGGTCTGGGGGTGGGTGCAGGGGGGTGTGTTTACTTGAGCCAACACAAGGTGTCAAACAAAGTTATGTTCCCACAGAATCTTGTCAAATTAATTTTATTGATTCTATGTCTGCTCTTATATTAGGAGGAGTTCTGACATTGTGTGCTGGGGATCAGATTTTAAACAAACAGTTCACTTAATTGTGAAGGTTACTGCACTGCTTTGACTGATGGTTTGATATCTCAATGAAAAGAGGCCATTATGTAAAGTTCTTTATTAAGTAATAGCTTTTCTCAATACCTCTCCTCAGTCATGGGCTCTCATTTGTGTCTTGTGCTAGTGTTTGGGGATGATATTAAGAAACCTGTATTGTAGGAGAGAGACAAGACCTGCAAGTGGTGGATGTATTCACACATCTCTCCATGTCATTGTGCCATCTCAGCTGCATAGAGTAGAAGAATGTTAGGGAACTAATCAATTGAGGTTGTTTGAGAGTGTTCGGAATGACTAGTAAATTGAAAGTGTTGAGTCAATGTTTAGTGATGTTCAAAATGTTCAGTCAATGTTTAGTGATGTTGGAAGTGTTAAGTCAATGTTTAGTGATGTTGAAAGTGTTAAGTCAATGTTTAGTGATGTTGAAAGTGTTAAGTCAATGTTTAGTGATGTTGGAAGTGTTAAGTCAATGTTTAGTGATGTTGAAAGTGTTAAGTCAATGTTTAGTGATGTTGAAAGTGTTAAGTCAATGTTTAGTGATGTTGGAAGTGTTAAGTCAATGTTTAGTGATGTTGGAAGTGTTAAGTCAATGTTTAGTGATGTTGAAAGTGTTAAGTCAATGTTTAGTGATGTTGAAAGTGTTAAGTCAATGTTTAGTGATGTTGGAAGTGTTAAGTCAATGTTTAGTGATGTTGAAAGTGTTAAGTCAATGTTTAGTGATGTTGAAAGTGTTAAGTCAATGTTTAGTGATGTTGGAAGTGTTAAGTCAATGTTTAGTGATGTTGAAAGTGTTAAGTCAATGTTTAGTGATGTTGAAAGTGTTAAGTCAATGTTTAGTGATGTTGGAAGTGTTAAGTCAATGTTTAGTGATGTTGAAAGTGTTAAGTCAATGTTTAGTGATGTTGAAAGTGTTAAGTCAATGTTTAGTGATGTTGGAAGTGTTAAGTCAATGTTCAGTGATGTTGAAAGTGTTAAGTCAATTTTCAGTGATGTTGAAAGTGTTAAGTCAATGTTTAGTGATGTTCAAAATGTTCAGTCAATGTTTAGTGATGTTGAAAGTGTTGAGTCAATGTTTAGTGATGTTGAAAGTGTTGAGTCAATGTTTAGTGATGTTCAAAGGGTTGAGTCAATGTTTAGTGATGTTGACAGTGTAGAGTCAATGTTTAGTGATGTTGGAAGTGTTGAGTCAATGTTTAGTGATGTTGAAAGTGTAGAGTCAATGTTTAGTGATGTTCAAAGTGTAGAGTCAATGTTTAGTGATGTTGAAAGTGTTGAGTCAATGTTTAGTGATGTTGAAAGTGTAGAGTCAATGTTTAGTGATGTTGAAAGTGTTGAGTCAATGTTTAGTGATGTTGAAAGTGTTGAGTCAATGTTTAGTGATGTTCAAAGGGTTGAGTCAATGTTTAGTGATGTTGAAAGGGTTGAGTCAGTGTTTAGTGATGTTCACAGTGTAGAGTCAATGTATAATGTATGTTTTGACCGCTCATAATTCAAGCAATTAAAACTTTTAAAAAGATATTACATTAAAAAAGATATTTGAGAACATTTGAATAATCGATCTAACTTCAATATGAGATTTTTGAATGCATGGTTCAGGTTATTTCACGGTCTGCAGCAGGTTCAGGTTATTTCACTGTCTGCAGCTGGTTCAGGTTATTTCACTGTCTGCAGCTGGTTCAGGTTATTTCACTGTCTGCAGCTGGTTCAGGTTATTTCACTGTCTGCAGCTGGTTCAGGTTATTTCACTGTCTGCAGCTGGTTCAGGTTATTTCACTGTCTGCAGCTGGTTCAGGTTATTTCACTGTCTGCAGCTGGTTCAGGTTATTTCACTGTCTGCAGCTGGTTCAGGTTATTTCACTGTCTGCAGCTGGTTCAGGTTATTTCACTGTCTGCAGCTGGTTCAGGTTATTTCACTGTCTGCAGCTGGTTCAGGTTATTTCACTGTCTGCAGCTGGTTCAGGTTATTTCACTTTCTGCAGCTGGTTCAGGTTATTTCACTGTCTGCAGCTGGTTCAGGTTATTTCACTTTCTGCAGCTGGTTCAGGTTATTTCACTGTCTGCAGCTGGTTCAGGTTATTTCACTGTCTGCAGCTGGTTCAGGTTATTTCACTTTCTGCAGCTGGTTCAGGTTATTTCACTGTCTGCAGCTGGTTCAGGTTATTTCACTTTCTGCAGCTGGTTCAGGTTATTTCACTTTCTGAAGCTGGTTCAGGTTATTTCACTTTCTGCAGCTGGTTCAGGTTATTTCACCCAATTACCATAACTAGCAGAGACTACTGTTGTGTTAGACAGGTAATACGTTTGGTCTGTCCTCAGCTTTTAATAAGGAATATATTCCTCTACCCCCACCCCCTCTAACCCCACTTGAACTTCTTGTCTCCTTGACCTGTTATGTTGCATGGTTGCTGTGTGTCACGGACCAGTGGAGCTATGGGCTGCCGGTTGTCTCAATCTACATGCGACAGAGTACTTGATAGCAGAAACAAAAAACAACTAAACGTAGCAAGAACCTATACGTTCTGGCGAGGTGTACCTTATACCAGATACCAAAGCATGGTTGGACAACGAACCTATACGTTCTGTTGAGGTGCACCGTATACCAGAGACCAAAGCATTGTTGGCCAACGAACCTATACGTTCTGTTGAGGTGCACCGTATACCAGAGACCAAAGCATGGTTGGCCAACGAACCTATACGTTCTGTTGAGGTGTACCGTATACCAGAGACCACAGCATGGTTGGCCAACGAACCTATACGTTCTGTTGAGGTGTACCGTATACCAGAGACCACAGCATGGTTGGCCAACGAACCTATACGTTCTGGCGAGGTGTACCGTATACCAGAGACCAAAGCATGGTTGGCCAACGAACCTATACATTCTGTTGAGGTGTACCGTATACCAGAGACCACAGCATGGTTGGCCAACGAACCTATACGTTCTGTTGAGGTGTACCGTATACCAGAGACCACAGCATGGTTGGCCAACGAAGCTATAGGTTCTGGCGAGGTGTACCGTATACCAGAGACCAAAGCATGGTTGGCCAACGAACCTATACGTTCTGTTGAGGTGTACCGTATACCAGAGACAACGGCATGTTTGGCCAACGAACCTATACGTTCTGTTGAGGTGTACCGTATACCAAAGACCAAAGCATGGTTGGCCAACGAACCTATACGTTCTGTTGAGGTGTACCGTATACCTGAGACCAAACAATCATAGTTAGCCAACATCACTTATCTTTAATGATCTCCGTTTTTACACCCCCCCCCGACACACCCTTTAAAAATGAATTTCAATTGAGAATGAATCCACCATTTTGTGATGATTTGTGCCGAGTCCTTAGCTGCACCGAGATCTCTAAATCTAAAGTAGTCCCACATGTCGTGTTTGGTGAGTAGTGGCCGCATTCCTTGTTGGTGTAAAGTTGCTCGGCTGTTGACACCGGCCTGTCATACTGAGATAATATGAGTGCGTACTTCCGTGTGATCCACTGCTACAAGTCTTGTCCCATTGAAAGCACTTAGGCAGGAGACACTTGGTGGGTCTTGGTGAACGCGAAATTAGCTGACTTCAGTGTTTTCAGGCCCCCCTTCCCTCCCTCCCAAGAAACAAACTCAGAGGTCTTGACAGTTTAGTTTAGTTAGGTGTGGTTTACTGTCAGTCCCTTGCTGAATGTAGTGGTAGTATCATTACTTGAGGTCTTGTTACTGTCAGTCCCTTGCTGAATGTAGTGGTAGTATCATTACTTGAGGTCTTGTTACTGTCAGTCCCTTGCTGAATGTAAGGGTAGTATCATTACATGACGTCTTGTTACTGCCAGTCCCGTGCTGAATGTAAGGGTAGTATCATTACATGACGTCTTGTTACTGCCAGTCCCTTGCTGAATGTAAGGGTAGTATCATTACATTACGTCTTGTTACTGCCAGTCCCTTGCTGAATGTAAGGGTAGTATCATCACATGACGTCTTGTTACTGCCAGTCCCGTGCTGAATGTAAGGGTAGTATCATCACATGACGTCTTGTTACTGCCAGTCCCGTGCTGAATGTAAGGGTAGTATCATTACATGACGTCTTGTTACTGCCAGTCCCGTGCTGAATGTAAGGGTAGTATCATTACATGACGTCTTGTTACTGCCAGTCCCGTGCTGAATGTAAGGGTAGTATCATTACTTGAGGTCTTGTTACTACCAGTCCCTTGCTGAATGTAGTGGTAGTATCATTACTTGAAGTCTTGTTACTGTCAGTCCCTTGCTGAATGTAAGGGTAGTATCATTACATGACGTCTTGTTACTGCCAGTCCCGTGCTGAATGTAAGGGTAGTATCATTACATGACGTCTTGTTACTGCCAGTCCCTTGCTGAATGTAAGGGTAGTATCATCACATGACGTCTTGTTACTGCCAGTCCCGTGCTGAATGTAAGGGTAGTATCATTACATGACGTCTTGTTACTGCCAGTCCCGTGCTGAATGTAAGGGTAGTATCATTACATGACGTCTTGTTACTGCCAGTCCCGTGCTGAATGTAAGGGTAGTATCATTACTTGAGGTCTTGTTACTGCCAGTCCCTTGCTGAATGTAAGGGTAGTATCATCACATGACGTCTTGTTACTGCCAGTCCCGTGCTGAATGTAAGGGTAGTATCATCACATGACGTCTTGTTACTGCCTGTCCCTTGCTGAATGTAAGGGTAGTATCATTACATGACGTCTTGTTACTGCCAGTCCCGTGCTGAATGTAAGGGTAGTATCATTACTTGAGGTCTTGTTACTGCCAGTCCCGTGCTGAATGTAAGGGTAGTATCATCACATGACGTCTTGTTACTGCCAGTCCCGTGCTGAATGTAAGGGTAGTATCATTACATGACGTCTTGTTACTGCCAGTCCCGTGCTGAATGTAAAGGTAGTATCATCACATGACGTCTTGTTACTGCCAGTCCCTTGCTGAATGTAAGGGTAGTATCATCACATGACGTCTTGTTACTGCCAGTCCCGTGCTGAATGTAATGGTAGTATCATTACATGACGTCTTGTTACTGCCAGTCTCGTGCTGAATGTAAGGGTAGTATCATCACATGCCGTCTTGTTACTGCCAGTCCCGTGCTGAATGTAAAGGTAGTATCATCACATGACGTCTTGTTACTGCCAGTCCCTTGCTGAATGTAAGGGTAGTATCATTACATGACGTCTTGTTACTGCCAGTCCCTTGCTGAATGTAAGGGTAGTATCATCACATGACGTCTTGTTACTGCCAGTCCCGTGCTGAATGTAAGGGTAGTATAATTACATGAGGTCTGGACAGCATACGTAATTTGGTTTGGTTTACTAAGCTGTGATTGAAAATGATTGTTGCACACGCTGTGGGATGTAGTGTGGAAACCCGGGCCACGAAGCCCAACGTTCGTTGTCACTTGAAGGATTGTAAGATGACTGGCCAGTGAAGAAATGAGCGTCCATGTGTGAAAGTGGTGCGTGTCTGGTAGCAGCCCCCATCACCCAGGGCCAACTCAATTTACTCAAGATTGTCCTGACAGAGACGCAGAGCTGTTAGGTATCAAAGGAGAATTATGGGAAGGATGGACATACTATCGATTTTTGGGACAGAGTGTTAAACACGGAGATATAATCGGTGTTTTATGTCTGGGATGACCAGTCAATAAATCTGACTTATTCTGACTCTTGCTGACGTATACCCCTCATTTACTATTTGTCCATTCTGACTCTTGCTGACGTATACCCCACATTTACTATTTGTCCATTCTGACTCTTGCTGACGTATACCCCACATTTACTTATTTGTCCATTCTGACTCTTGCTGACGTATACCCCACATTTACTTATTTGTCCATTCTGACTCTTGCTGACGTATACCCCACATTTACTTATTTGTCCATTCTGACTCTTGCTGACGTATACCCCACATTTACTTATTTGTCCATTCTGACTCTTGCTGATCTATACCCCACACTTACTATTTGTCTATTTCAACTAATGCTAATGTGTACCCTACATTACTATAATTTGTATAATATTCTGACTCTTGTTAATGCATATTTTGTACACCCACTATGTGGTCGTTCTAAATAGTAAAATAAAACAAACCCGTAAAAACAAAGTTTTTGACTATAAATCCCTTATATATGACACATAACTAACAGTATTGATTATGTTCAAATGCGACAAACATTTACAGACTGAATCTGTCTTAACTGCCATTTGCTTTATAACCCGGGGTGGGGGGGTGAGAGGGGAAAGGTCTGGTCACCGATCGCTGGACCGAGCTCAGCGTGACACGTAAAATGTAAACAAAAGCACGCCGGTACATCGACGGATGGCGTCAACGCGCGAACTGAACTGTCACGTGAAAAAAAACAATAACAAATTTTGAAATTGAATTACATACGTTGTATAAAGATAAACTAAAAATGCATTAATTTAATTACGGTACGTTCGATCGATCTGAAATTTTGATACGATGCATTGTTAGATGACACGAGTCTATGTGCCAAATTTCAGCTCGATGGTATCACGAGAAGTGGGTCATTTTTTACTTTTGTTTTTCCGCCCGACGCACGAAGAGATGACGACAGAGAGAGAGAGAGAGAGAGAGAGAGAGAGAGAGAGAGAGAGAGAGTGAGAGAGAGAGAGAGAGAGAAGATTTTGAAGTTAATATAAGGGATTTAATAACAGTCATTCTGAAATGTAAAAATTATTCAACTGCTAACATTGGGAAACTGATGATTACACTTGGGAATTGACTAAACACAGCGTTATGTCAGGAAACAAGGTAAGGGGGAAATATGGTTTGTTGAATAAAGTCTGTGTGACAAGGAAATAGTTCTCTGTCAGGATATGATACCGGCATCTTGTTTGGATTTTATTGATGGTTTTGAATGAGATAACATATAAATCTGAACCTTAGTATCAATTAGAAAGGATTGACCAGTATTTGTATAGAAAGATCAAAACTTTAGTATCAGTAAGAATGGATTCACTAGTATTTGTATAGAAAGTGTACAACCATTACGGGGAAGTAGATAGCTTCTTGGCAGAGAACGTTTAAAAAAAACCACAAACAAACAATCAGACTGCTGAATGTCACCGTAAATGACAACACAATTCAAATCTTACTTTTTTGCCAACACTGGGAGAGTTGTTAAAATCACCCCCGTCTTTCCCTTTCTAAACGTGGCTTTAAGAAGGTTGTGAAAGTGACTTCCTCAAGGTATCTGAACGACCATCTGTCAGACAGGGAGGGTGGGGTTGGGTTTAAAGCACTTGTCTTTATTTTGTTCAGTCTCACATCGCATGGAAGTGGACAACAATAAATGGATTGTGTTAGGCTAGTCAAGAGTGAGGCAGCTCAAGGGACATCAGTAGAGGTGGGGGGGATTAATACTAGTTTGTTTTGCTAAAGGTTTACACTGACAGATTGGGGATCGTTTGGAATGTTGGACAACAGTTATGAAAGGAACTGTTGGCCCCTTTATGTTGGACAACAGTTATGAAAGGAACTGTTGGCAGCTTTTGATATTTGTCCAACTTATTCCTACTTTGTACTACGCCCTGCGTGTCTTGTGACTTAACTCCCTACGTATCTAGGGATTACCTCCCTACGTATCTAGGGATTACCTTCCTACGTATCAAGGGATTAACTTCCTACATATCTAGGGATTACCTTCCTACGTATCAAGGGATTACCTTCCTACGTATCAAGGGATTAACTTCCTACAAATCTAGGGATTACCTTCCTAGATATCAAGGGATTACCTTCCTACGTATCAAGGGATTAACTTCCTACGTATCTAGGGATTACCTTTCTACGTATCAAGGGATTAACTTCCTACGTATCTAGGGATTACCTTCCTACGTATCAAGGGATTAACTTCCTATGTATCTAGGGATTACCTTCCTACGTATCAAGGGATTAACTTCCTACGTATCAAGGGATTAACTTCCTACGTATCTAGGGATTAACTTCCTACGTATCAAGGGATTAACTTCCTACGTATCTAGGGATTACCTTCCTACGTATCTAGGGATTAACTTCCTACGTATCAAGGGATTAACTTCCTACGTATCAAGGGATTAACTTCCTATGTATCTAGGGATTACCTTCCTACGTATCAAGGGATTACCGTCCTACGTATCAAGGGATTAACTTCCTACGTATCTAGGGATTACCTTCCTACGCATCAAGGGATTAACTCCCTACGTATCCATGGATTACCTTCCTACGTATCAAGGGATTAACTCCCTAGGTATCCAGTGATTACCTTCCTACGTATCAAGGGATTAACTCCCGACGTATCCATGGATTACCTTCCTACGTATCAAGGGATTAACTCCCTAAGGTATCTAGTGATTACCTTCCTACGTATCTAGGGATTAACTCCCTACGTATCCATGGATTACCTTCCTACGTATCAAGGGATTAACTACCTACGTATCTAGTGATTATCTTCCAACGTAACTAGGGATGAACTCCCTACGTATCTAATGATTAACTTCCTACGTATCTAGAGATTAACTTCCTATGTATCTAGGGATTACCTCACTACGCATCTAGTGATTACCTTCCTACTTCCTACGTATCTCGTGATTTATTGCCTACGTATCTAGTAATTTACTGCCTATTTGTCTAGTTGTTAAAAGGAACAATGTCAAGGACGCCATCACTTGGCATACACGACATTAGCCATGATCTGTTCTTTCCTCTGACCTTTCTGTTAGCCCCAATTAATACCAAAGACAAGAGCTAAAGTCGACTACCACCTGTTACTACGATACTTGATGGTGAGACTGTCACCTGTCATAAGGTTGAGAATGTCACCTGTCATCAGGATACCTTGTGTAGAGACTGTCACATGTCATCAGGATACTTGGTGTACAGACTGGCACCTGTCATCAGGATACTTGGTATAGACTGTCACATGTCATCAGGATACTTGGTATAGACTGTCACATGTCATCAGGATACTTGGTGTAGACTGTCACATGTCATCAGGATACTTGGTATAGACTGTCACATGTCATCAGGATACTTGGTATAGACTGTCACATGTCATCAGGATACTTGGTGTAGAGTGCCACCTGTCATCAGGATACTTTGTGTAGAGTGCCACCTGTCATCAGGATACTTGGTGTAGAGTGCCACCTGTCATCAGGATACTTGGTATAGACTGTCACATGTCATCAGCATACTTGGTGTAGACTGCCACCTGTCATCAGGATAATTGGTGTAGACTGGCACATGTCATCAGGATACTTGGTATAGACTGTCACATGTCATCAGGATTCTTGGTGTAGACTGTCACATGTCATCAGGATACTTGGTGTAGACTGCCACCTGTCATCAGGATACTTGGTATAGACTGTCACATGTCATCAGGATACTTGGTGTAGACTGTCACATGTCATCAGGATACTTGGTGTAGGCTGCCACCTGTCATCAGGATACTTGGTATAGACTGTCACATGTCATCAGGATACTTGGTGTAGACTGTCAAATGTCATCAGTATACTTGGTGTAGACTGCCACCTGCCATCAGGATACTTGGTATAGACTGTCACATGTCATCAGGATACTTGATATAGACTGTCACATGTCATCAGGATACTTGGTGTAGACTGTCACATGTCATCAGGATACTTGGTGTAGACTGCCACCTGTCATCAGGATACTTGATATAGACTGTCACATGTCATTAGGATACTTGGTGTAGACTGCCACCTGTCATCAGGATACTTGGTATAGACTGTCACATGTCATCAGGATACTTGGTGTAGACTGCCACCTGTCATCAGGATACTTGGTATAGACTGTCACATGTCATCAGGATACTTGGTGTACAGACTGGCACCTGTCATCAGGATACTTGGTATAGACTGTCACATGTCATCAGGATACTTGGTATAGACTGTCACATGTCATCAGGATACTTGGTGTAGACTGTCACATGTCATCAGGATACTTGGTATAGACTGTCACATGTCATCAGGATACTTGGTATAGACTGTCACATGTCATCAGGATACTTGGTGTAGAGTGCCACCTGTCATCAGGATACTTTGTGTAGAGTGCCACCTGTCATCAGGATACTTGGTGTAGAGTGCCACCTGTCATCAGGATACTTGGTATAGACTGTCACATGTCATCAGCATACTTGGTGTAGACTGCCACCTGTCATCAGGATAATTGGTGTAGACTGGCACATGTCATCAGGATACTTGGTATAGACTGTCACATGTCATCAGGATTCTTGGTGTAGACTGTCACATGTCATCAGGATACTTGGTGTAGACTGCCACCTGTCATCAGGATACTTGGTATAGACTGTCACATGTCATCAGGATACTTGGTGTAGACTGTCACATGTCATCAGGATACTTGGTGTAGGCTGCCACCTGTCATCAGGATACTTGGTATAGACTGTCACATGCCATCATGATACTTGGTGTAGACTGTCAAATGTCATCAGTATACTTGGTGTAGACTGCCACCTGCCATCAGGATACTTGGTATAGACTGTCACATGTCATCAGGATACTTGGTATAGACTGTCACATGTCATCAGGATACTTGGTGTAGACTGCCGCCTGTCATCAGGATTCTTTATGTAGAGAATAGTGTAATGTAATTAAAACACTTAAAGATGACTAAAATATTTAATCCCCACTCAATATGATTGACTAAATGGGAGACACTTCTAGTAGAAACGCTCTACTGTATCTTGATATTGTGAGTTTGTTATTATATAAAATAGTTGATTCTACTCTACTCTCGATGCAATGTGAAGGTTGTTGTGCACCGATTTTCTTATCTCAAGAGTCATTCAACTGAGATACCATTTCTTTTAGAAAAATCACTAACCAAAATATCAGATAGCTACCCGAGAATCATGTTGCTATTTGGTCAATAATTTTGTGGACGCACCAATCTAAGATCTAATACACATTTCTTGTAAACAGGGACACGGGTTGTATTCAACAGTCAGTTCAGGTCCATGTAAGAATGATGCGCTACATTAAAATATTGCACCTTGGATAGACATGTATTCTGTTTCCTGTTGTGACCAAGTTGATTTACTCACAGGAACTTATTGCAAGAGATGGTTCCAACATAGGATATATCATATACTTGGTGTCAGATGGCTTTATAAAACATGGGGCTTAGTTGGTTGCTCTACTAGTCCGTTATATTGATAGTCGCAATGGTTGCTCTACTAGTCAGTTATATTGTTAGTAGTAGTGGTTGCTGTACTAGTCAGTTATATTGATAGTAGTAGTGGTTGCTCTACTAGTCAGTTATATTGATAGTAGTAATGGTTGCTGTACTAGTCAGTTATATTGATAGTAGTAGTGGTTGCTCTACTAGTCAGTTATATTGATAGTAGTAGTGGTTGCTGTACTAGTCAGTTATATTGATAGTAGAAATGGTTGATCTACTAGTCAGTTATATTGATAGTAGAAATGGTTGCTCTACTAGTCAGTTATATTGATAGTAGAAATGGTTGCTCTACTAGTCAGTTATATTGATAGTAGAAATGGTTGCTCTACTAGTCAGTTATATTGATAGTAGAAATGGTTGCTCTACTAGTCAGTTATATTGATAGTAGAAATGGTTGATCTACTAGTCAGTTATATTGATAGTAGAAATGGTTGATCTACTAGTCAGTTATATTGATAGTAGTAGTGGTTGATCTACTAGTCAGTTATATTGAAAGTAGAAATGGTGGCTCTACTAGTCAGTTATATTGATAGTAGAAGTGGTTGCTCTACTAGTCAGTTATATTGTTAGTAGTAGTGGTTGCTCTACTAGTCAGTTATATTGATAGTAGAAGTGGTTGCTCTACTAGTCAGTTATATTGTTAGTAGTAGTGGTTGCTCTACTAGTCAGTTATATTGATAGTAGTAGTGGTTGCTCTACTAGTCAGTTATATTGATAGTAGAAATGGTTGCTCTACTAGTCAGTTATATTGATAGTAGAAATGGTTGCTCTACTAGTCAGTTAAAAGGTCAAGTACAGTAAATCATGACCTGTGTGAACATATGAAATCTATGGGAGGGCCCAATGGTCACGATTTGCAATAGCATGGATTAATCTAAATCGGGCTGAGAGCCACCCTAACGTGACCAAATGTAGTGGGAGTGGGGAACAATGTTACATTTGGGGTTATTAAATGAATACGTAGCTCGAATCTTAGACTCGATGCCCGATGTTTGTTGGTCTCTTTACCGTCTGTGACTCAATGCCCAATGTTTTGTGTTGTCTAGTTACCATCGTTACCGCACGGCATTAAATCATCGTCCTTTTATGGGTCATAAAAGCCTGAAGATGTCTCATTAAAGCAGTGACATCATCAAAGTGACATTCAGCAATGAAGTAAGGTCATGGCTACACTAGGAGCCACAAATACAACGATCGTGTGCCACTGTTAAAGGCAACACTAGAGAGCATTCATAATTCAGGTGACATGCTTGTTTCATATTTGCTGATTAGGATCATGGCATGGGCGGGACATCCTATAGTTCAGACTAAAAACTTGGTTAAACAGATCGTTTATTGAGTTACTCGCAGGCGGATCAGCAGTAGGGGCACTCTATAGTCCAGTCTTAAAACTTGGTTTAAAATGACACAAACAGAAAGAGATGGCCCCGCCACCCACCCCCTGTCCATTCGTGTGTTATCGCCACTTTAAGTCAAGTGGCTGGCCTGAGTTTTCTCATCCGTGTGACGTCACGTACCAACCCTACATATCCTCAACGGGGAGGGGACAGCTTTTCGAGAAGTGGCTTGGCAGGAAGTAACAATAAACAGTAACTAACTTTAGTGAGACCCTCACACTTTATTCTACCGTCGGATCACACCGTTATCCCGTTGCGTCGGTACACACATATCAATCTCCCGTCGGTAGACACACCAACCTCCTGCTGTACAGTTTGACTTAAGTCAAGCCAGTAAATATTTCTACCGTAGTTAATGTCAAAAGACAGTTGTGAAATGAGATGTGAGAATTGAGCTGATCATTAGCTACACTGAGATGTGAGAATTGAGCTGATCATTAGCTACACTGAGATGTGAGAATTGAGCTGATCATTAGCTACACTGAGATGTGAGAATTGAGTTGATCATTAGCTACACTGAGATGTGAGAATTGAGCTGATCATTAGCTGCACTGAGATGTGAGAATTGAGTTGATCATTAGCTACACTGAGATGTGAGAATTGAGCTGATCATTAGCTACACTGAGATGTGAGAATTGAGCTGATCATTAGCTACACTGAGATGTGAGAATTGAGCTGATCATTAGCTACACTGAGATGTGAGAATTGAGCTGATCATTAGCTACACTGAAATGTGAGAATTGAGTTGATCATTAGCTACACTGAGATGTGAGAATTGAGCTGATCATTAGCTACACTGAGATGTGAGAATTGAGCTGATCATTAGCTACACTGAGATGTGAGAATTGAGCTGATCATTAGCTACACTGAGATGTGAGAATTGAGCTGATCATTAGCTACACTGAGATGTGAGAATTGAGCTGATCATTAGCTACACTGAGATGTGATATTTGGTCAGCTGATAGTACTTCCTGAAACCTACATTTTTGTAATAATGTATATCTGCTAAGAAGTTGAGCTGTAGATGGCAATTGTTTAAGCCAAGTTCTGAGGCGTGAAATGCGAGAAATTTATAACTTGTACATATATTGTGTGTGACCACCTCAAACTACTGGTGCGACTGTTGGAGACAAAAAACAAGAAACATTCTCAAAGAACGTTCAACAAAGACTAATTCTTCTTATACACGTCTATTTTTAGAGATTACGCTTATGTCTTTATAGAATATACAGGCTATTTTCAAAAATAGAAAAAAAAATTAAAAAAAAATACCAAAGAATTTTCAAGCAGAAATGGCTTGTCACATTTATCCAGTCATTTCGGTTCAGATAAATTTTGAGAATTAATTTTTTTTCAATCCTATTTGTGTATGGACTAATTGTAAAATAAATTACTTATTGTAATATAAATATTGTAATATAAAAGACTTATTTTAATGTAAATGACTTTTTGTTATATAAAAGACTTATTGTGATACAAAGTCGTGTAAAAAGTGTTAAGTAATATCTGTTTTACATCGATATTGTATCGAATCATTGATCATCTGTTATTGAATGAGCTGCACGGTACACATTCTATTTTATATACGATACCACTGACAACGTAAACTCAACTACACACAAGACCAGATTTAGACTTGACGGGGCCCTAAGCTATTTGAGATATGGGGGCCCTTTTGAAGTTCTGATATTCTATGTCAATGCCAAATATGATTTTCGGATAACTTGATTTTTTTTAAAATTCCGTGGGAGAGGGCAAAAAGGTGGGGGCCCTACTAAGCTATAACTTGTTTAGCAAAAAGGTAAATCCGGCATTGCGTACACATATTATTGATATAGTAAAACATGTTTTCTTGGCGATCGTTGCCATCAGCACGTAATAATAAACCTCTCATTTACTCCACTCGTCCAGCCAATGAAACAATTGATTTACATTGATATAAATGATACAAGTGATTTACATTGATATAAATGATACAAGTGATTTACATTGATATAAATGATACAAGTGATTTACATTGATATAACTGATACAAGTGATTGACATTGATATAAATGATACAAGTGATTTACATTGATATAAATGATACAAGTGATTTACATTGATATAACTGATACAAGTGATTTACATTGATATAACTGATACAATTGATTTACATTGATATAACTGATACAAGTGATTTACATTGATATAAATGATACAAGTGATTTACATTGATATAACTGATACAAGTGATTTACATTGATATAAATGAAACAATTGCTTTACATTGATATAAATGAAACAAGTGATTTACATTGATATAAATGATACAAGTGATTTACATTGATATAAATGAAACAATTGCTTTACATTGATATAAATGAAACAATTGCTTTACATTGATATAAATGATACAAGTGATTTACATTGATATAAATGAAACAATTGCTTTACATTGTTATAAATGAAACAAGTGATTTAAATTGATATAAATAAACATGAAACAATGTATTTGCATTGATATAAATGACACTCATGACCTACATTGATATACCAAGTTGATAATCTTTCTCTGACACTCGCTCCGAGAAGATGCAAACCATAGAAAGTTATTTTACCATGCTTTTTGGCCTTGAATTAGACAATATTCATTTCTCTGATTGAACATGCAAGTTAAAACATAAAATCAGCTATGTCATTATTCTATAAGTGCCCCAAGCACATCAAGACCCCCACCCCACATAACACTAAATATTTGGTTCTGATTCTGCCAATATAACAAGGTTTCAGGACTGCAATCGAGTACACACGGCGCTTGAAATAATGTGACTCCAGAAGGCCTGTCCCAACAGAGGGCCCAATTATAACCTTATTATATGCCGCGTCTCCAGAAGTGCTTCCCCACCCGCTGAGATAAAGAGAAGACAATGTGGGCTCAGAATTCTTGCTATCTGGTCTTTCAGATCGAAGTTTCCTATGGCACGTACTTTATAAGCCACCATTCAATACCCGTTGATTACACGAGCTGATTCTCATGATATGAATTCATCATGTATTCTGTTACATACATCTGATTCCCATGATATGAATTCATCATGTATTCTGTTACATACATCTGATTCTCATGATATGAATTCATCATGTATTCTGTTACATACATCTGATTCTCATGATATGAATTCATCATGTATTCTGTTACATACATCTGATTCCCATGATATGAATTCATCATGTATTCTGTTACATACATGTGATTCCCATGATATGAATTCATCATGTATTCTGTTACATACATCTGATTCTCATGATATGAATTCATGATGTATTCTGTTATATACAATCCAGATAATAGGCTACTAATATACTACTATTATATGGGTGTTGCATGTGACAGAAAAAACATGGGGCATGTCCAGCAGTTGATTAGTACCAGCTAATTTATATTGTACCAGCTAATTTATATTGTACCAGCTAATTTATATTGTACCAGCTAATTGATATTGTGCCAGCTAATTTATATTGTACCAGCTAATTGATATTGTGCCAGCTAATATGGTGCTGTGTTAGAAGTGAACACTTGACCTATAGTTCTAATAGGGGAATAGGGTGACCACACACGATTTCACTTTTAATAAGGTGAACGTAGTATCGATTTGTGGGGTTTCCCATAATGCAGGAAACGCGCCAATGCACATTTTGTTCAGAGGTCTGCAATCTCATTTATAAAATACCGGTCTAACATCGAAAGGTTGGCATAGTCAGTGGCGTAGCTAGAACTTTTGCCGCCCGGGGCGGTCTCCAATTTGCCGCCCTTTTTAGGGGCCGTCCATAAATGACGTCACGAATTCTGGGGGGGGGGTCACATATTTGTGACGAGGGGTGTGTTTAAGAAATGTGACGTCATGTCAAAACGTGCAAATTTAAATACAAATCTCAACTAAACTTTTTGATTGCTGACACTTTTTTAATGACGTTTATGTAAAATTCATGTTACCATATTAGAGTGCAGCTTTACACTAAAAACATACTTAAATGACAAAAATATTACTTTAAACATGCTCATTTTCAAACAGAAATTACGGCTTTTATAGGGGATGGGGGGCAAAGCTTTGTGATGTCTTATTGAAGAAGGGGTCTAAGTTTTTGTGACGACGTGTGACGAGGGGGTGAAAAATCAGTCAAAATCGCGTCACGTCATTTATGGACGGCCAGTTTGTCGATTATAGTATGGTTTTTATAAATTAATAAACATGAATAAACAATTGTAATTGAAACGAAGTAAAGGTGGGGAACATGTTTACCATTGCATGCCAAAATTATGTAATCAGTAATAAAAGGGGCCGCATAAGATTATATACCTATAAATACAAATTTATAAAATACAAGATACTTTTTAAAGGCCACAAGAAAGTTACTGAGGTAGCAGCCCCCCCCCCAATGAGACAAAACATATTTCAAATTTACACCCAAAAAACAATTACCAATCTCTATTCTTCTATTTTTTATTTATAAATAAATGATTTTTTATTTACAAACAAAGAAATTGTATACATTAGTTATCATTAGTATGTAAACAAATTTATACATTTACTTTCCTAACTTTCATAATAGAAAAATCGTGTATTATGCTGTCAAAATTAAAATTGTCTGCAATATCTTGTTCTATGGACTATGAACAGTATTGCAAGATTTTGTTGTCTTTAATCGCTCATTGTGGAACGACGATAATTTTTTATCAACTTCAATTTGGAGAAGCTCCTTTCATAACTAGCGACACTGATAGCAATAGTTAAAAAAATTCATAGCAAACTTACAATGCTGGGTACAGAATTTTCCAATCTATACTGTTGAATAAATTTTAATAGATCAAGGAGGCCTTTTCCCGCGTTTTTCTAACATAATGCCTCTTCTTGTAGTGTAGGTACAGCCATAAAAACCTAAATCATTTTTCTTTCTATATAGAACTGTTCTTTATCAATGTCAATAAAGTAATTAATTTGATGTTCAAATGCTTCATTTTGTATGTTACATGGTATTAAATACGAATATTTTCTTGCGAGGACATGCAACTCATCAAAGCGTTCTTTTATAATTCCATCCATGGATAAAAACATTTCTCAATGTACTTCTTTTTCTAAAGATAGAACAACGACTTTTTAATTTTCCCCACTCATATTTTTGTCCTATCTCCGCGTTCAGTTGTTATCTACACCTCTTCACACATTGTTTGGCTGATATAAAATCTTTTAGTTTTTTCTATTAGCACATCTCTTTGTTACATGCAATGGGTTTACATTAATTAAAAAAATTACGGGTTCCCATAAATTGAGATAACATAGAACAGAAAAAGATTGCATTGAATTGAGCAAAATTCCAGCATCTGATCTCGTTTTACTAGTTACTTCTTCTTGAAATTTTAAAGTACTGGTATGTCTTTTTCGAAATTATCTATGCCTTTTGTAGTGTTCATTAACGGAGAAATTTGAATATTTTCATATTATTATCATAATTCTTAATGATTTTCCTTAAAATAGACGAATTCAACTTATTTACACATTACTTTAATAAATTGGATATGCGTAACATTTTTAATGAATAACCGCATTTTAATGAAAAACACTAATTATTTGCGCTGCTTTAATGCAATAAAAGCAAAATAAATTAAATTTTTAATAACTTACCTTGCCTTACAATAATTTTCGGTAACTGAAACAGCAATATAAATGACTACTTGCAAGTTAAACACAATATTTGAACCACCATGTCATGTAGGTACGTGTTCGCGCATCATTCTGCGAATGTCAAAATTCCACGTAAAAACTGTCGTGGCGATAATAATAGCACATATTATTCGGCCCGCGATAATGTGTTTTTTTGGTACTTTTCTTAAAAAGAATCATCTTGGACTCATGCCGCTTAGTTTTCCAAACAAATTTATACCCTTTTTGAGCAATTAAAATTTTTTGAACGGTTTTGCGTTAGTTATAATATCCACTATGTAATAAAAAAAATGTGCGAATCCGTTAATTAAGACTCGAGATTACAAATATTTTTGTTTCACCTTAGTTTTCCCCCTTCAAAAGAAAAAGGGCGGTTGTCGGGAATGGTTGTACTTTTCAAATGCCCACAAATGCCGCCCCCTTAATGAGTGCCGCCCGGGGCGGACCGCCCCATTCGCCCCCCTAGCTACGCCACTGGGTATAGTAGTAGGAAACGATATCTTCAGCCTCTACATCATGTAAGACGTAAGAGTTATGATTAGGTCGTTAGCATATCACATTAAATAACAGTCTTGTCACTATGTTAATCAGCAGTCTGTTGTATATGATCATTAGATTGAGCTACACATCTGAGTTAAGAAATGAGTTGTGATCAGTTTCTATCTAAATACATCAGACCGTGTAGGAATATTTCATATCCTTTTCAACCTTTTGTTACACTGTTCCGTCCCTGTAGTTGCACCAACCCAGTAGGCTGGCACTGAACAAAGCAGCAGGACGTATCACATGTCCTATACATGTATTGGCATAGTTGGCCCTAAGCTATGTGGCCATGTGCATCCAATGGGAAATCGTGGTCTTGTCCGTTTGAAGGGAAGGCCAGATCGTATCCATTTAATGTACTCTGCTAACTTGTTTTAGAGGATTTCTATGGACTATAATCTCTAAACATTATTCAATTAATATCTAAAGATAAATCAATAAATCTCTAAACATAAACTAATTAAGCTCTAAACATAAATTAATCTTTAACCATGCATCATTAAAAAAAATAAATAAATTAATGATGAGTTGTCCAGTCACACTCTCGCAGGAGTGATAACATTTTTGTGGACAGGGCCAACACCATGAGCGCATCATCTTGACCAGTTTGATTGCAAATGAAATGAATTAAGTCCAGGTACTTTAGGGCTATAAGTCTGACCTTTCAGACAACACAGAAATGTTAGCTAGCCGTAACTGGATATCTTGTGTACCATACTATTGAACATGGCAATGGTTCACTTTTAGGCTGGTAGAAGTGAGTTGTTGGTTGTTGATGAATGGCAATGGTAGAAGTGAATAGTTGGTTGTTGATGAATGGCAATGGTAGAAGTGAGTTGTTGGTTGTTGATGAATGGCAATGGTAGAAGTGAATAGTTGGTTGTTGATGAATGGCAATGGTAGAAGTGAGTTGTTGGTTGTTGATGAATGGCAATGGTAGAAGTGAGTTGTTGGTTGTTGATGAATGGCAATGGTAGAAGTGAGTTGTTGGTTGTTGATGAATGGCAATGGTAGAATTGAGTTGTTGGTTGTTGATGAATGGCAATGGTTCACATTTAGGCTGGTAGAAGTGAGTAGTTTATTGTAGATAAGAGAAATACACAATGGAGTTGTACAAAGCGACACGACGCACACCCCACCCACCCACCCTAATGATTCTATAGAGTCGGGCTGCGATAAAGCTTTCAAATACAATACAGCTGTGCACGTTTATCACCTTGATATCATGCTCAGTATTAAAAGTATTGGACGAATTCATAAATATGTTGAGTTGTTTTCCATCTTGCTATCTGATTGTTTTTTTTTCCTTTCTGAAAAGTTAACTTAGCATTAATGTTCCCTTTAAGATATGCGGCCGCGCAGATATCTGACCGACACGCGCATCAGTTTAGAATTACCGTGCAGCTAATTTGGTAAATTATCGCACAAAAATGGATGCTATGCAAGTTTGCACACGAGCTTTTAAAAAAAATATAAACGCGGACTAACGAACTTTGGAGGCAATATATCTTAGCATTAGTTAATGGTGGCAGCCCTTTGTCTTGTATTCTAACCTCGTATTCTGTACACGGTATGGTGGCAGCCCTTTGTCTTGTATTCTAACCTCGTATTCTGTACACGGTGTGTTGGCAGCCCTTTGTCTTGTATTCTAACCTCGTATTCTGTACACGGTGTGTTGGCAGCCCTTTGTCTTGTATTCTAACCTCGTATTCTGTACACGGTATGGTGGCAGCCCTTTGTCTTGTATTCTAACCTCGTATTCTGTACACGGTGTGTTGGCAGCCCTTTGTCTTGTATTCTAACCTCGTATTCTGTACACGGTATGGTGGCAGCCCTTTGTCTTGTATTCTAACCTCGTATTCTGTACACGGTATGGTGGCAGCCCTTTGTCTTGTATTCTAACCTCGTATTCTGTACACGGTATGGTGGCAGCCCTTTGTCTTGTATTCTAACCTCGTATTCTGTACACGGTGTGTTGGCAGCCCTTTGTCTTGTATTCTAACCTCGTATTCTGTACACGGTATGGTGGCAGCCCTTTGTCTTGTATTCTAACCTCGTATTCTGTACACGGTGTGTTGGCAGCCCTTTGTCTTGTATTCTAACCTCGTATTCTGCACACGGTGTGTTGGCAGCCCTTTGTCTTGTATTCTAACCTCGTATTCTGTACACGGTATGTTGGCAGCCCTTTGTCTTGTATTCTAACCTCGTATTCTGTACACGGTATGGTGGCAGCCCTTTGTCTTGTATTCTAACCTCGTATTCTGTACACGGTGTGGTGGCAGCCCTTTGTCTTGTATTCTAACCTCGTATTCTGTACACGGTGTGTTGGCAGCCCTTTGTCTTGTATTCTTACCTCGTATTCTGTACACGGTGTGTTGGCAGCCCTTTGTCTTGTATTCTAACCTCGTATTCTGTACACGGTGTGTTGGCAGCCCTTTGTCTTGTATTCTAACCTCGTATTCTGTACACGGTGTGTTGGCAGCCCTTTGTCTTGTATTCTAACCTCGTATTCTGTACACGGTATGGTGGCAGCCCTTTGTCTTGTATTCTAACCTCGTATTCTGTACACGGTGTGTTGGCAGCCCTTTGTCTTGTATTCTAACCTCGTATTCTGTACATAGTGTGTTGGCAGCCCTTCGTCTTGTATTCTAACCTCGTATTCTGTACACGGTGTGTTGGCAGCCCTTTGTCTTGTATTCTAACCTCGTATTCTGTACACGGTATGGTGGCAGCCCTTTGTCTTGTATTCTAACCTCGTATTCTGTACACGGTGTGTTGGCAGCCCTTTGTCTTGTATTCTAACCTCGTATTCTGTACACGGTATGGTGGCAGCCCTTTGTCTTGTATTCTAACCTCGTATTCTGTACACGGTATGGTGGCAGCCCTTCGTCTTGTATTCTAACCTCGTATTCTGTACACGGTATGGTGGCAGCCCTTTGTCTTGTATTCTAACCTCGTATTCTGTACACGGTATGGTGGCAGCCCTTTGTCTTGTATTCTAACCTCGTATTCTGTACACGGTATGGTGGCAGCCCTTTGTCTTGTATTCTAACCTCGTATTCTGTACACGGTATGGTGGCAGCCCTTTGTCTTGTATTCTAACCTCGTATTCTGTACACGGTGTGTTGGCAGCCTTTTGTCTTGTATTCTAACCTCGTATTCTGTACACGGTGTGTTGGCAGCCCTTTGTCTTGTATTCTAACCTCGTATTCTGTACACGGTGTGTTGGCAGCCCTTTGTCTTGTATTCTAACCTCGTATTCTGTACACGGTGTGTTGGCAGCCATTTGTCTTGTATTCTAACCTCGTATTCTGTACACGGTATGGTGGCAGCCCTTTGTCTTGTATTCTAACCTCGTATTCTGTACACGGTGTGTTGGCAGCCCTTTGTCTTGTATTCTAACCTCGTATTCTGTACACGGTGTGTTGGCAGCCCTTTGTCTTGTATTCTAACCTCGTATTCTGTACACGGTATGGTGGCAGCCCTTTGTCTTGTATTCTAACCTCGTATTCTGTACACGGTGTGTTGGCAGCCCTTTGTCATGTATTCTAACCTCCTATTCTGTACACGGTATGGTGGCAGCCCTTTGTCTTGTATTCTAACTATTTCTAACCTCCTATTCTGTACACGGTATGGTGGCAGCCCTTTGTCTTGTATTCTAACCTCGTATTCTGTACACGGTGTGTTGGCAGCCCTTTGTCTTGTATTCTAACCTCGTATTCTGTACACGGTATGGTGGCAGCCCTTTGTCTTGTATTCTAACCTCGTATTCTGTACACGGTATGGTGGCAGCCCTTTGTCTTGTATTCTAACCTCGTATTCTGTACACGGTGTGTTGGCAGCCCTTGGTCTTGTATTCTAACCTCGTATTCTGTACACGGTGTGTTGGCAGCCCTTTGTCTTGTATTCTAACCTCGTGTTCTGTACACGGTGTGTTGGCAGCCCTTTGTCTTGTATTCTTACCTCGTATTCTGTACACGGTGTGTTGGCAGCCCTTTGTCTTGTATTCTAACCTCGTATTCTGTACACGGTGTGTTGGCAGCCCTTTGTCTTGTATTCTAACCTCGTATTCTGTACACGGTGTGTTGGCAGCCATTTGTCTTGTATTCTAACCTCGTATTCTGTACACGGTGTGTTGGCAGCCCTTTGTCTTGTATTCTAACCTCGTATTCTGTACACGGTGTGTTGGCAGCCCTTTGTCTTGTATTCTAACCTCGTATTCTGTACACGGTATGGTGGCAGCCCTTTGTCTTGTATTCTAACCTCGTATTCTGTACACGGTGTGTTGGCAGCCCTTTGTCTTGTATTCTAACCTCGTATTCTGTACACGGTGTGTTGGCAGCCCTTTGTCTTGTATTCTAACCTCGTATTCTGCACACGGTGTGTTGGCAGCCCTTTGTCTTGTATTCTAACCTCGTATTCTGTACACGGTATGGTGGCAGCCCTTTGTCTTGTATTCTAACCTCGTATTCTGTACACGGTATGGTGGCAGCCCTTTGTCTTGTATTCTAACCTCGTATTCTGTACACGGTATGGTGGCAGCCCTTTGTCTTGTATTCTAACCTCGTATTCTGTACACGGTGTCTTGGCAGCCCTTTGTCTTGTATTCTAACCTCGTATTCTGTACACGGTGTGTTGGCAGCCCTTTGTCTTGTATTCTAACCTCGTATTCTGTACACGGTATGGTGGCAGCCCTTTGTCTTGTATTCTAACCTCGTATTCTGTACACGGTGTGTTGGCAGCCCTTTGTCTTGTATTCTAACCTTGTATTCTGTACACGGTGTGTTGGCAGCCCTTTGTCTTGTATTCTAACCTCGTATTCTGTACACGGTGTGTTGGCAGCCCTTTGTCTTGTATTCTAACCTCGTATTCTGTACACGGTGTGTTGGCAGCCCTTTGTCTTGTATTCTAACCTCGTATTCTGTACACGGTATGGTGGCAGCCCTTTGTCTTGTATTCTAACCTCGTATTCTGTACACGGTGTGTTGGCAGCCCTTTGTCTTGTATTCTAACCTCGTATTCTGTACACGGTATGGTGGCAGCCCTTTGTCTTGTATTCTAACCTCGTATTCTGTACACGGTGTGTTGGCAGCCCTTTGTCTTGTATTCTAACCTCGTATTCTGTACACGGTATGGTGGCAGCCCTTTGTCTTGTATTCTAACCTCGTATTCTGTACACGGTGTGTTGGCAGCCCTTTGTCTTGTATTCTAACCTCGTATTCTGCACACGGTGTGTTGGCAGCCCTTTGTCTTGTATTCTAACCTCGTATTCTGTACACGGTATGGTGGCAGCCCTTTGTCTTGTATTCTAACCTCGTATTCTGTACACGGTGTGTTGGCAGCCCTTTGTCTTGTATTCTAACCTCGTATTCTGTACATAGTGTGTTGGCAGCCCTTTGTCTTGTATTCTAACCTCGTATTCTGTACACGGTGTGTTGGCAGCCCTTTGTCTTGTATTCTAACCTCGTATTCTGTACACGGTGTGTTGGCAGCCCTTTGTCTTGTATTCTAACCTCGTATTCTGTACACGGTGTGTTGGCAGCCCTTTGTCTTGTATTCTAACCTCGTATTCTGTACACGGTGTGTTGGCAGCCCTTTGTCTTGTATTCTAACCTCGTATTCTGTACACGGTGTGTTGGCAGCCCTTTGTCTTGTATTCTAACCTCGTATTCTGTACACGGTGTGTTGGCAGCCCTTTGTCTTGTATTCTACACGGTGTGTTGGCAGCCCTTTGTCTTGTATTCTAACCTCGTATTCTGTACACGGTGTGTTGGCAGCCCTTTGTCTTGTATTCTAACCTCGTATTCTGTACACGGTGTGTTGGCAGCCCTTTGTCTTGTATTCTAACCTCGTATTCTGTACACGGTGTGTTGATGTATGTGTGAATGCTGATAAAGTCATCCTATTCTAACCTCGTATTCTGCACACGGTGTGTTGATGTATGTGTGAATGCTGATAAAGTCATCCTATTCTAACCTCGTATTCTGTACACGGTGTGTTGATGTATGTGTGAATGCTGATAAAGTCATCCTATTCTAACCTCGTATTCTGTACACGGTGTGTTGATGTATGTGTGAATGCTGATAAAGTCATACTATTCTAACCTCGTATTCTGTACACGGTGTGTTGATGTATGTGTGAATGCTGATAAAGTCATCCTATTCTAACCTCGTATTATGTACACGGTGTGTTGATGTATGTGTGAATGCTGATAAAGTCATCCTATTCTAACCTCGTATTCTGCATACGGTGTGTTGATGTATGTGTGAATGCTGATAAAGTCATCCTATTCTAACCTCGTATTCTGCACACGGTGTGTTGATTTATGTGTGAATGCTGATAAAGTCATCCTATTCTAACCTCGTATTCTGTACACGGTGTGTTGACAGCCCTTTGTCTTGTATTCTAACCTCGTATTCTGTACACGGTGTGTTGACAGCCCTTTGTCTTGTATTCTAACCTCGTATTCTGTACACGGTGTGTTGATGTATGTGTGAATGCTGATAAAGTCATACTATTCTAACCTCGTATTCTGTACACGGTGTGTTGATGTATGTGTGAATGCTGATAAAGTCATACTATTCTAACCTCGTATTCTGTACACGGTGTGTTGATGTATGTGTGAATGCTGATAAAGTCATCCTATTCTAACCTCGTATTCTGCACACGGTGTGTTGATGTATGTGTGAATGCTGATAAAGTCATCCTATTCTAACCTCGTATTCTGTACACGGTGTGTTGATGTATGTGTGAATGCTGATAAAGTCATCCTATTCTAACCTCGTATTCTGTACACGGTGTGTTGATGTATGTGTGAATGCTGATAAAGTCATCCTATTCTAACCTCGTATTCTGTACACGGTGTGTTGATGTATGTGTGAATGCTGATAAAGTCATACTATTCTAACCTCGTATTCTGTACACGGTGTGTTGATGTATGTGTGAATGCTGATAAAGTCATCCTATTCTAACCTCGTATTATGTACACGGTGTGTTGATGTATGTGTGAATGCTGATAAAGTCATCCTATTCTAACCTCGTATTCTGCATACGGTGTGTTGATGTATGTGTGAATGCTGATAAAGTCATCCTATTCTAACCTCGTATTCTGCACACGGTGTGTTGATTTATGTGTGAATGCTGATAAAGTCATCCTATTCTAACCTCGTATTATGTACACGGTGTGTTGATGTATGTGTGAATGCTGATAAAGTCACCCTATTCTAACCTCGTATTCTGCACACGGTGTGTTGATGTATGTGTGAATGCTGATAAAGTCATCCTATTCTAACCTCGTATTCTGTACACGGTGTGTTGATGTATGTGTGAATGCTGATAAAGTCATCCTTCTGTTAGACTTCTACGACAGGGACTTTGTCATGCCACGGTTTGCCAAGAAGTCAGTCCTCTTGTTGTCTTGCTGTATACACTCAACATCTGGCCAGCCAATGGAAGAGCTGATGATACCATCTGGCTGGTACCATTCTGATGATATGATCTGGCTGGTACCATTCTGATGATATGATCTGGATGGTACCTTTCTGATGATATGATCTGGCTGGTACCATTCTGATAATACGATCTGGCTGGTACCATTCTGATGATACCATCTGGCTGGTACCATTCTGACGAAACGATCTGGCTGGTACCATTCTGATGATATGATCTGGCTGGTACCATTCTGATGATACCATCTGGCTGGTACCATTCTGATGATACCATCTGGCTGGTACCATTCTGATGATACGATCTGGCTGGTCCCATTCTGATGATACCATCTGGCTGGTACCATTCTGATGATACGATCTGGCTGGTACCATTCTGATGATATGATCTGGCTGGTACCATTCTGATGGTACCATCTGGCTGGTACCATTCTGATGATATGATCTGGCTGGTACCATTCTGATGATACCATCTGGCTGGTACCATTCTGATGATATGATCTGGCTGGTACCATTCTGATTATACCATCTGGCTGGTACCATTCTGATGATACGATCTGGCTGGTACCATTCTGATGATACCATCTGGCTGGTACCATTCTGATGATACCATCTGGCTGCTACCATTCTGATGATACCATCTGGCTGGTACCATTCTGATGATACCATCTGGCTGGTACCATTCTGATGATATGATCTGGCTGGTACCATTCTGATGATACGATCTGGCTGGTACCATTCTGATGATACCATCTGGCTGGTACCATTCTGATGATGCCATCTGGCTGTTACCATTCTGATGATACGATCTGGCTGGTACCATTCGGATAATACGATCTGGCTGGTACCATTCTGATGATACCATCTGGCTGGTACCATTCTGATGATACGATCTGGCTGGTACCATTCAGTCTGAGACCCCTTGCCTCCAGCCACCCATAAGGAGTTTTATAGCTAAGAAATGATCCAATGATTTCGTGTTAGCAGTTATGTCCCCACCCCACCCCATGCTTATCTAGTGTTACCCTTATTTGACCTTGTGTTTCCAGGTGGTACATCCTAAATCAGACGATCAGAGGAAGAGGTTGAATGACGCCATCAAGCACATCTTGCTGTTCAGGTCCTTGGACCAGGAGCAAATGCAAGAAGTCTTAGACGCCATGTTTGAAAAGGAGGTAAGTCGTCTATGTTAAAAGTGGGCATATCCTACTCTACCATTGTTAATGTGGACATGTGCGTTTGTTTCGTAAACAGTTTCTGGAGGACATTAAAACATGAATAAAGTGCAAAAGCTCACAAGCCAGATAGAAATGACTTAAACTTAAACCAAACAACAAACCCTATTAGCAGTCCTCTTTCACGTATGCACTTTAAATTCATGACCTAATTAAGATGTTTGTTAATGTTTTGTCCTCATTGAGGATGAACGATCCTAAGATAGACAATATGGACAGTTGCCTACTGTTACGGTCAGATGTTGTGGTGTGGGGATAACTACGCATAAATGGGGCTGTGAACACTTGTCCTCGTGGAACGGGGGCAAGCGAACTCAAGGTACGTGCAAAGTTGTAATGAATTGACAGGACCACGGTCAAAGGGAGACATGTGATTGACCCAGGGTCCAGTCACAAACCGGTCGGACAAGACGGGGGTATAATAGGGGTCACATTGTGTGTCGAAGGAGATTTGTTAAGTTGCCAAGTAGCAGACAGGTGAAAGACGTACGATAGAGTGTGGAGTTTGTGAACGTAGTCCAATCCGGTCAAGCTGGGCCGAGGACTCTGGATGGTATGACCATCAACTGTAAACTGCCAATTGTACTGTACCATAACTATGTTCAAAGCTTCTGGATGTCAATAAACTTATGTTGAAAGAAAACAACCCAGCGTTGCTAAGTCTTTTACCCGTCTACGTGGTAAATATCTGTGGCTAAGGGGGGACCTCAACCCCTAGACAACGACTCCGCCACAGTGGGGGCCCGCCGAAAAACCGAGCCATCGGTTCGAGCCAACGCAGCACATCAAGGCACGTACTAGCCATACTGATATCAAGATCTTCACGAGAGCGTAGGGCTTACGCCTCGTAACGACGAGACCAGTGGTGTTGAAGACAGCTGGAGCAGTGGTGTGAAACACAGCCATAGAAGTGGTGGGGAAGACAGCCGTAGCAGTACTGCTGAAGACAGCCGGAGCAGTGATGTTGAAGACAGCCGGTGCAGTGGTATTGAAGACAGACGAAGCAGTGGGGTTATAGACGCAGCAATGGAGGCCATGCAAACTGCACCCGGAGGAGCATCGAAGGAATAACGAACACTAACTATGACAGTAACACGTTGGAGAAGCTGAATACAGCCAGGACAACCTCGAGGTTACAACCTCAGTAATACGTGACAGTGAAGTCGGTGACTTTGTGATTTTCTTACCTATGGATATTGATACTGCCATGGTGTAATGTGTTTTCTTATGTATGGTTATTATGTGAGTGTGGATTTCCCATGATAGTAAGTACTTTTTGATGAAATTTTGAATTGTAAAATATTGTAAAAATATTAGATAGTTAGAAAATTTTGAGTGTAAAGGTGAGAGTCAAAAGACGGTGGACAAATTTTATATTGTGACCGTAGAGTGACTATTAATATAGAAACATTAAAATGTGGTTGCCTAATGTAGAAAAACTTAAACAAAGTGCCCGGGAGCTGGGATTTGAAGGGGAGGAGGCTAAGAGATGGGTTATAGAGGCGTACAAGAGGGAGGAAGATGAGGAAAGAGATAGGAAGAGGAGGGAGGAAGATGAGGAAAGAGAGAAACGGAAAGAAGAAAGGGCGGAGGAGTCAAGAAGGTTAGAAAGGGAGAGACAAAGAGAACTAGAAATGGCCGATGAAATGTATAGAGGAGTTAAAGAGGAAGACAAGATAGGTACAAATAATAACGTTCTAATTACTCAAACCACTTCGGGACCAAAGAAAAGATATAAATCGAGAACCAAACACGTGACTGAGAAACCGGAGTTGAAATGTCAAAAAGGGGTAGCCGAAATTGAAAATAAAAACTTTTCCAAAAGCGATTTGAATTCCACTACTAGGAAAATTTCGATAGACACTGCTGCCGCTAGCAAAAAGAAAGGAAGAAAGGAAAAAGTCAGGAAAGAATTAGCAAGGGGGAAAACGATTACGCAGTCGGACAAGAAAGTTGTTGAAAATGTCAACAATGGTAAAGAAACGGACAAGAACCCTGTAAAACCTGAAAATAATGTGAAAGAAACAGACAATAAAGTGGTAGAACCTGAAAAGAATTATGCCGAACAAGTCAGAGATGAAATTAGGATGGGGGCGGTAGGAAAAGAGACCAAGGAAAACACTCCTGAGCCAGAGAAGAGAGATGATCATTCAGTTATAGACGCCTTAATAGCTGGGACAAAGGGTGAAATTAAATCGGAAGAAATAGAAGTTCAGAATGACTGTGATGAGAAGACTGAAGGAATCGGAGATGTAGAGAAAGTCACACGAGTGGAATATGATGAAGCAAATGATACAATAAATTATTATGCTAGTGATACTTTAGAAAGGAGCACACATAAGAACGAAAAGAAGATAAAGCAGGGTCAATTAACTAATGTAGTGACTGCTAATAAATGGAAGGAAAAGGGTGAAAGGGAAGATAGCTGGTGGTTAAAAAAAATTGAAGAGGTACGGTTAAAGTGGGAGCAAGAAGATAAAGAATCATTGAGACAAAACGAAGAAAGACAAAGACTGCGACAGAAAAAAGATGAAAAGAAGCAGCGACAATACGAAAAGAGACAGGAGAAAATGTTAGAAAATGATGAAGAGAAAAGAAGAAAACGTAGAATTAAACAGGGAGCTTTAAAAAGTAACGAGAGTAACTGTCAGGAAGAATTATATGGAATAGCCAGCTTATTTTGGGAAGAGCCGTATGTAACGAAAGAAGTTAAGGTGGCAGAACCGGCAGCTGGCGAGATAGCCAGGGAAGAAAGTAATAAACTCATTAGTGAATTGAGAAATAATCTGACCCTTAGAGAGAATGAATTAAAGGAACACAAAGAGACAGTAAGTAAACTAGAGTCAACATTGAACAAGGTTGAAACTAGACTAACGGATCTCGAAAAAGTTGACATCAAACACAGATTAAAAATAGAGGAAACTGAAGTTGAATCAATGAACTTAAGAATGAGAATTGCCGAAATGTACAAACTACTGGCTCAAAATGATGAAGAAAAATCCAGCTGGCTTAAAATAATTAAGGACAAAGATAGAAAGGTAACAGGGCTGAATAAGACGGTGACTGAGAAAGATGAATGTTTGCAGAACTTACAGTGGAAGCTAAAGGAAATTAAAGACACACTAACTCAAAAAGAAGAGGAGAATAATGAGTTAACACTGACTATAGCACATAACAAAGAAGACATAAATGACTTATGGCGAATCATTGTTGAAAAGGAAGAGAAAAGGACTGAATTAACGCAAAGATTAACTGGTAATGATACAGACATGACAGTGATTGTGCAGAGAACGTCCAAGATGCTTGGGACAATAGTTGAAAAACCTCACGAAAAGTGGACTAAAGAAGTACAATTTCGAAAGAGGGAAATTTTAGTTGAAAATTTGAATAAGAAGAAAAGTAGTGACCCAGATATGCAAGATTGGGTGAAGGTCACTGAACACACCGTGGTCACAGTAGTAACATTAACCTCCCAAGCAAAATGTATTGAATGTAAGGGAAATAAGGATAATGATGGAAATATTGATTGTGCTAATGAATTTCTAGAGTATAGCAAACTTATTGATAGAGATCAGGAGAATATTGAAGATAATGATGGGAAAATTGAGTGTGCTACTAAGCTAAGAGCAGATATCCCACATAGGGATAAAAACAAGCAACTTAAGAAGAAACCCTTCAGTGGAGCCATACAACAATATGACGTGGGCTCAGCTAAACACTGTTGTGAGTTGTTGAACAAAGGTGACACGTATAACCTCCAAGGACGCAGCAGGGCAAACACGGAGCTCAACAGAAACAATAACAATGACACAGTGCGATCAAGACTGGCCAGAATGCATAGGACCATGACGGACAAAAACTCACTGGACAGGCTTACGGCCGGTCTGGTGAGAATATGGGTTTTATTAATAATTGGGGTCCGGTTGAACACATTTAATTGTGTGGGTAGCTCGTGCGTTGGTACAATTTTGGACGCAATGGTCAGCCCTTCGGGTCAAAGAGTACAATTCAAAAGAGGTCAGGGAGGAAAATTCAAATGTAGTGACCGAAGTTATTGGCGAGATTGCAAGGGCGGAGGTAAAGCTAACATGATAAGTCGTGGAGGGGGTGACAGGAGTGATCGGGGAAATTTCAGAGGCGGAGGTATACTTAACCGAAAAAGCCATAGAGGTAGCGACAGGGAGGATCGCAGAGGATAGAGGTGTGGCAATGGGAGTGGGACAGACAAAGACTGATAGAAAATCACGGTCCCACTAATCCCACTAAGACTACCAGTATACTGACAGATTTTGTAGGGTTGAGTACAAGAATGATCAAAATAGCTAATAATTAAGCCTGGGACAATGACAAATGATTGTAGTTTCCAAATTTTAGGGTACGCTCTTGGTAATGCTAATAAGAGTCGTTTCTTGTTTAGAATGGGAAATATACGAAATGTTCCACCATCAAAAACAATGACTATGATTTTTGATGCATACATTGAATTTGTCTGAGTATTACGATATAGGAGGGCGCCGTAAATAACACTGAATTGGTATTGTGTCTTCTATGATGATGATAATTTGTTGAAAATTATGATGACTAATGATAATATTGTTGGGATTGAAGTTGGGGTCTGAGTGACCTTGTACCAGTATCATTGTGAAATGAAATAAAGTGGTTCGTATGTTCATGACAAATGTGTTGATCATATAAGAAATTTTGTGCACTGGAGACCTCAGTCCAAATTTTATGATAAGAGATGTTGTTATGATGATAATGTTTTGATTAGGATGATGAGGCTGCTATTTGTTGATAACTATGAGGAGTTATGATACTGTATTTTTGTATTTACTTGGGGGGTCTGAGCGACCAATTCCCAGTATTGCTATTATATGAATTGATAAGACAATTCTTAGGTGCACGACACATTTTGATTATGTAAGCACAACATGTTTGGAGCCTTCAGGCATTTGGTATAACATTGATAATATGTATTTATTATATGTTATGATGATGAAATTTTGATTCATGAAAATTTTGCCGATGACTATGTTATGATTATGAATATAATAATTTGTGACCCATTAACTGGTGGTTATAACTGGTCCCAGTATGAGGGACGTTAAATATACATAATGGGTCCCAGTATGAGGGACGTTAAATATACATAATGGGTCCCAGTAGGGGGGACGATAAATATACATACGAAGTCCCGCTATGGGGACAGAAAACATACATAACATGTCCCATAAGATACAAGTATTAATGAAAAGGGACAGAAAATTGGGTGGATAGTGATTGTTGTGACACATGATTAGCAATTAAACCATTGAAGCATGCCATTCATTGTTTGTGAGACATGTTGAGCAATTAAGTCACTGAACCATGACTTTCTTCGCTTGTAAAACATGGGGATCATCTAAATCATTGAACCATGAGATTCTTTGCTTGTGAAACATGGGTGTCATTTAAGTCATTTAACCATACCAAGATGATTTTTTTGTATATGAAGAATATTAATACTTCAAATGTGACAAATTTTTTCTTTTGTATATTGATGTATATATATCGTTAACATTTTGAGTAGTAATAACCTTTGCTACCCTCGAAAGCGAGGTAGTATAGGACTAGACTCGTACGCAGGTACGAAAACCGGGTAGTTCCACAATGTAAATAAAACGATTCCTTATTATGTATTTGGGAATATACACCACTATTGTGAACTAATATTTTTGGAAGCTAGCATATTACTGGTGAAAATTCTGTATATAGTGAACATTGAAATTGTTAAATATTGTTAAAATAACTATATATTATTGAAATGCCTGTGTGTGTAAGTATGGGATATATTATTAGTAGATCATGACACACCAAAACCTCAAGACCTTATGTTTATAAACTCGCGACATTCTTGCTAAGGTCGCTCGTGAGGAGGGGGGTGTTACGGTCAGATGTTGTGGTGTGGGGATAACTACGCATAAATGGGGCTGTGAACACTTGTCCTCGTGGAACGGGGGCAAGCGAACTCAAGGTACGTGCAAAGTTGTAATGAATTGACAGGACCACGGTCAAAGGGAGACATGTGATTGACCCAGGGTCCAGTCACAAACCGGTCGGACAAGACGGGGGTATAATAGGGGTCACATTGTGTGTCGAAGGAGATTTGTTAAGTTGCCAAGTAGCAGACAGGTGAAAGACGTACGATAGAGTGTGGAGTTTGTGAACGTAGTCCAATCCGGTCAAGCTGGGCCGAGGACTCTGGATGGTATGACCATCAACTGTAAACTGCCAATTGTACTGTACCATAACTATGTTCAAAGCTTCTGGATGTCAATAAACTTATGTTGAAAGAAAACAACCCAGCGTTGCTAAGTCTTTTACCCGTCTACGTGGTAAATATCTGTGGCTAAGGGGGGACCTCAACCCCTAGACAACGACTCCGCCACACCTACCTCCATTGCACTTAAGTTATCCCAATTAGATAGACAAAAGGAATCAATTACAAAATACAAAGAAGATTTGATATATATTGCTGTTGTTTAACTTTGTCGAGTTTCGTGGTGACCGTGGTTAAATGAATTATTCGTAGTTATTAAATATGCTCATTTGAACATGCTCTTTTATATTTTGCCTTATTTCTGACTGGTATTCATTCTAGTTTTGCCCTTCGAGTAGGCTGCCCTAAACCCATTTTAAAAAAAGGTGATTTACTACTTAACAAAAGGAGTTGCTTGTGTAATTTAGCTATCAATAATTTGATGTTAAATACGTACTTTTGGAAAGGGCAAACAGTCACGATATTACAAGATGTGATCAGATTATTGCTGGTTGAATTCAGTCCGTGTATTGATTTCAGCATTCATTATAGTGTAAGCTGTAGTCAAGATATACTAAAATATTGTATTTAAGGTGTTATGTTTAAAGGTAAGACAGTCTGTATTAAAGTTATGTGGGTTTTATTCACACTTATTTGAGTGAAGGGGCTTCTAGACTGAGTGCGCTCTATGTTAAACAGTTAAATGACTTGAACATATTTTTCAATATGCCTGTCAGTTCAAAGTGTACGCAAATATCTGCGCAGAAATTTAAATGTTACCATTTAGAGCTGCTCATAGTCCAAGAAAACCTGTAGTGAGTTAATTGATTCAATTCTAATGTTCACGGTTTACAATGTTTGGATTCAAGTAGTTTGCCATAAGGACTACATTGTTTGAATACAAGTAGTTTGCCATAAGGACTACATTGTTTGAATACAAGTAGTTTGCCATAGGGACTACATTGTTTGGATACAAGTAGTTTGCCTTAGGGACTACATTGTTTGGATTCAAGTAGTTTGCCATAAGGACTACATTGTTTGAATACAAGTAGTTTGCCATAAGGACTACATTGTTTGAATACAAGTAGTTTGCCTTAGGGACTACATTGTTTGGATTCAAGTAGTTTGCCTTAGGGACTACATTGTTTGAATACAAGTAGTTTGCCTTAGGGACTACATTGTTTGGATTCAAGTAGTTTGCCATAGGGACTACATTGTTTGGATTCAAGTAGTTTGCCATAGGGGCTACATTGCTTCTTAATCTGGTTCCTTCCGTCCGCCGGCCAGTTGACCTACTTGACATCATGGGAATAGCCACCAATTTATGGATTTTTTGGAGATGTTGACATTTTTTGTACTCCCGCTGCGGGTCTGTCATAAACTATGGGAATGGCTGCATTCGTGCTGCTGCCATTGCCCCATTGACTTACTGCATTTGTGCTGCTACCATTGCCCCCTTGACTTGACTGCATTTGTGCTGCTACCATTGCCCCCTTGACTTGACTGCATTTGTGCTGCTACCATTTCCCCCTTGACTTGACTGCATTTGTGCTGCTACAATTGCCCCCTTGACTTGACTGCATTTGTGCTGCTACCAGTGCCCCCTAGACTTGACTGCATTTGTGCTACTACCAGTGCCCCCTTGACTTGATTGCATTTGTGCTGCTACCATTGCCCCCTTGACTTGACTGCATTTGTGCTGCTACCATTGCCCCCTTGACTTGACTGCATTTGTGCTGCTACCAGGGCCCCCTTGACTGCATTTGTGCTGCTACCAGTGCCTCATTGACTGCATTTGTGCTGCTACCAGTGCCCCATTGACTGCATTTGTGCTGCTACCATTGCCCCCTTGACTTGACTGCATTTGTGCTGCTACCAGTGCCCCATTGACTCCATTTGTGCTGCTACCATTGCCCCCTTGACTTGACTGCATTTCTGCTGCTACCAGTGCCCCCTTGATTTGACTGCATTTGTGCGCTACCATTGCCCCCTTGACTTGACTGCATTTGTGCTGCTACCATTGCCCCCTTGACTTGACTGCATTTGTGCTGCTACCATTGCCCCCTTGACTTGACTGCATTTGTGCTGCTACCATTGCCCCCTTGACTTGACTGCATTTGTGTGCTACCATTGCCCCCTTGACTTGACTGCATTTGTGCTGCTACCATTGCCCCATTGACTTGACTGCATTTGTGCTGCTACCATTGCCCCCTTGACTTGACTGCATTTGTGTGCTACCATTGCCCCCTTGACTTGACTGCATTTGTGCTGCTACCATTGCCCCCTGGTCTGACTGCATGTGTGATCCTACCCGTACTCTAACTTATCATATAGATTAATATAGAATGTAAATATAAAGCTCACATTTATTGTTTTCATTGCACAATTTGTTTGTGTATTTTGTGTTTTATTTAAAAGCTTTATCGCAGTCCCATTCTATATGATAAGTTAGAGTACGGGTAGGATCACACTTGCAGTCAGAGCAGTTACAGTGAAAACCACAACGGGAAAAAGATTCTGCAGTTAGGTAAAATTATGAATTTGGTTAATTCCAAATGGAACCAACGCACCAAATCGTTTTATAAGTCTATTTTCCATATGGATCCTATCGTTGGGGTTTTCACTGTAAATTTAGATACTTCCTCCCGTTTCCTATATTCTGTGTCTTTGTTTTTGTTTTTCCTTTCTTTTTATTTTACATAAACATTTTATGATATGAGATGTTTTAAGAATTTAAATATTACTTATGTAAGTACATATTTTATATTATTGTACCGATGAAGGCATTAGCCGAAACGTCTACTGTCGTGTTAGTTTTAAAATAAAGCTCAAATTTATTGTTTTCATTGCACAATTTTTTTGTGTATTTTGTATCGTACTCTAACTTGCATGATTAGTAGTCATCTTCAATGTAATGTTAATGTGCGCGAGACCGGAGATCCGGTAACAGTCGCCTATCATGACGTCATTTCCCATAGTCTTTGTTGAAGACAATCAATTATTTGGAATTCTGTCGCCTCGAGCCATACTCCCAGCCCGGCCTTTCCTCTATAAATCAGCCAGCAGCTATCTATTACTATTGACTACTGCCTCACTGCGGCCGTCTACTATCTATTGTTATTGACTCGACGCCTGAGTGCGGCCGTCTACGACACCTGAATGTTGAGCAAACAGTTGGTGGTGCAAGCCTTACCGACTGGCTGGATGAGGAGAATTATCTCAGGAGAAATAAGTGGCCGACTTCGACCCTGGCTGACAAACATTGAACGAAACTCACGGCATCGTGCGGTGCTCTTCGGAGGACTTATTCAATACAATTATAATGTCATTTCAATCAGCAGCTCCCGCCTTGAATTGATCTATGCCTGCATGGGCTGCTCAGAGCTTCTCGGGTAAAGGAAAAAACTGTTTTGCCCGTCTGTTCCCGTGCAGTAATTACGCTACACGCAATAAACGCAGTTCGGGGGCTTGGTGCGGTAACTTAATGATGGCTTGTAGGCATCCTGGCTTCGGGGGGATCGAAGGTGCCTTGCTTTGATCAGGAGTTCTCAAACCGTATGGTGAAGTAGTTTCAAATGGAGTTACGAGATCGATAGCAGATCATAGAGTCTATAGGAGATAATCAGGTTTTGTTGGAACATGTCTAGACAAATCGTTTTAGGTTAGGGTAAAGTGTAGAAAGAAGATTGATCCAATTGTCGCTTTATGACATGATTGATCCAATTGTCGCTTTATGACATGATTGATCCAATTGTTGCTTTATGACATGATTGATCCAATTGTCGCTTTATGGCATGATTGATCCAATTGTCGCTTTATGACATGATTGATCCAATTGTCGCTTTATGACATGATTGATCCAATTGTCGCTTTATGGCATGATTGATCCAATTGTCGCTTTATGACATGATTGATCCAACTGTCGCTTTATGGCATGATTGATCCAATTGTCGCTTTATGGCATGATTGATCCAATTGTCGCTTTATGACATGATTGATCCAATTGTCGCTTTATGACATGATTGATCCAACTGTCGCTTTATGGCATGATTGATCCAATTGTCGCTTTATGACATGATTGATCCAATTGTCGCTTTATGGCATGATTGATCCAATTGTCGCTTTATGGCATGATTGATCCAATTGTCGCTTTATGGCATGATTGATCCAATTGTCGCTTTATGACATGATTGATCCAACTGTCGCTTTATGGCATGATTGATCCAATTGTCGCTTTATGGCATGATTGATATAATTGTTGTTTTATGACAAGATTTATATAATTTTCGCTTTATTATAAGACTTTGACCAAAATCTTAGAATTCATTTTCCACACCTATAAGCCTTCTTGTTTTATCATGTGCTTGGAGTAATCTCACAAGATGGTCGCTTTCCATCATATAGTGGATGTTGTCCGTCCCTGAGGGATGTTTTCCGTCCCTGAATGGATGTTGTCCGTCCCTGAAGGGATGTTTTCCGTCCCTGAATGGATGTTGTCCATCAGGGAGAAGATACGGTCCATCTTAAAATAGATGTTTATTTCAGAATAGATTCTACCAAGCTTTCATTGCGCACCATGCTCGTGTGATTGGTTAGATACTTACCAAATACATACAGGAGAATATCTGTAGAATGATAACGTTAAAGGGCATTAACAAATACACACAGGAGAATATCTCTAGAAATGATTGCCTTAAAGGGCATTAACAAACACACACAGAAGAATATCTCTAGAAGTGATTGCTGTGAATGACCTGACATTGATATTTGATTTGGCTCTAATAGACGTCACTATACTCGCTTAGCGTGGCTGCGTTGTCTCAGTTAATCAATATAGTATTCATTATCCTCATACTTGTCATTACTGTACACCCTTAGCGATCTTGGCTTTTGCACAAAGTATATAATTTTTTTTGGTACTCAGATTAAGTGTCACATTTGGGACAGTTTAAATTAAATCCATTGTTAAAACCCCATGTAACACAGATTTAGAACCGCTCACCCAAAACTGCAGCTGGCTGTTGGTTTATTGGAGAGTGAAACTGTCTAGGCCGACAATACCTAGATCAGGGTGGCCTCCCCATTGTATACACCTACTTGTTCAAACTGAGCTCAACTACAATGGAAGTCCATATTGTCACTACTGATAGTCCATAAGCCTTGACGGAAATGCGCCATCATGCAGAGGTGCGACGTCACATTGACTCATCTTACCCAGATGTCTTCATGACGTCACATTGTTCCGTCCAATCAGGAATCGACATCGTCCTGAGTTTTGTCAGAGCCATCACTTAAATTAAAGGGTCATAACTTTTGGCAGTGTGCTATAACAATTTTATTATCTGTTCAAACATTATCTCCCGTGAACTTTAACTTTCCGTTAGAGGAATTAAATTTTATATAATTTTTTTTCGCCCTTGCCTGCAAGCGTAGCTGGGTTCGGAGGTCAAAATGATTACGTTATCCCAAATTTATTTAATGGCGCTGGTTATCTTCAAACATTCCAGGAATCTTCTCCAGTTGTAAGCAATGCTTTAAGTTTTAGCTTGGATTGGATAAAGTTATTATTCTAGGTGGTCAAGGGGGGAGCATTGAGTGCAAGAGCGATGAGGATTATGTGCATGTAATACATTTGTTCAACATCTGTTACATCTTCGAATGGAGAAGATAAAGATAATTCACAATGTGTAGTACAAACGCATTGAGTCTTGTCGTCTCTTCTATAGCTATATCATTTCCTTCTATATCACATCTTGTACTATAGCTATATCATTTCCTTCTATATCAGATCTTGTACTATAGCTATATCATTTTCTTCTATACGACATCTCGTACTATAGCAATATAATTTCCTTTTATTATAAACCATCTCCTTCTATAGCTGTACCACCTCCTTCTACAGAACACCATCTCCAATAGCTAGATCGTTTCCTTCTATATGTATAATATATCTTTGTAAACCATTGCAGTTTCTTTATATAGCTTTTCCATCCCCATCTATATCTCTGTTATTTCTAAATTATAACTGTCCTTCTAAATCACATACACAAATAAAACTTAGGAACTACTTTTGAGCTTTGGCTCAAGATGAATTCAGTTCAAGCTTTTCCTCACCTCACAGATATCATAGCTCAATGAAAATGACAATATGACCCAGATATCATAGTTCAATGAAAATGACAATGTATGCCCCAAATATCATAGATCAATGAAAATGACAATATGAACCAGATATCATAGTTCAATGAAAATGACAATATGACCCAGATATCACAGCTCAATGAAAATGACAATATGACCCAGATATCATAGCTAAATGAAAATGACAATATGACCCAAATATCATAGTTCAAGGAAAATGACAATATGACCCAGATATCACAGCTCAATGAAAATGACAATATGACCCAGATATCATAGTTCAATGAAAATGACAATGTATGCCCCAAATATCATAGATCAATGAAAATGACAATATGACCCAGATATCATAGTTCAATGAAAATGACAATGTATGCCCCAAATATCATAGATCAATGAAAATGACAATATGACCCAGATATCATAGTTCAATGAAAATGACAATATGACCCAGATATCATAGTTCAATGAAAATGACAATATGACCCAGATATCATAGCTCAATGAAAATGACAATATGACCCAAATATCATAGTTCAAGGAAAATGACAATATGACCCAGATATCACAGCTCAATGAAAATGACAATATGACCCAGATATCATAGTTCAATGAAAATGACAATATGACCCAGATATCATAGTTCAATGAAAATGACAATATGACCCAGATATCATAGCTCAATGAAAATGACAATATGACCCAGATATCATAGTTCAATGAAAATGACAATATGACCCAGATATCATAGTTCAATGAAAATGACAATATGACCCAGATATCACAGCTCAATGAAAATGACAATATGACCCAGATATCATAGTTCAATGAAAGTGACAATATGACCCAGATATCATAGTTCAATGAAAATGACAATATGACCCAGATATCATAGCTCAATGAAAATGACAATATGAACCAGATATCATAGTTCAATGAAAATGACAATATGACCCAGATATCATAGTTCAATGAAAATGACAATATGACCCAGATATCATAGTTCAATGAAAGTGACAATATGACCCAGATATCATAGTTCAATGAAAATGACAATATGACCCAGATATCATAGCTCAATGAAAATGACAATATGACCCAGATATCATAGTTCAATGAAAATGACAATATGACCCAGATATCATAGTTCAATGAAAGTGACAATATGACCCAGATATCACAGCTCAATGAAAATGACAATATGACCCAGATATCATAGTTCAATGAAAGTGACAATATGACCCAGATATCATAGTTCAATGAAAATGACAATATGACCCAGATATCATAGCTTAATGAAAATGACAATATGACAGATATCATAGTTCAATGAAAATGACAATATGACCCAAATATCATAGTTCAAGGAAAATGACAATATGACCAAGATATCACTGCTCAATGAAAATGACAATATGACCCAGATATCTTAGCTCAATGAAAATGACAATATGACCCAGATATCATAGCTCAATGAAAATGACAATATGACCCAGATATCATAGCTCAATGAAAATGACAATATGACCCAGATATCATAGTTCAATGAAAGTGACAATATGACCCAGATATCATAGTTCAATGAAAGTGACAATATGACACAGATATCATAGCTCAATGAAAATGACAATATGACCCAGATATCATAGTTCAATGAAAATGACAATATGACCCAGATATCATAGTTCAATGAAAATGACAATGTATGCCCCAAATATCATAGATCAATGAAAATGACAATATGACCCAGATATCATAGTTCAATGAAAATGACAATATGACCCAGATATCATAGTTCAATGAAAATGACAATATGACCCAGATATCATAGCTCAATGAAAATGACAATATGACCCAAATATCATAGTTCAAGGAAAATGACAATATGACCCAGATATCACAGCTCAATGAAAATGACAATATGACCCAGATATCATAGTTCAATGAAAATGACAATATGACCCAGATATCATAGTTCAATGAAAATGACAATATGACCCAGATATCATAGCTCAATGAAAATGACAATATGACCCAGATATCATAGTTCAATGAAAATGACAATATGACCCAGATATCATAGTTCAATGAAAATGACAATATGACCCAGATATCACAGCTCAATGAAAATGACAATATGACCCAGATATCATAGTTCAATGAAAGTGACAATATGACCCAGATATCATAGTTCAATGAAAATGACAATATGACCCAGATATCATAGCTCAATGAAAATGACAATATGAACCAGATATCATAGTTCAATGAAAATGACAATATGACCCAGATATCATAGTTCAATGAAAATGACAATATGACCCAGATATCATAGTTCAATGAAAGTGACAATATGACCCAGATATCATAGTTCAATGAAAATGACAATATGACCCAGATATCATAGCTCAATGAAAATGACAATATGACCCAGATATCATAGTTCAATGAAAATGACAATATGACCCAGATATCATAGTTCAATGAAAGTGACAATATGACCCAGATATCACAGCTCAATGAAAATGACAATATGACCCAGATATCATAGTTCAATGAAAGTGACAATATGACCCAGATATCATAGTTCAATGAAAATGACAATATGACCCAGATATCATAGCTTAATGAAAATGACAATATGACAGATATCATAGTTCAATGAAAATGACAATATGACCCAAATATCATAGTTCAAGGAAAATGACAATATGACCAAGATATCACTGCTCAATGAAAATGACAATATGACCCAGATATCATAGTTCAATGAAAATGACAATATGACCCAGATATCATAGTTCAATGAAAATGACAATATGACCCAGATATCACAGCTCAATGAAAATGACAATATGACCCAGATATCATAGTTCAATGAAAATGACAATATGACCCAGATATCATAGTTCAATGAAAATGACAATATGACCCAGATATCATAGTTCAATGAAAATGACAATGTATGCCCCAAATATCATAGCTCAATGAAAATGACAATATGACTCAGATATCATAGTTCAATGAAAATGACAATATGACCCAGATATCATAGTTCAATGAAAATGACAATATGACCCAGATATCATAGTTCAATGAAAATGACAATATGACCCAGATATCACAGCTCAATGAAAATGACAATATGACCCAGATATCATAGTTCAATGAAAATGACAATGTATGCCCCAAATATCATAGATCAATGAAAATGACAATATGACCCAGATATCATAGCTCAATGAAAATGACAATATGACCCAGATATCTTAGCTCAATGAAAATGACAATATGACCCAGATATCATAGCTCAATGAAAATGACAATATGACCCAGATATCATAGTTCAATGAAAGTGACAATATGACCCAGATATCATAGTTCAATGAAAGTGACAATATGACACAGATATCATAGCTCAATGAAAATGACAATATGACCCAGATATCACAGCTCAATGAAAATGACAATATGACCCAGATATCACAGCTCAATGAAAATGACAATATGACCCAGATATCATAGCTCAATGAAAATGACAATATGACCCAGATATCATAGCTCAATGAAAATGACAATATGACCCAGATATCATACATAGTTCAATGAAAATGACAATATGACCCAGATATCACAGCTCAATGAAAATGACAATATGACCCAGATATCATAGTTCAATGAAAATGACAATATGACCCAGATATCTTAGCTCAATGAAAATGACAATATGACCCAGATATCATAGCTCAATGAAAATGACAATATGACACAGATATCATAGTTCAATGAAAATGACAATATGACCCAGATATCATAGTTCAATGAAAATGACAATATGACCCAGATATCTTAGCTCAATGAAAATGACAATATGACCCAGATATCATAGCTCAATGAAAATGACAATATGACACAGATATCATAGTTCAATGAAAATGACAATATGACCCAGATATCATAGCTCAATGAAAATGACAATATGACCCAGATATCATAGTTCAATGAAAATGACAATATGACCCAGATATCATAGTTCAAGGAAAATGACAATATGACACAGATATCATAGTTCAATGAAAATGACAATATGACACAGATATCATAGCTCAATGAAAGTGACAATATGACACAGATATCATAGTTCAATGAAAGTGACAATATGACACAGATATCATAGTTCAATGAAAGTGACAATATGACACAGATATCATAGTTCAATGAAAATGACAATATGACACAGATATCATAGTTCAATGAAAATGACAATATGACACAGATATCATAGCTCAATGAAAGTGACAATATGACACAGATATCATAGTTCAATGAAAGTGACAATATGACACAGATATCATAGTTCAATGAAAATGACAATATGACCCAGATATCATAGTTCAATGAAAGTGACAATATGACACAGATATCATAGTTCAATGAAAATGACAATATGACACAGATATCATAGTTCAATGAAAATGACAATATGACCCAGATATCATAGCTCAATGAAAATGACAATATGACCCAGATATCACAGCTCAATGAAAATGACAATATGACCCAGATATCATAGCTCAATGAAAGTGACAATATGACCCAGATATCATAGTTCAATGAAAGTGACAATATGACCCAGATATCATAGCTCAATGAAAATGACAATATGACCCAGATATCACAGCTCAATGAAAATGACAATATGACCCAGATATCATAGCTCAATGAAAGTGACAATATGACCCAGATATCATAGTTCAATGAAAGTGACAATATGACCCAGATATCACAGCTCAATGAAAATGACAATATGACCCAGATATCACAGCTCAATGAAAATGACAATATGACACAGATATCATAGTTCAATGAAAATGACAATATGACCCAGATATCATAGATCAATGAAAATGACAATATGACCCAGATATCATAGTTCAATGAAAATGACAATATGAACCAGATATCTTAGTTCAATGAAAAAAATGACAATATGACCCAGATATCATAGCTCAATGAAAATGACAATATGACCCAGATATCATAGATCAAGGAAAATGACAATATGACCCAGATATCATAGTTCAATGAAAATGACAATATGAACCAGATATCTTAGTTCAATGAAAAAAATGACAATATGAACCAGATATCATTGTTCAATGAAAATGGAATATATATAAATGTGTTTACGCGTCAACATGGTATTAATAAAAAAAATAATGCCTAAAAGTTTCTTTTTAAAAGATAACTCAAGGGTTATTCTCAGGGTTTAGATTTGACTAAATTATTTAAAAAATTTAGATAGAAAATTTGGGTCAAGATGTCTACTTCACTGAACGTGTATCAGAATTTTAAGACAAGAAAAGTCATCTTAAACAGTGGATCGAGATAATTAGGGCCCTCTTTCATGCTCGAGTTATTAGGCTTTTGCGACATAAAAGAATCGACATGAACGATGAGCTAATGCTAAGACAAAGACGGAGAAAATAGTGTTGGGGAATTAACCGATGTCGAGATAAATGGGTTACTCAGTATGTGTATATATATATACGAGCAACAAAGCCCGACCAAGGACGTTCCGCCACCTTTCGGTGGCATGTTGTAACTCCCCTCCAACAACCGCCTCGACCGGCATTACACGTGCATCGCGTCAAAAATACTATTCATTATAGTTAAAATAAATAACTCGTAAAAACAGAGCTTTTGAATATAAATCCCAACGCGCATAACTCAAAATAAAGTCTTGGAAGAAAAACTGCACCAAAACTAACTCGTTTTGAACGTCCGCGTAAATGGCGTAAACGTGTTCAATATGATTGGCTGTAGGAGTCATATGTGTTTGAGGGACCAATCGCTATAGATGACCGGACAGAAAGGACAGAAACTTGCCTCTTATTATATAGGATATATATATATATATATATATATATATATATATATATATATATATATATATATATATATATATATATATATATAGAGAGAGAGAGAGAGAGAGTATAGATATACAGATATATATATATCTATATCTGTATAGCTATACTCTGCCGCCATATTATATCACTCTTCTGCTACATATTCATACACTCTTCAAGTATATGTGTGGCCTCCCTTTCAATATCTATACCGTGTTACTCTATACTCTGTAGTCCTTGTAACTCTAAACCCCAAAGCGTGTAAAGTGTACTAGTCTGTAAACTGATATCCTTAGTTTTGAAAACTTAAATCTAGGCCCCGTGGATTAGCCTCCAAGAGAGTAGGGAATATGTTAATAGAAGGCGAACACATCTACAGCCGCGTCTTTAATCTCTCTCATCATGTAAGTCGTAGAGGTTGAAGACTTTCTTAAATCACATGTTCGACTTAGCAGCTCTTAAATTTCACGGGCTCTTAATTGGATTTCATGGGCCCATCAGTTTTCTCAGCCATGGTGTTAATCTGTACATCAGCGTTTTCCCAAACCCTTGTTCCTTACGGAGACATTGCCAGGTGTCAAATCTGTTTTATGTAATACGACGCGCCCTCTGGTGGACAGGTGAAAACCCAGAACGCAGATAGTAATAAATATTTAAAGAGTGCATATAGTAATAACTATTAACAGAGTGAGTATAGTTACAACTGTTTACAGAGTGAGTATAGTAACAACTGTTTACAGAGTGCATATAGTAATAACTATTAACAGAGTGAGTATAGTAACAACTGTTTACAGAGTGCTTATAGTAATAACTATTAACAGAGTGAGTATAGTAACAACTGTTTACAGAGTGCATATAGTAATAACTATTAACAGAGTGCATATAGTAACAACTGTTTACAGAGTGCATATAGTAATAACTATTAACAGAGTGAGTATAGTAACAACTGTTTACAGAGTGCATATAGTAATAACTATTAACAGAGTGAGTATAGTAACAACTGTTTACAGAGTGCATATAGTAATAACTATTAACAGAGTGCATATAGTAACAACTGTTTACAGAGTGCATATAGTAATAACTATTAACAGAGTGCATATAGTAACAACTGTTTACAGAGTGCATATAGTAATAACTATTAACAGAGTGAGTATAGTAACAACTGTTTACAGAGTGCATATAGTAATAACTATTAACAGAGTGAGTATAGTAACAACTGTTTACAGAGTGCATATAGTAATAACTATTAACAGAGTGCATATAGTAACAACTGTTTACAGAGTGCATATAGTAATAACTATTAACAGAGTGAGTATAGTAACAACTGTTTACAGAGTGCATATAGTAATAACTATTAACAGAGTGAGTATAGTAACAACTGTTTACAGAGTGCATATAGTAATAACTATTAACAGAGTGAGTATAGTAACAACTGTTTACAGAGTGCATATAGTAATAACTGTTAACAGAGTGAGTATAGTAACAACTGTTTACAGAAATGAATAGCAGAGGTGATAATCTAAAATAATGAGTTCACCGAATATATCAAGGCCCCGTCATTTGCTATAACTTGACTTGGGCACTTCGAGGATTCATCAAGGTTTCTGGATATTAAACTAGTCTTGCAAACGTCGTCAAAAACTGCCAATCTGCTTCTGTCCCCGACATCATGTGATTGTCCGATTGTCATGGTCATCTACTCGAGGGCTTAGGCCAAATGACATGCCTTAAAAGTAGGGCTGTACCGGATTCAAGTTTTTGAAATCCGACCGGATTTAACCGGATTTTTGCAGTGAGATTCGGCCGGAGCAGCAATCCGGTAACCCCTACTTAAAAGCAGTGTATTAGCTCTGGTCCGGATAGACTTATCTCACGCTCTTAAGACAAAGGTTTGCCCGACTAAGGCAGCTTATTTATAAAATAAATGGATTACTTAATTGCCCTCATTTTTCGATATGCCTACTTAATTGTTCTACAACGCGAGTATTGGCAGTGACTGCACATGTAGACCAAGCTATGGCTTACTACACCTCGAGTATTGGCAGAGACTACTGATGTATACCAATGGCTTACTACACCTCGAGTATTGGCAGACTACTGATGTATACCAATGGCTTACTACACCTCGAGTATTGGCAGAGACTACTCATGTATACCAATGGCTTACTACACCTCGAGTATTGGCAGACTACTGATATATACCAATGGCTTACTACACCTCGAGTATTGGCAGAGACTACTCATGTATACCAATGGCATACGACTGATATCTATTGGAATCTTCAAGAAAATGTTGCCAGGTGATTGTGTCTACAGGGCTGCACTACAAACAATCATGAAGAGGAATACGTCTCTAGGGAGGGGAGGGAAAGGGTATTTCTTTACACAATCGTTAAAATGTTGTCCAGAACGGTTCTCAACACCCCCTCCCCCAACAACACAGGTTATAACCCCAGCTACGTGGCATTCAAGAATTGATCACATTAATTTGATGGTTCCAACAGTTTCAAACGCCTGACAAGATTTGACACTATTGATCTCGATGAACTTCTTTTAATCTATTTGTTTAAGTGCTGAAAGATGAGGCGGTAGAGATGAACTTCTGGAACCAGCGTACCGGCATCATAGGAACTTCTTTGTACGCAGTTGTCTATTTGTAAGGCTCACGAGAATGGTATTGGCCTAGTTACCGATAGCTTACTGAGCGGCAGCAGGGGGAAATGTTTTTTTTCTCCCTCTCCAGATCTATTTTCGACATAGCTGCAGAGTTATTGGTTTGGGAAAAGGGGGTGGGAGGGGGTATCGGTGTTTCCTGCCGGTGATGGTTTGTGCATGTCGTCAATTATCATAGTTGGGGGAAAGGGGGGTGGGGGTGCGCACTGATTTTTTTTAGATTTCTAGGTTTTTAGGCACTGATCTCTCTGTTTAAACTGATGGTTACATAACTCGTAGAATAGAGCAGTGCTTCTCAAAGGGGTGGTCCGCGTACCGGTGCCGGTCTGTGGGCCACCCGCCGCCGGTCCGCAGAAGGTCTCAAAAAATGACAGAAAAATTTGTCAGTGCGGGGCATATAGTGCGTCGGTCCCTAGTGAAATTGAAAAAATCCCTCCCGGTCCACCATACTAAAAAGTTTGAGAAGCACTGCAATAGAGGACTCACCAACAATGATAAGATTATAACCCTTTAATAGCGATGCACTGCCATCATAATACGGATGTACTGCCATCATAATTCTGATGTACTGACACCATAATACCGTTGTACTAACACCATAATACCGTTGTACTAACACCATAATACCGTTGTACTAACACCATAATACCGTTTTACTAACACCATAATACCGTTGTACTAACACCACAATACCGTTGTACTAACACCATAATACCGTTGTACTAACACCATAATACCGTTGTACTAACACCATAATACCGTTGTACTAACACCATAATAGCAATGTACTAACACCATAATAGCAATGTACTAACACCACAATATTGATGTGCTAACACCATAATAATAATACTGATGTACTGACACCATAATACTGATGTACTGACACCATAATACTGATGTACTGACACCATAATACTGATGTACTGACACCATAATACTGATGTACTGACACCATAATACTGATGTACTGACACCATAATACTGATGTACTGACACCATAATACTGATGTACTGACACCATAATACTGATGTACTGACACCATAATACTGATGTACTGACACCATAATACTGATGTACTGACACCATAATACTGATGTACTGACACCATAATACTGATGTACTGACACCATAATACTGATGTACTGACACCATAATACTGATGTACTGACACCATAATACTGATGTACTGACACCATAATACTGATGTACTGACACCATAATACTGATGTACTGACACCATAATACTGATGTACTGACACCATAATACTGATGTACTGACACCATAATACTGATGTACTGACACCATAATACTGATGTACTGACACCATAATACTGATGTACTGACACCATAATACTGATGTACTGACACCATAATACTGATGTACTGACACCATAATACTGATGTACTGACACCATAATACTGATGTACTGACACCATAATAATAATACTGATGTACTGACACCACAATACTGATGTACTGACACCACAATACTGATGTACTGACACCTAACATTGAGAGTTGAATTACTTTAGTTTTTGATAGATCAATTTACCAGGCTCTCATTCTATGGCAGTGATGGCGAACCTATGGCACGCGTGCCACAGTCGGCACGCAGAGCCTCAACAGCCGGCACGAGACTCAAATATGACACCCTAAATCAAACCAGCTAAATCAAACCAGCTAAATCAAACCAGCTAAATCAAACCAGCTAAACCAAACCAGCTAAACCTAACTACCATTTTCGGGTTTCATTGGAGTGTCAGCACTCCGTCAAAGTAAGTGGGTTTTGGTTGAATTTTGGGCACGCGGCCCCAAAAAGGTTCGCCCCCACTGTTCTAGGGCGTTGGTTTATGAGATATCATTCTATAGTTTTATTATAGTTATAAACAAGATATCATTATAAAGCATTATAAATGAGACATCACGATAGAGCATAACACACGAGATGCCATTCAAGAGCTTTTGTTAATGAGATATTCAATTGAGTTTATTGACATTGTGAGGCGCTAATTGCCATTGTGAGGCGTTTATTGACATCGTGAGGCGTTTACGACTTGACGAAATTAAGGATCTACTACTAGCTGTTAACACATTGAATTTGATGAGACGTTCGTTTTATCTATACAGAAGATTAATGCGTCCACAGACCATGCCGGTCTGTTGGCAAGTGATGCAGCGTTCACAGGCCACAGCTATAAGGGTTCCACGCATTACCCAGCCGCCTTTATTTCCCTAACTAGTGTTAGGTACCCATTTGGAGCTGGGTTGACTCAGGGGCGCCCTAGGCCCCGGGAACATGGATTCGAACCTGTGACCATCAGTACGCCAGCCGAGCGCGCATTCCACTCGATCACCGTTCACACTTGACACATGGTAATTAATGTTTGCACCACATGCATTTCCATAACTCAACCCTGACGAATGTGGACCACGTAGTTGGGACACTAAGTGTTCTTAACTTCATGTTTTGTTAGTGTGCTGTACTGCCAATCATCAATGACCACTACAATTTGACCATACCACTTTACTATTGCATGTTTTGTCAGTGTGCTATACTTCCAATCACTGGCACGCAATGACCACTACAATTTGACCATAACACTTTACTATTGCATGTTTTGTCAGTGTGCTATACTTCCAATCACTGGCACGCAATGACCACTACAATTTGACCATACCACTTTACTATTGCAGGTATCACCGGGCCAGGAAATCATTACACAGGGCGACGATGGAGATAATTTCTACGTCATTGATAGGTAAGTTGGCTTATCTCCTCTTACTGACAGACACTCGCCTCCCTTAGATTACGATCGGGTTTGGAAATAAGTAGAAAAACAAATATGACGCCATTTGTAGTGCCATTGTAACAGCAGTGTTAAACATCCCCCACTTCTACTTCTTATTTACTTGGGAGTCGTCAACAAGAGATTAATGGCTCCATTGGACATCATGCTTACTTCACCGGACAGCACTCCAGCTCCACTGGACAGCGCTATAACTCCACCTGGCAGCATGCTGACTCCACCTGACAGCACATTGACTCCACCTGACAGCACAATGACTCCACCTGACAGCACAATGACTCCTCCGGACCGCATGCTGACTCTTCCACTAGACAGTACTCTGACTCCACTTGACAGCATGTTGACTTCACCAGACATCATACCGACACTACTTTCATCATTTACCCATATCAGATCTCCGTTCTATAGGTGTCATTTCTGCTTAGAAATCCAGTTTGAATATGTTGTAGAAAAAAAAAGAAAAACATATGTTTATGGAGAGGGGTTGTACAGCCAGTGTTAGCAGTGTTACGTTTGCTCTGGGTTTCCCCATCAGTTTCCAACGTTTTGTGCGCACGCCTCCTTCGCAAAAAGTCTTTTTTGTAAAACGATTGTGAGTATTGTTTCACGCACCCCATTGGGTGTGAGCTGCATTTCGGGGATGCGGGTATTTAAGAAGAAATAATAAGTCTATTAAATTTCTCATGAAGTTTTTACTTTTTGCTATTAGTTACGTGTTTTTATTATATCAGTTGTGCATCTCCCTCAGGCACTCAAACAAATACGTTTAATATGTCAGCTGTACACTTCTCTCAGACGTTTATTTTATAAGTTCAACGTTCTTCAGTTCCCAACACGCTTTTTTATAATTGGTCTACAGATATCTTTTGTCTTAAATAAAAAATAATTGTTATCAAAGTTCTACAAATGTATAAACAAAATTGAGTTGTATGTTATAAGGAGACAAAACAAAACTGGCATGTTATCAAAGTTCTACAATCTACAGTATTATCTGATGCGGGGGCCAGGATTATCGTTAGAATGGGCTGTGGAATAGTGAAGTGGTGCTGGGGCCAGGATTATCGTTAGAATGGGCTGTGGAATAGTGAAGTGGTTCGGGGGCCAGGATTATCGTTAGAATGGGCTGTGGAATAGTGAAGTGGTGCGGGGGCCAGGATTATCGTTAGAATGGGCTGGGGGATAGTGAAGGGGTGCGGGGGCCAGGATTATCGTTAGAATGGGCTGTGGAATAGTGAAGTGGTGCGGGGGCCAGGATTATCGTTATAATGGGCTGGGGGATAGTGAAGTGGTGCTGGGGCCAGGATTATTGTTAGAATGGGCTGTGGAATAGTGAAGTGGTGCGGGGGCCAGGATTATTGTTAGAATGGGATGGGGGATAGTGAAGTGGTGTAGGGGCCGAGGATTATTTTTAGAATGGGATGGGGGATAGTGAAGTGGTGCGGGGGCAAGGATTATCGTTAGAATGGGCTGGGGGATAGTGAAGTGGTGCGGGGGCCAGGATTATCGTTAGAATGAGCTGTGGAATAGTGAAGTGGTGCGGGGGCCAGGATTATTGTTAGAATGGGATGGGGGATAGTGAAGTGGTGTAGGGGCCGAGGATTATTGTTAGAATGGGATGGGGGATATTGAAGTGGTGCGGGGGCCAGGATTATCGTTAGAATGGGCTGTGGAATAGTGAAGTGGTGCGGGGGCCAGGATTATTGTTAGAATGGGATGGGGGATAGTGAAGTGGTGTAGGGGCCGAGGATTATTGTTAGAATGGGATGGGGGATAGTGAAGTGGTGCGGGGGCCAGGATTATCGTTAGAATGGGCTGGGGATAGTGAAGTGGTGCGGGGGCCAGGATTATCGTTAGAATGGGCTGGGGGATAGTGAAGTGGTGCTGGGGCCATGATTATTGTTAGAATGGGCTGTGGAATAGTGAAGTGGTGCGGGGGCCAGGATTATCGTTAGAATGGGCTGGGGGATAGTGAAGTGGTGCTGGGGCCAGGATTATTGTTAGAATGGGCTGTGGAATAGTGAAGTGGTGCGGGGGCCAGGATTATTGTTAGAATGGAATGGGGGATAGTGAAGTGGTGTAGGGGCCGAGGATTATTGTTAGAATGGGATGGGGGATAGTGAAGTGGTGCGGGGGCCAGGATTATCGTTAGAATGGGATGGGGGATAGTGAAGGGGTGAGGGGGCAAGGATTATCGTTAGAATGAGCTGTGGAATAGTGAAGTGGTGCGGGGGCCAGGATTATTGTTAGAATGGGATGGGGGATAGTGAAGTGGTGTAGGGGCCGAGGATTATTGTTAGAATATGATGGGGGATAGTGGAGTGGTGCGGGGGCCAGGATTAATTTTAGAATGGGCTGTCGAATAGTGAAGTGGTGCGGGGGCCAGGATTATTGTTAGAATGGGATGGGGGATAGTGAAGTGGTGTAGGGGCCGAGGATTATTGTTAGAATGGGATGGGGGATAGTGAAGTGGTGCGGGGGCCAGGATTATCGTTAGAATGGGCTGGGGGTAGTGAAGTGGTGCGGGGGCCAGGATTATCGTTAGAATGGGCTGGGGGATAGTGAAGTGGTGCGGGGGGCCAGGATTATCGTTAGAATGGGCTGTGGAATAGTGAAATGCTTGAGAGAGACGACTATCCAGAGTAACAATTCAAACTAAATTCAAAGTCAACTGAACGACAACCAGCTGAGGTCTTCGCGAGTGATAAAATAAATATACTTGAGAGTCTTCGGTCTAAGCGATGCGATGGCTCAACCCTCACTACTCGACGAACCTGTGGTCGGGTCAACCCTCACAACTCGACCAACGTGTGGTTGGGTGAACCCTCACAACTCGACGCACCTGTGGTCGGGTCAACCCTCACAACTTCGCCAACGTGTGGTCGGGTCAACCATCACAACTCGACGCACCTGTGGTTGGGTCAACACTCACAACTCGGCCAACGTGTGGTCGGGTCAACCCTCACAACTTCGCCAACGTGTGGTCGGGTCAACCCTCACAACTTCGCCAACGTGTGGTCGGGTCAACCATCACAACTCGACGCACCTGTGGTCGGGCCAACCATCACAACTCGACGCACCTGTGGTCGGGTCAACCCTTACAACTCGGCCAACGTGTGGTCAGGGTAACGTGCGGATCGTTGACTCTACTTGGACTGGCCATAACCCATAACCAACCAGCGGAGTATGGAGAATGGAGGGTCGGAAAACTCAGGAGTACTGTGTGATTAGAGGGTAGCAAAACTCAGGACCACTGTGTCATTAGAAGGTAGCAAAACTCAGGACCACTGCGTCATTAGAAGGTAGCAAAACTGGACCACTGCGTCATTAGAAGCTAGCAAAACTCAGGACCACTGCGTCATTAGAAAGTATCAAAACTCAGGACCACTGCGTCATTAGAAGGTAGCAAAACTCTGGACCACTGCGTCATTAGAAGGTAGCAAAACTCAGGACCACTGCGTCATTAGAAGGTAGCAAAACTCAGGAATAATGTGTGATTAGAGGGTAGCAAAACTCAGGACCACTGCGTCATCAGAAGGTAGCAAAACTCAGGAGTACTGTGTGATTAGAGGGTAGCAAAACTCAGGAGTACTGTGTGATTAGAGGGTAGCAAAACTCAGGACCACTGTGTGGATACAAGCTATCGTCTCAATGACTCTGCACACAGCTAAGACAATGTGGCCTCTAACTGGATAGCTGTCTGTTGCACTTGTGTTTGTTGGTTTTCATGGACTGGCTCGGGGCCAACAAGACTACTGGACGGCGTCAGGGTAAACAAAGTGGTTATGACACCGTAGCTTGTAGCTTGTTTGATTGATTGTTCTCTGGTGTTTGTGGGTTTTAAACTTCCTTATTCAAATACTATTTCTAAATATCGCAACCTTCATACCAAGCGGTATTAGATTGGACGCATAAGTCTTAAATAGAAATGTTTGCTTCCCTTGTCACTCTTCATAAGTCGATAATAGAAAAAATTGCATGTACCGTTCGACACAGTTTGGTCCATGTGACATTGGCCAAGTGAGATACCCGGGGTGTTTGGCAGAGATTGGTCCATGTGACATTGGCCAAGTGAGATGACCGGGCTGTTTGGTACAGTTTGGTCCATGTGACATTGGCCAAGTGAGATGCCCCGGTTGTTTGGCACAGTTTGGTCCATGTGACATTGGCCAAGTGAGATGACCGGGCTGTTTGGCACAGTTTGGTCCATGTGACATTGGCCAAGTGAGATGGCTGGGCTGTTTGGCACATTTTGATCCATGTGACATTGGCCAAGTGAGATGCTTGCAGTTACTGTTATGGGCCTGAGAAGAAATGTATTTGGATTCTACTCTCTACGCCTGACAACAAGAAATACTCAGAAAATGTATGGGAATATCGGTACAGTACGATCTTAAAATATCAGGTTCTAATGACATCAGGTTCAGCAACAGAATGTCATTCAAGCGTTTGTCAGTGCAACGCGTTCTTACAAAACATGAACTTACAGGACATTGGCTTCTGCTCCTTTGGCAAAGTCATCGTTCGGGAATTTTGTCCGTTTTGACCATGCAATAACATTAGGCTTTGGAGGTAAAACTAAAGTCTTGAGATAACAGATTGAACCTGTTTACTTCGCAGCGTTTATTGCCTCTCCCGACACTTTGATTGAACAAAAACTGGTCACAGCTTGGGTTGCGAGTAGCGGTAATAAAAGTAAACTCAAAAGTGAGAAATCAATTATTCCGAATGCAATACTACATCGATTGGTCGTAGCCGACGAGTCGGAAGTAGAGGTTGTAAACGTGGGATGGTGGTCGTGTCTGGATCAGAGACGGATTCACACCTATCGTCCTAGGCTGGAATCATAAGCTGAGATCTATAGCCCAATGGCATCTCCGGGAAAGTTGTGTCATCAATTTCAAATATCTGATGTAAATGGCAATGTCTTGTGTCCAAAAATAAATAGAAGTAAAAAAAAAGATTTATAAAAACCACGTTTTTATAAGCGGACTAAAAAGAAGAAAATAATTTAAAACTTATAAGTTCAAGTACTTTGATTTAATATGACTGTTGAAACAGTTTTAGAAATTAATTTTTATGAACTTTCCATCAATAAGAATTTATTAGGGCTAACATCAGGTTAGACATGGTAGACAAGAAGGTTCACATTATTTCCACTCCCGGTTTGTTCACCACTCCTCATTTTTCATCACTCCCCAGTCTTCCGCTCTCCCCTGTTTTGGGAGACAATGAACCTAACATTGTCAGCGTGATATGTTTAAAATTCAAGGCCAGCCACCGTCCCACCGTGTGACAAATATTTCAATCACAATGAACTCTTGGTCCGTGCTTAGATCGGCTCACGTACACTGGCCAGCTTTGATTGAAAAGACGCTGTGGGGTATCTCTTTCTCTCTCTCTCTTTCTCTCTCTCACTCTCTCTCCCCCTCTCTCTCTTTCTCACTCTCTCTCTCTTTCTCTCTCTCGCTCTCTCTCTCCCTCCCTCTCTCTCTCCCGCTCTCTCTCTCTCTCTCTCTCTCTCTCTCTCTCTCTCTCTCTCTCTCTCAGCTGGTTCTGTCAAAGGGGCGAGGTGCAACTAGTTCTGTCAAAGGGGCGAGGTACAACTAGTTCTGTCAAAGGGGCGAGGTACAACTAGTTCTGTCAAAGGGGCGAGGTACAACTGTTCTGTCAAAGGGGCGAGGTACAACTAGTTCTGTCAAAGGGGGCGAGGTACAACTAGTTCTGTCAAAAATGCAAGGTACAACTCGTTCTGTCAAAGGGGGCGAGGTACAACTAGTTCTGGCGAGTTGCAGCTGGCCCTGTCAAATCTTCATATTGTTTACTCAGTGATAGAGCAGGAAACTGTGAGTTCAAGTCTAACGTACCGGCCCACGGTCTTGCCTCCCCCCTCCCATGTCGTTGTTGACCTCCCATTCTTTAGAACAACAATGGACTTAGTGTCTAACTTGACTTTCTCTTTTATCCACTCAAGCGATTCAAGTGACTCTCTATCTTTTTGTACACATCCCCATACTTTTCCTTCTCTTACAATCTCAATCTTCAAATCTCCTCTTTGTTTGACTAATCTCAATCATTAAACACGTGATCTCTTCACCTATCATTTCCACATCTATTTCCTGAAATCGTCGTTAATCAAGGGTCCAGCTTGGCCAGGACATTTTAATCAGCTTACTTCCCACTACTGTCCTCTTCCTCTCTCTGCTCTGGTTCACTCCTTTCTCAGCTTTTTTCCACCTCTCTTTTCCCTGCTCTTTTACTCTTGGTCCTGCAACCTGACAAGTCACGAGAACATGCTAAGCTTGACTTGGGCAAGTCATGGGATCATGCTAAGCTTGACTTGGGCAAGTCATGGGAACATGCTAAGCATGACTTGGACAAGTCATGGGAACATACTAAGCATGACTTGGGCAAGTCATGAGAACATGCTAAGCATGACTTGGACAAGTCATGGGATCATGCTAAGCATGACTGGGACAAGTCATTTCCATGGCCGTCAGCTTGGTGGACCATTGGACCTATCGGCTATCTCATCACAATCAAAACTAAGGACGTGTCAGCCAAAGCTTTTCCACCGTACAACATCTGACCTTCATCTCCAGCCTCTAGCAACATACCGGCCTTAGACCACATACCAGACTCCCTCAGCCGGTATGAGATGCGAGCACAACGCCCCCCCCCCTCCATTTGTATCATACATCAGCTGTTGACAAAAGCCTTTGTTTTGTTATGTCCCTTTGTATGCCAACACACATAATTCAGATGAACTTCCCGATATATGCGCTAAATGAGATTTTAAACATACCAGTAGTTCGTTAGCGAGTAATATTTTCTTTTCTTAGACCGAAATTTAAATATTGATGTAACAAAAAGTTATATTGAGGGGGGAAAAAGAATTTGTATCAAATATGTATTGAGATCAAGGGCGTGAAAAAAAAAGTGTTCGGTGGCGTAACAAAGGTGTGAGCAGTTTGCTTTTTTTTTGAAGTCACGTTTTATCAAGTCTGAGGATAAGTTCCAGTTATTTCTGGCTGTAATTTGGGGCCGATTGTTTTTGTTTTTAAAAAAAAATTGAACTAATTTGTTTTACAGCTATCGCCTACCGTTGACTTGTTCAAGCCAGTGTTTCCAAATTTTATTGAGAAATTTCTAGCAGGATTCAATTTAATTTTACATTATTTGTAAAAACATTATTACTGCCAAAGTTTCATGAAAATTAAAATAAATTTGGAACGAATCAAAAGAAATGATCTCCATTACCGACTTGATTTAGCGACCCATTGTACTCAACGCATCCATCTGATCAGACACAGACATTGAGATGTTCCCCTGGGGGGAGATGCGTCTGTGCGCAATTGTTGTCTGCTGTGTTGTTACAGAGTCAGACAGTACAGGAATGCACTATTGACACAAGAGAAAGCACGAGCTAATATCGTCTGCATTGAGACACCACCAGCCCTGGCTTCCTGCCCCGATACATGTCTCAATAAATAACGGCATCGAGCAGAGACGAGATATAACAACGAACAGATACGAGGTATAACGAACACTGACGAGGTATAACAACGAACAGAGACAAAGTATAACAACGAACAGAGACAAGGTATAACAACGAACACTGACGAGGTATAACAACGAACAGAGACAAGGTATAACAACGAACAGAGACAAGGTATAACAACGAACAGAGACAAGGTATAACAACGAACAGAGACAAGGTATAACAACGAACAGAGACGAGGTACAACAACGAACAGAGACAAAGTATAACAACGAACAGAGACAAGGTATAACAACGAACAGAGACGAGGTATAACAACGAACAGAGACAAGGTATAACAACGAACAGAGACAAAGTATAACAACGAACAGAGACAAGGTATAACAACGAACGGAGACAAGGTATAACAACGAACAGAGACGAGGTATAACAACGAACAGAGACGAGGTATAACAACGAACAGAGACAAGGTATAACAACGAACAGAGACAAAGTATAACAACGAACAGAGACAAAGTATAACAACGAACAGAGACAAGGTATAACAACGAACAGAGACAAGGTATAACAACGAACAGAGACAAAGTATAACAACGAACAGAGACAAGGTATAACAACGAACAGAGACAAGGTATAACAACGAACAGAGACAAGGTATAACAACTAACAGAGACAAGGTATAACAACGAACAGAGACAAAGTATAACAACGAACAGAGACAAGGTATAACAACTAACAGAGACAAGGTATAACAACGAACAGAGACAAGGTATAACAACTAACAGAGACAAGGTATAACAACGAACAGAGACGAGGTATAACAACGAACAGAGACGAGGTATAACAACGAACAGAGACGAGGTATAACAACGAACAGAGACGAGGTATAACAACGAACAGAGACAAAGTATAACAACGAACAGAGACAAGGTATAACAACTAACAGAGACAAGGTATAACAACGAACAGAGACAAGGTATAACAACTAACAGAGACAAGGTATAACAACGAACAGAGACGAGGTATAACAACGAACAGAGACGAGGTATAACAACGAACAGAGACAAGGTATAACAACGAACAGAGACAAGGTATAACAACGAACAGAGACAAGGTATAACAACGAACAGAGACGACGTATAACAACTAACAGAGACAAGGTATAGTACAGTACAGTACCTCCTGCTCCTCGTACCCCCTTCACAGTACCTCCTGCTCACAGTACCTCCTGCTCCACTTACCTCCTGCTCACAGTACCTCCTGCTCCACTTACCTCCCGCTCACAGTACCTCCTGCTCCACTTACCTCTTGATCCACTTACCTCCTGCTCACACTACCTCCTGCTCACACTACCTCCTGCTGCACGTACCTCCTGCTCCACTTACTTTCTGCTCACAGTACCTCCTGCTCCATGTATCTCCCGCTAAAAGTACCTCCTTCTCCACGTACCTCCTGTCCACGTACCTCCTCTTACCTTTTTCTGGACTTAACCTACACACGTCACAAATTACAACACCTGTCTGATCCTGTGTCGCCATACTTTATTTCTGTTATTGCTTTATCGATCACAGCAATCAAAGCTGTCACAATGACTGCAATAGAAATGTTGGCTATACAAGACACGTGGATCGACGCCTTGTATTGAAACCATTGAGAAGCTAGACTGTAGACAAATTCAATCTTCGACCTGCATAGAAAGTTCTACAGCAGTGTGAAATTTCTCATGTCATGTCGAAGGAGTTTCTCTCTACTGTCTCATCGCTTTTTGGAAACTGTGAAACCAGGCCGGCAATTTAAACTAGGCTGTCGAAAGGGAATAGACAAATAGCTTTATGTCCTGTGCAGCTACTCTTCTCATGAAGATAGACTAAAAATTCATACCATGCACCTTAACTCGAGCTATTTATCATTATAATATTTGGAATTACAGGGTCATCTATTGAAATTTTCCGGAGTATGAAACCATGAAGACTTGTAAGATGTAATAGACTGAGCTTTAAAGGAAATGGCCAGTTAATTTCTTGTATGTCTTATACCTTTGGGTTAGACGTCCTTCATCTCCTTGACCCTGTCTAAATTGTGTGGTTGCACGACCAATTTTTATGCAAAGCAACTTACGTGGCCGTCCTAAAAAATAGTTCCCCATGTCAATGCCATTGTCACCACTCCTTTTGGTCCATTGATAAGCATGGCTTTTGGAACGTCTTGATCAGTTCTTGTCATAAAGAAAGTAACTGAATATTTGCATTAAATTTGTCTTCTCTATAACATGGGATCATAAATCTTCTGGTAGTATTACAGCAATCACCAAAGGACTTGACTGACTCGTTGAGTTGTTAACTATATGGAATGTGGGACTATCACCCACTGTTACAATCGTATGCTAACTATCATTCACTATTCTATCATATGTCAACTATCAGCCACTGTTACAATCGTATGCCAACTATCATTCATTACAATCGTATGTCAACTATCAGCCATTGTGACAATCGTATGTCAACTATCAGTCACTGTGACAATCGTATGTTTACTATCAGCCATTGTTACAATCGTATGTCAACTATCAGTCACTGTGACAATCGTATGTCAACTATCAGCCACTGTTACAATCTTATGTCAACTATCAGCCACTGTTACAATCTTATGTCAACTATCAGCCACTGTTACAATCATATGTCAACTATCAGCCACTGTTACAATCGTATGTCAACTATCAGCCACTGTTACAATCTTATGTCAACTATCAGCCACTGTTACAATCGTATGTCAACTATCAGCCACTGTTACAATCTTATGTCAACTATCAGCCACTGTTACAATCGTATGTCAACTATCAGCCACTGTTACAATCGTATGTCAACTATCAGCCACTGTTACAATCTTATGTCAACTATCAGCCACTGTTACAATCTTATGTCAACTATCAGCCACTGTTACAATCGTATGTCAACTATCAGCCACTGTTACAATCTTATGTCAACTATCAGCCACTGTTACAATCGTATGTCAACTATCAGCCACTGTTACAATCTTATGTCAACTATCAGCCACTGTTACAATCTTATGTTTACTATCAGCCACTGTTACAATCGTATGTCAACTATCAGCCACTGTTACAATCTTATGGCAACTATCAGCCACTGTTACAATCTTATGGCAACTATCAGCCACTGTTACAATCGTATGTCAACTATCAGCCACTGTTACAATCGTATGTTTACTATCAGCCATTGGTACAATCGTATGTCAACTATCAGCCACTGTTACAATCTTATGTTTACTATCAGCCACTGTTACAATCGTATGTCAACTATCAGCCACTGTTACAATCTTATGGCAACTATCAGCCACTGTTACAATCTTATGTCAACTATCAGCCATTGTTACAATCGTATGTAAACTATCAGCCATTGTTACAATCGTATGTCAACTATCAGCCACTGTTACAATCGTATGTCAACTATCAGCCACTGTTACAATCTTATGGCAACTATCAGCCACTGTTACAATCGTATGTCAACTATCAGCCACTGTTACAATTGTATGTTTACTATCAGCCATTGTTACAATCGTATGTCAACTATCAGCCACTGTTACAATTGTATGTTTACTATCAGCCATTGTTACAATCGTATGTCAACTATCAGCCACTGTTACAATCGTATGTCAACTATCAGCCACTGTTACAATCTTATGGCAACTATCAGCCACTGTTACAATCGTATGTCAACTATCAGCCACTGTTACAATCTTATGTCAACTATCAGCCACTGTTACAATCGTATGTCAACTATCAGCCACTGTTACAATCGTATGTCAACTATCAGCTAGTGCTACAATCGTATGTCAACTATCAGCTAGTGCTACAATCGAATGTCAACTATCAGCTAGTGCTACAATCGTATGTCAACTATCAGCCACTGTTACAATCTTATGTCAACTATCAGCCACTGTTACAATCGTATGTCAACTATCAGCCACTGTTACAATCGTATGTCAACTATCAGCCACTGTTACAATCGTATGTCAACTATCAGCCACTGTATACAAAAGTATTTCATTAAACAGTTTTAATTTCAATTTGGATATTAATCATTATAGGTAACCTTTAGGTTCCATGAATGCAGTCGTAGAGGTGGGAAGAACCGGCAAAATATCAAGGAGTGATTTGTTAATAAAACATAGTAAGAGAAAAGGGGCTACTGAATTCACAATACATGTTACATTAGCCAGAGTTGACTAAGCAGAGATAACCAATACATTCCACATTAGCCACGTAGGGTTAACTCAAGACTTGGAGATGACCAATACATGCCACATTGGCCAGGGTTAACTCAAGACTTGGAGATGACCAATACATGTCACATCAACCAGGGTTAACCTAACAGAGATGACCAATACATGCCACATTAGCCAGTGTTAACTCAGCAGAGATGACCAATACATGCCACATTGGCTAGGGTTAACTCAGCAGAGATGACCAATACATGCCACATTGGCTAGGGTTAACGCAAGACTTGGAGATGACCAATACATGTCACATCAACCAGGGTTAACCTAACAGAGATGACCAATACATGCCACATTAGCCAGTGTTAACTCAGCAGAGATGACCAATACATGCCACATTGGCTAGGGTTAACTCAGCAGAGATGACCAATACATGCCACATTGGCTAGGGTTAACTCAGCAGAGATGACCAATACATGCCACATTAGCCAGGGTTAATAAATCAGTACTTGGAGATGACCAATACATTCCCTGCACTAACTGCACTAGTTAGAATTTTGCGCCGTCCATTCGGTCCCGCCATATCGACCCACTAGAAAAAAGTCCCGGTGAAAGTCCCATGACAAATAATGTCCACCTATCAGAAACCGTCACAGGAGAGTGACTTACTTAATGGACGGACTCATCCTTAATAGAATTGACCAGTAACTCTTTCATAACATCAAATCCAGTCTATTGTGCATCGAAATGTCTTCTAAGCTCTTCTCAGCCAGGGAATCAAGCAAATGTAATAATAAACAAAGTATTTCATTTTAGGATAGACCTTATCTACACATTTTTTTTTACAAACTTCTCAACTCACGTGTTTCAATGTTGAAAACGTCTTTACCCCTATTTTGGGGAGCCCTTTCTTTGGTATCTTTATTTACGGGGAGCCCTTTCTTTGGTACCTATTTACGGAGAACATTTATCGCGGCGCCTACTAACGGGGATCAGTTGCAGGGGCCTAACTATCGGACTTCAATCGGTCCCCTGGTCCAGTTACACGAATCCATACAAAAATATCTGGTGAACATATTGTATACACCTATATAAATAGCAAATAGTGAAGATGCACATAATAAGAAATATATCTTTATATTACACATATACATATATACAGTTTACCTTCACCCATTCGTGGTTCACCGTTTGAAGCCCCACGTAACTCGCCGATTTTGCTCTCAAATTTGTTTTCCCATAATTTGGTGAATTTATTAGCCATTTTTAAAACACTCACATTCCACCTAACTGGTAATAAATAGAGGTAATTAAAAAAAATAAAAACCACGTTTATATTAGTATACTAAAAAGAAAAAAATAATTTAAAACTTATAAGTTCAAGTACTTTCATTTAATATGACTCAAAACGTGGGGCGGGTGTTTGGTATAGAAATTAAAGAGAGATCTATAAGTGAGAGAATGGGTTAACTGCATATGTAAAACCTCATAAACGCCCGCCCCACGTTTTTAGTCATATTAAATCAAATTACTTGAACTTATTAGTTTTAAATTATTTTCTTCTTTTTAGCACACTTATAGAAACGTGGTTTTTAAAAATCTTTTTTTTTACCTCTATTTATTTTATTCTTTTTAGTCCACTTATAAAAACGTGATTTTTTAAAAACAAATCTTTTTTTTTACCTTTATTTTTTTTATACCAAACACCTCATAAGCGCTCGCCCAACGTTTTAATACCACGGCGATGAGGTCGCAGGGTGAACTCGGCACGTGAATGTGAAAAATAGCAGACGGATACTGATGCTTTTATAGAGATACACTAAAATATGCATTAATTTAATTACAGTACATTCAATCGATCTGAAATGTTGATACAATGCATTGTCAGCCAAGATATATATCTGTAGTCAAATTTTGATATCTCTAGGACCATCAGAAGGGGTTTAATTTTGCGTTGGAAAATTTGAAATTTTGCGGACAGACATACAGGAACGAAAACAATGCGGACAGACAGGACGAAAGCAAGTTAATAAAAACGTGGTTAAAAAAAACAATTTAATTTATAAAATAAAAATGTATAAACAGAGTTGATACAATATAAATGGAAAATAATGTTAAAATAACAATGTCAGATACAAGCTTCGTTTCTGCTGGTTGGCTGCAGACGACGTGACGTCACTAGCATTTTTTAAACTGAATAAATAATTCGCTGATTTTCGGGATTCGCTGGAGGGGCATACATATATTTATTTATTTACATATTCGTAAAGCAGGTCTAATTCGGGATAGTACACTACACTTTACTTGTATTTGATTAATTGTAATCAGAGCACTTCTTGTAATTTTACGTCGTGTACTTGTTTTTCTAAAATCCGTTCATATTATGTTTTATACTTTATCCTATTTGGCTTTACCACGTTTTACTTGAATTTGTATTACTACGACCAATTATGTGTGAATGTCGGTTCCCACTTGTGTCTAGACATCATCTTTGCCACTACAGCTCAGTCAGTCTCCTCCATTCCTACAGCTCCGTGGCCTTTCTCTTTCATTCCCGGCACCCCATCAGCCTTAGATCTCTCCCTCAACCGCATCATGATTTCCTATTGGCTGCCATTACCCGGATGTACTTCACTTCGTAAACCACTTCCCTCTTATGTTTGTAAAGCTCGCCTTACTAGTCTTAGACTTGATCCTTTTATTCTCACGTCTCGGTGCCCTGAACTGCCCACTTTCCTGGTACTCGGTTTGTCTTGCACCCTAAAGTGCACTATGAAGTATCAAGGCGATTGTATTGGCATCTTTCTACCTCGCTGGTTTCATCACAGCCGAAGCTGCTCTCTATTTTTTTTTAAAATATTTGTTTATATGTTGAGTTATCTTCTTTATAATCATATACTTATTTGACGTGTGACCCAAGCAAACATCAATCCTTGTGAAAAACGTTAAGTAACTCTCCAAGAGTTAATTAATATAATACTAATATCAACAACATTACAGCACATTTAAATACATATGGGTTTGTGTAGTATAGCAAAGATACTCTCAACATAAAGATTAGTTAAAGGTAACAACTAACTACTGGAAATATCTTAACATTGTTAATAATAAATCATAATTTCTGAAATGCATCTGCCGCCAAGTATACATGTTGTGTCCTTTGATAATTTTTTGGAACTTCTTTTATTGACTTGTACATGTTGCTCAACTGATCGCTGGTCTCTTGACATAATGGGAATAATCAGTTGTGGATAGTTTTAATATAGTCTGATTGTGATAGATTTAATATAGTCTGATTGTGATAGATTTAATATAGTCTGATTGTGATAGATTTAATATAGTCTGATTGTGAGAGATTTAATATAGTCTTGATTGTGATAGATTTAATATAGTCTGATTGTGATAGATTTAATATAGTTTGATTGTGATAGATTAAATAGGGTCTGATTGTGATAGATTTTCTATAGTAAATGTACTAGAGTGCTCACCCCAGCATTGCGCACTCTTGTAATTAGTCTTAGTCGCACTCCCCCCCCTCCCCCCCCCCTTTTGTAAGTGCGCAGTACTATATGGATGGCTACTTATTCTTCAGGGAATGCGTTTCAAATTTCGTCGTACAATTTACAGTTTAAAAAGAAATGTTTAGGTTTAATTCGTGGGCTTCCGAATAAATAAAAAATGATATAATTTTAGTCAATTAGCTCAGGACATGACTGTCATGTGTAATAAACGACTATATCACCACGATCTCAGATGAAATTGCGAGTGGATTTCTGTTGGTTCTATTGAAAGAAAAGACCAATGGAAAAAATGGATTTAAATAAATATTTATTTTTGTTTATAGTTTGGGGAACAGTTCCAGCTATGGTATTTAATTAAGGTTTTTCAATATATCGCTCTAAGAGTAACTTTACTTTTAAAGAGATCTGTGACGACTGAGCAAAACAAAATATGTTCTCGGAACTGTTTATATCAAACTTGGTGTACTTACCCATCTACCTACATACTCTCCCTCTGGCGCTGTCAGAAAGTGTACCACCGGGAGTAACAGATTATCCTTGGTGAACGCTGTCAACTACAAACCGCCTCCGCCTCTGATAGCGACAGAAAGTGTACCACCGGAAGTATCAAGCTATTTCCAACTTCTCCTACTTTTTAAATCCTTTATATTAACTCGTGGTGTCTGCGGCCGACCGACCGACCGACCTTACTTGCTTGCTTGCTTGTCGCCAAAACTTTTGATCGATTTTTAACCCACTTGCTCGCAAGATAGCGAGCTGACATTTTGCAGGCAGTTTCGTACCGATGATAAAAACAATGTATCAAAATTTCAGATCGATCGCATGTACCGTAATTAAATTATTGATTTTTTAGATTATTTTATTTATTCCTATGTATCATGCTATTTTTTGAGATAGAGCGTCGCGGTGCGTATTATATTGAACAACCTTTCTGTCGCGCAATAAGGTGCGTATTTTACTGACAACACTTTTTATAAACCTATTCCTGATCGGTGCGCATTATATTAAACACGTTTTACGACACAACTGCAATTTTGTATTTTTGGATGGTCTTGCGCTGCGTGTTATAATGAACATTCTTTTAGTTACGTCTCAGACGTAAAGGATTTATAGTCAAAAACTTGGTTTTTTACGGGTTGTTTTTATTTCTAGATTTTAGAACTAATCCCTTGTAGTTCAGGGATGTATTTTATTTTAGTTTGGATTAGAGCAAGAGTTATGCTCGCTTGAAGCTGTAACCGAGTATAGAAATGTTATAGGTGTAGGTTTAGCTTCTTGTATATGTTGGCTGGAAAGAGATGTACATCTCTTAACTCTCTCACTCTATGCAAATTTAAGTGCATCTCTTTACTCTTGGGTGTGTGGGGGAGGGTGTAATGGGAGGAGTCGTGGAGTACTAACTTGTGAGCTTATATCATACCGCAGACTGTGTACTTTTATTGACTAAGTCCATGATATATTGTTTACCCGGTATATTTCTTTTTAATGTCTTTTTATGCCCAACTAATTGTTTCTACCCGTGTCGAAGGAATGTTGCTACTTAAAAACGTGAAATGAGAATGTAACCGTGGCTTGTTAATCTTTGTATCAGCAAAGTTATACAGCTCGTATAACAATGTAGTCTGTGACGTACCTCGGCTACATAGCTCTAACATCAACTTGCATAGATATTGGCGTGTGTAGTTTGGAGGCAGTAATAATGCAGGAAGAGGTATTTCCGATGTCTTTAAAGTAACAATAAAGTGAGGTTAAAGAAGAATTGAAAAGGCTGGGTCTGCAAACAATTGGGTTGAAAACAATGTTTCTATAAAATAAAATAATAACATTTATTCAGGATTATGGGAACCTTGCATCACGAAGATATGATTTGTAGACCAAACACTCCATCATTCCTTATACCAGACAAGCTCTGTAGACCAAACACTCCATCATTCCTTATACCAGACAAGCTCTGTAGACCAAACACTCCATCATTCCTTACACCAGACAAGCTCTGTAGACCAAACACTCCATCATTCCTTATATCAGACAAGCTCTGTAGACCAAACACTCCATCATTCTTTACACCAGACAAGCTCTGTAGACCAAACACTCCATCATTCCTTACACCAGACAAGCTCTGTAGACCAAACACTCCATCATTCCTTATATCAGACAAGCTCTGTAGACCAAACACTCCATCATTCTTTACACCAGACAAGCTCTGTAGACCAAACACTCCATCATTCCTTACACCAGAGAGGGAGGTAGTGAGTGAGTTAGTGAGTGAATTAGTACTTCATTGTTTCGACCAGAAAATGTGTCTTCTTGACCGGACACAGAGACGTATTATCCACAAGGCAGGATGACCATCCACGGGTTAACTGGGTAAGATTATTATCCACATGTTGACTATGTGCTCCTGCAAATACAAACAAACAACTTAAAACGTGTTGGTAATTCTAGAAGTACAGTCAATTAACTTAAACTAGTAGAATAGGAAAAGCTCAAAATGTTTTAAAGAACGATCAAAGTGACTTCACTTCATGGTGTTTTAGTTTAATAATATCAACTTAAAACGCAAACAAATACCGTTATTGTTACTTTGTAATTCAATAACAATACGCTACGTGTACCACGTGTGACTTATGCATGTATTTTTGTAATGTCATGTCTCACAGAACTGAATCCTGTTATGTTTTTGACAGGACTCAGTTTCTTTAATATATACAGTCGAGTTTTCCCTATGAGTCTATTGCCTGAATTAGTCAAGTATGCAATGTCTGACTCGGTTTACTGTCAATCTAGGAGCGCATTTGCTCCAGGAAATTAAAGTCTTGCCAGCGTTTTAGTGATCAAAGAAAAGCTACCCGTAGAACGGCACAGAGTTGGGGGTTGAGAGGATGGTTGAGGTTATGGGTCTAACGGGGAATGGAGCGGCACATGGTGGGGTTAGGGGACTAACGGGGAAAGGATTTGACGAACTTGAAGCTGCTAGACGTCTCAGGGGGAACTCACGCCATAAATCGATACTGGCCTCTCATTGATGGCTGCTCATGTTACCGTAAGCGAGAAGCAACGGGACTACTGACAAATACAATACGATACTACTGACTAGTAGCAGCTAAGATGGTAAGATGCCCTAATCATTGACGTATGACGCAACTTAGCGACAAAGATTTTTTCAACCGGTGCCCAATGTTCGGTATCACTTGAATGAGTTGAGTTTATTATACGTTATCTCCCCCCCGGCCCCCCAGCTATTCGCGGGTGTTGAGTTCCACCCCCTCCCGGAAATCCCAAAAATCCTAAAATTATACATCTATCGTCTATATATATATTCTCTTCATGTGACCATGCGAGACACCACGCAAGTATGTGCAAACGAGCATGACGAATGACCCTCGCTGGGGTCGACCAATGTTTCGAGACCAACAATGGTCCTTGCGTTCACTTGCATTGTTCCTTCACAGAATAAAGTAAGATTCGTAGTGTACTTGTTATCACGTCCGCCTTATACGGGGGGAAGGTCCTGTGTTCAAGCCCCAGCGAAAACATTTTTAAATTTTTTTTTAAATGTCTCTTTGTGCCCGTTCTTTTACCCCTTTATTGCCAACATGGCTGACCCTCGCAAGGGTCGGCAAATCACAGTTTATGGCTGGCAAGCTAATGTGGTAAAGGGTGGTGGGCAGGTAGATAACCACAGTGCGAATGTCTCGAAACAATGAGTCGGCAGTCCATGTTGTTTTTGATTTCTTCGTGCTGTAGTTTGTGTCCGTTCTTTCTCCACTTTCTTTGCACTCTCCATGAGCAAGTCTGCGGCGTATGCTACGCAGCGGGGCATCTAGTGTAGTTTTAAAACGCCTATACTATGTATGAATTTTATACGCTTGTGACGTCACGTCGTCTGCAGCCAATCAGCAGGAAAGAGAAACGACATTGCTATTTTAAAATAATGTTCCAGTTATTCTGTAACATCTCTCTTTTTCCTAATTTTATTTTATTTTTATTAACTGACGTTATTATTTTAAAATTACTTACCATTTATTGTGAGTGTAAGAGTTTACAATTTTTTGTATTTAGAAAAAAAAGTGGCCTAAGAAATTGTCGAAATTCTGAAATTATTTAAAAAAATTTAAACTTTGAGAAGAACATCCACGAGTAAACGTGACCGCGAAAGGTGAACCGCGAGTGAGTGAGTGAGGGTAAACTGTAGTCTGGGGAGTGACAACAAAGAAAAATTTAAGAAAAATTTTAAGAATTTAATTTTTTTTAAAAAGGGATTTAAGCGAGTTTTCTTGAAGATAAGCGCGCGACGAGCTTGCCGGCCACCAAGCGCTGTAGAAGAAAGTCATCACTCTCCTGAACCTTGCAATTCATGACACATTATGTGTCTTGTGTATAAACAATGTCAGCGGAAATAACCTAATGGTGACATGTGAATGTTTATTGGCCCACTGTCATTTGTGACATGCATTTAACATTGAAGACGATTGCAGTCATTACTTTCATTTAATAAGTGGATTTAACATTTAAAGTCAACTTATTTGTTTATAAACACATTTATCAACCAAGTTCATTATTACTTTTCTTGGCAATCCGATGGAATTTTGTAGACTTGATCCAATAACGTACACACAATTTGTTGAGATGCCGGAACTACCTCATTAGTCAGATAGTTAACATTTTATAACGTGCTAGACGGCCATAATGAAATTGGCAGGGCTAATAGAATAGGCAGTGTCGATATAATGGACATTTTGGTAGAATGGAAAGTGTCGGTAGACTGGGCAGTGTTGGTAGACTGGACAGTGTCGGTATACTGGACAGTGTCGGTAGAATGGACATTGTCGGTAGACTGGACAGTGTCGGTAGACTGGACAGTGTCGGTAGACTGGACAGTGTCGGTAGACTGGACAGTGTCGGTAGACTGGACAGTGTCGGTAGACTGGACAGTGTCGGTAGACTGGACAGTGTCCAGGGTGTCCACCGAAGTCGGAAAGTCGGATTTTAGTCGGATAAAAAATTTTGTGGTCGGATAAACGATCCTCGGTCGGATAAACAAGATCTCGGTAGGATAAGCGTTCCTCGGTCGGATAAAAGATATAAATAAATGAATGAAACTCACGTTCCACATTGTTTTGGTTTGGAAATACCAATAGTTCGCAGCAGTATAAAAACTGTTGTTCACCTATGACGAGTCCCCTGTCCATATCGATATCATATCGAATATATCTATAGTTTTATTTTTTTTTAAAATGTGTGTTTTAAAACAAAAGTCGAAAACTAAACTTATACAAACAAATTACAGATATTAAACAAAATAATTCTCGTTAAAGATGGCATTGTAAACATTAAGTGCACTGTGATTGAAACAGATAGAAATTGTGAAATTACTTACGCTTAGCCATAGTATAGATCTAGTAACCGCGTAATAGTAATTAGTGTGATATACTAGATCTAGATATTCATATTAGGATTTTGGTTAAAAATATATCATGATCTGAGTAAATAATAGATATCTATCCCCAACTATTCAAGTATTGTAAAAGTTTTTAATGGGGGATACTTTTAAGTTAAGGCAGATATAGATCTATGTTTGACAGCAAAATAGCTAGTCTAGATTCTAAGTAAGGGGAAGAAAGAAAAAAAATGACCATTCGATTCAAAACTTTGACAAGGCCCTGTATCTTTATAAATAAACATATTTTCTTAAAAATGGTCATAAAACGTCAAGAAAAGTATGAAGATTCATTCCAGTTATTAATTTAATTTTGTTATATCTCCAAAAAATTTATGGGAGCAGTGTTAACTACGATTTTTGTGCTTATTGTTTAGCTGCTTTAGCAGCAGTCGTCATTTTGTCTGCTTGAAGTCAATAGATCTCTCTAATCTAGTATTTTGTGAAAATTAAAAACGAAAAAAAACCTTAGGCTTAGCCTAGCCACGTCTAAAATCTAGATCTAGTTCAGTTAATTTCTTTTAAAATATTTAAACAGTCACGGTATGCCAAAGTCACAACTATTAAAGCAACTATTTAAATAGGTTTAGATCTAGATTCTGTTTCAAATCAAAGCTTATTTTTTATGATTAAATAGATTAAAAATCAGTCCTGTTCAGTGTTGAAAATTATGTGCTAAACATCTAGAAATCTAGATTCCAGTCTGGTTAAATGGTTACAATTTAAAGTGTGTTAACTAACATTTTTTAGGGTAGGCTGCAGTAGGCAAATTCTTGACTAAAGTCTTAAGACTAGTTTACTTTTTGTCAGTTTAATTTTGTTCCTTACTTCACTATCCAGATATTGACAATTTGTATACTATTACAAAAAACACTATCAATCCCATCAACATGGGGAAATGTTATTTTAATTCAGACTGGTTAAAAGACACTTCTTACTCTGAGTGGCTTGAACAACTAAGTGAAAATCGTGAAGAGTTCAAGTGCAAGTACTGTGGTCAAGCTTACCTTATAAGATCGTCAGGCATAAAAGCCTTGAACACCCATATGTCTTCACAAAAGCACATGCGGGCCAGTGCAAGTCATCGTGGTAGCAGGTCAATGCTTAGTTTTGCAACAAAATCAACACCTCCATCATCTCTGAATCAGACTGCCACTTCAACTACATCTAATCCAACTTCAACTACAACTAAACAGCCAACTCTTAAAGTTGCAGATACTCTAAAAGCAGAGGTTAGGTGGATAATGCACCTAGTTTCTAGCCACTCCAGTGCTCGAAGCTCAGACAATACCGAAAGTTAAATTTTTACTTGTCGAATATATACTTTTACTTGTCCGAATAATAACTTTTACTTGTCGGTTGGATGGTAGGATTTTTTGGTGCCTGGTAGGATTTTTTTGGACCACATTTGGGTGGACACCCTGGTGTCGGTAGAATGGACAGTGTCGGTAGACTGGACAGTGTCGGTAGAATGGACAGTGTCGGTAGACTGGACAGTGTCGGTAGACTGGACAGTGTCGGTAGAATGGACAGTGTCGGTAGAATGGACAGTGTCGGTAGAATGGACAGTGTCGGTAGACTGGACAGTGTCGGTAGACTGGACAGTGTCTAGTGTGTCTTATATCGCTCTCAGCATTGTCTAGTGTGTCTAAGTATGCTCCCAGAAAATTCCAGTGTATCGTAGCACATTCTCAGTAGTATCTATAGCAGTGGTGGCGAACCTTTTTGGGGTGGCGTGTCCAAAATTCAACTAAAACTCCACTTATTAAACTTATTTATAACAAAATTGCGGGTTTGGCTTAGCTGGTTTGATAAAGGAAGTTATATTTTAGTCTCGTGCCGGCTGATCAGGCTCTGCGTGCCGGCTGATGAGGCTCTGCGTGCCGGCTGATGAGGCTCTGCGTGCCGACTGTGGCACGCGTGACATAGGTTCGCCAACACTGATCTATAGCGTGGCTAACATGTGTTATAATAGATTAAACACCGTGTTGGTTCTGATGAGTTTATTATATGATTAGATCCTATAATAGGATTGATCTAAGTCAACGGTGGTCAAACTGCGGCTCGCTAGCCGCATGCGGCTCTTCTGCGTTCACATTGCGGCTCGCGAACAATTTGTTTATACTTTAAAATGGCTCTCAGTTATTACAGGTCTGGCCACCCCTGATCTAAGTCATGCAATATATATTCATATTTGCTCGGGTTCCAATTGACTGCACTTTAACGTAACTGTCAATATTTGTCTTGTAGTCCTGGGATGGTGCTGGCCAGATTTTGGTCATTACTTTATTCATGTACTGGTGTCTTGAGAGAAAATTGGTTGGAATACTCTGGGGCTTCCACTATTGATCTGCTCTATGTATGTCATGTCCAAGAGACACAACGCAGCACATTTGACATTTGATCTTTTCTGTTTGTTCCACAGTGGAAAATATGATATCCTTGTCGGAGAAGGCAAACCCAAAAAGGTTGTAGGACATTACAACAATGAGGGCTTCTTTGGGGAGCTGGCACTTATGTACAACATGCCACGAGCTGCCACAATCGTGGCATCCACCAAGGGCACAGTTTGGGGGCTGGTAAGTCAGCTGTCAGGGTGGTCAGGATATAATATATAAGAAATGGTGGGGACGGGGTGGTCCAGATATAACATATAAGAAATGGTGGGGGACAGGGTGGTCCAGATATAAAATATAAGAAATGGTGGGGACAGGGTGGTCCAGATATAATATATAAGAAATGGTGGGGACAGGGTGGTCCAGATATAATATATAAGAAATGGTGGGGACAGGGTGGTCCAGATATAATATATAAGAAATGGTGGGGACAGGGTGGTCCAGATATAAAATATAAGAAATGGTGGGGACAGGGTGGTCCAGATATAAATAATATAATATATAAGAAATGGTGGGGACAGGGTGGTCCAGATATAACATATAAGAAATGGTGGGGACAGGGTGGTCCAGATATAAAATATAAGAAATGGTGGGGACAGGGTGGTCCAGATATAATATATAAGAAATGGTGGGGACAGGGTGGTCCAGATATAATATATAAGAAATGGTGGGGACAGGGTGGTCCAGATATAAAATATAAGAAATGGTGGGGACAGGGTGGTCAAGATATAATATATAAGAAATGGTGGGGACAGGGTGGTCCAGATATAACATATAAGAAATGGTGGGGACAGGGTGGTCCAGATATAAAATATAAGAAATGGTGGGGACAGGGTGGTCAAGATATAATATATAAGAAATGGTGGGGACAGGGTGGTCCAGATATAATATATAAGAAATGGTGGGGACAGGGTGGTCCAGATATAATAAATAAGAAATGGTGGGGACAGGGTGGTCCAGATATAATATATAAGAAATGGTGGGGACAGAGTGGTCCAGATATCTATTTATATAAAAATCAAAGTATGTATGTATGTCCCTTATAGCTGACTAAACCATTCATCCGATCGCCATGAAACTTTTGGAGACTTTTGAGTACGCTCCTAGGATGGTCACTGGCTACTTTTTTTTTCAAAATTTAACACTCATGGGGCGCCGGGGGGCATATAAAATGATTTTTTTTCTTATATGAGCTATATAAAAATTAGTTTAAGCGTTGGCTATTAGGTAAATTGATAGATCTTAACCAAACTTTGTATATTACAACTTGGTAGCCAATATAGAAATACTATAGGGACTAATTTCCTAATGTCGATTTCTTCGGGACTGGGGGCCCAAAATGTCTTTTTCCATAAACGTTTAATATTTTATTCCCCATTCAATTATCAAAGATCTTGAGAAATATAGATAAATATATCCACAATGAAATTGATTGAAATAAACAGGCGTTTTGAACTTGACATCTTGCACTAAATGGGCCCTGGGGCCCTTAATGTCGTTTTTTGCTTTTATGAGCTATATAAAAATTAGTTTATGCGTTAACTATTGAGTAAATGAATGGATCTTAACCAAACTTTGTATATAAAAACTTGGTAGCCCATATTAAAATAATAAAAGGCACTGCACTTCTAATTTTTAATTATTCAGGGCCGGGGGCCCCAAATGTATTTTTTCGTATATGTTTGAGATATTATTTCCCATTCTATTTTTAATGATCTTAAGAAATATATCAATGATGAGACTGAATTAAAATGAACAGCATTTTGAAATTTACATCTTACATCTTATGGGCCGGGGGCCCCAAATGTCTTTTCTTGTGTATACTCTAAGATATTATTTCCCACTCAGTTTTTAACGATCTTGAGATATATATCCATGATTAAAATGAATTTAAATGAAAATGTTTTCAAAATGTACATCTTCAATTGAATGGGCCTGGGGGCCCCTTAATGTATTTTTCCTTATATATATATATATATATATATATATATATATATAAATTAGTTAAGTTGTTAGTTAATGAGAAAATAACTGGATTTTGACCAAACGTGGTATATAAAAACTTAAAAGCCTATATTAAATTACTATAGGGCACTGATCTCCTAATGTCCATTTCCTCGGGGCTAGGGGCCCTAAATGTGTTTTTACTAAACTTTTAATATTGTATTCCCCATTCAATTTTACACGATATTGAGAAATATAGATACATATATTTATATTTTTGTTATGAAATTGATTGAAATGAACAGATTTTCGAACTTCATATTTTAAACTGATGGGCCTGGTGACCCTGAATGTAATTTATTTTTTATCTCTATATATTCCTTTTGACTTTTTGCAACGCACGACGGGTCTGCTAGTAACATATAGGAAATGGTGGGGACAGGGTGGTCCAGATATAACATATTATACGGAATCCTGTAGACAAGGGCCCCAGATAAAACATATGAAATAGTGTGGCCGGGCGCCAAGATATAACATGTGGGAAAGTGTTGATAGAGGGCCCAGATATAACATGTGGGAAAGTGTTGATAGAGGGCCCAGATATAACATGTGGGAAAGTGTGGATAGAGGGCCCAGATATAAAATGTGGGAAAGTGTGGATAGATGACCCAGATATAACATGTGGGAAAGTGTGGATAGAGGGCCCAGATCTAACATGTGGGAAAGTGTGGATAGAGGGCCCAGATATAACATGTGGGAAAGTGTGGATAGATGGCCCAGATATAACATGTGGGAAAGTGTGGATAGAGGGTCCAGATATAACATGTGGGAAAGTGTGGATAGATGGCCCAGATATAACATGTGGGAAAGTGTGGATAGATGGCCCAGATATAACATGTGGGAAAGTGTGGATAGAGGGTCCAGATATAACATGTGGGAAAGTGTGGATAGAGGGTCCAGATATAACATGTGGGAAAGTGTGGATAGAGGGTCCAGATAAGCTTTATTTATTTTTGGTATCCGATTTTTTGAGGGTAAGTAGGTTGTGCATATCCTTGAAGTATATGTAAGTGTGAATGAGTGCTTGTAGCAATATGCGGTATGTGTTCGTTTTTTAAACTGTGTGTACAAATCTGATTGTCTGTAATTGTACGATATACACACAGATTGATACCAAGAAGTCTAATTCATGTCTGTCTCAGTGTCAGTTAATGAGCCACTCTATAAACAATTTCTTACAACTTTGCTGGAAATTTAAAAAAGACTATTTTTTTCTCATCCCAGGATAGGCAAACATTTCGCAGAATAGTATTGAAAACAGCTTTTAATAAACGGAAAAGATATGAGAAGTTAATTGAAGGCTGCTCCATGCTGAAATCTCTAGATGTAAGTACCTGACCTAATGTGTACCTGACCTAATGTGTACCTGACCTAATGTGTACCTGACCTAATGTGTACCTGACCTAAAGTGTACCTGACCTAATGTGTACCTGACCTAATGTGTACCTGACCTAATGTGTACCTGACCTAATGTGTACCTAACCTAATGTGTACCTGACCTAATGTGTACCTGACCTAATGTGTACCTGACCTAATGTGTACCTGATCTAATGTGTACCTGACCTAATGTGTACCTGACCTAATGTGTACCTGACCTAATGTGTACCTGACCTAATGTGTACCTGAACTAATGTGTACCTGACTTTTAAAATCTCTAGATGTAAGTACCTGACCTAATGTGTATCTGAATTTTAAAATCTCTTGGTGTAAGTACCTGGCCTAATGTGTACCTGGCCTAATGTGTACCTAACTTTTAAAGATGAATACCTAAGTTGACTCGACTAACTGACGTTTATTTTTATACCACAATTTTATGAAGATGCTTTTACTCCTGAAATCTTGCTTGCCCTCATGACCCGTGTATAAAAGATGAAAAGTTAAGGGGAATGCGTTTATCAGCTGTAAGTGACGTGAGCAGCCTAAAGTAACATGGCGTCATGTTCAAGCTATTATAAATAGACAAGCACATCTGTAGTGTGGCTGTCGAGAGACCACGAGAGACCACGCATGTCACTGCTAGATTTGAGGCGGTGTATCGTGCATTTCCTAAGCCGGAGATGGCCAACCTATGGTACACGGTGATGGCCAACCTATGGCACACGGTGATGGCCAACCGATGGCACACGGTGATGGCCAACCTATGGCACACGGTGATGGCCAACCTATGGCACACGGTGATGGCCAACCTATGGCACATGGTGATGGCCAACCTATGGCACACGGTGATGGCCAACCTATGGCACACGGTGATGGCTAACCTATGGTACACGGTGATGGCCAACCGATGGCACACGGCGATGGCCAACCGATGGCACACGGTGATGGCCAACCTATGGCACACGGTGATGGCCAACCGATGGCACACGGCGATGGCCAACCGATGGCACACGGTGATGGCCAACCTATGGTACACGGTGATGGCCAACCTATGGCACACGGTGATGGCCAACCGATGGCACACGGTGATGGCCAACCTATGGCACACGGTGATGGCCAACCTATGGCACACGGTGATGGCCAACATATGGCACACGGTGATGGCCAACCTATGGCACACGGTGATGGCCAACATATGGCACACGGTGATGGCCAACCTATGGCACATGATGATGGCCAACCTATGGCACACGGTGATGGCCAACCTATGGCACACGGTGATGGCCAACATATGGCACACGGTGATGGCCAACCGATGGCACATGGTGATGGCCAACCTATGGCACACGGTGATGGCCAACCGATGGCACACGGTGATGGCCAACCTATGGCACATGGTGATGGCCAACCGATGGCACACGGTGATGGCCAACCTATGGTACACGGTGATGGCCAACCTATGGCACACGGTGATGGCCAACCGATGGCACACGGTGATGGCCAACCTATGGCACACGTTGATGGCCAACCTATGGCACATGGTGATGGCCAACCTATGGCACACGGTGATGGCCAACCTATGGCACATGGTGATGGCCAACCTATGGCACACGGTGATGGCCAACCTATGGCACGCGGTGATGGCCAACATATGACACACGTGCCACAGACGGCACACAACTAAATTATAACTTACTTAACCAAACCACTTTGCTGGCTCTTTGAGTTGGCACTTGGCTATACATGTATATAAAAGTAGGTTTTGATTGAATTTTGGGCTCGCAGCCCCAAAAAGGTTCGCCATCACTGTACTAAGCCAATTCACATTAGACCTGATTGAGTAGATTCAATGGACTACAAGCTTATGTGACAGCCTACATCTGAGGTGACAAACCGAAAAGTCTCACGCCTCAAAGATAAAAAAAAATTCAATAAACCGGTTATGTACCACATGTCATTACATTTTATGCTACCATTGAGATTATGTGACACAAGTCATTATATCTTATACTACCATTGAGATTATGTGACACAAGTCATTACATCTTATACTAACATTGAGATTATGTGACACAAGTCATTACATCTTATACTAACATTGAGATTATGTGACACAAGTCATTACATCTTATACTAACATTGAGATTATGTGACACAAGTCATTACATCTTATACTAACATTGAGATTATGTGACACAAGTCATTATATCTTATACTAACATTGAGATTATGTGACACAAGTCATTACATCTTATACTAACATTGAGATTATGTGACACAAGTCATTACATCTTATACTAACATTGAGATTATGTGACACAAGTCATTACATCGTATACTAACATTGAGATTATGTGACACATGTCATTACATCTTATACTAACATTGAGATTATGTGACACATGTCATTACATCTTATACTAACATTGAGATTACTCCTGTCAAGTTTTGGTTAATAGCTCGACAACCTGCTCCACCTGGCGGACAACCTGCTCCACCTGGCGGACAATGCAATACAACATTAACCGAGCGTAGAGCTTGTTCCACACCCCTTCCAAGCTATATTTAGTTCGAACACGAAGTCATCAAGTGCGCTACTGCTTCGGGGGCTAGGTTGCAATGCCGGCAGTTCGAGTCCCAGTTGTGGTCTAGCCCTTTCAAGTATGAGTTTGTTGGGCCGTGATGTTCTCATTTGTGTCACAATATTCTGGTCATGGTGGCTCAGTTTCCACCATAGATAGCTTCAGCTCTAGGCGTGGGCATGTTGGCGTATACATGTCTGACAGCCGTGATGTCTGCCGGTCTGCCCATTCCTTACACTAAAATATAAAATAAAAATACTATGATGTATACGAGTGTTGTCTTAAAGTCATTAAATAAATAGATTTAACTGCAATGTGGAAACAGTATTAAATGCAAATGTTGTTTTTTAAAATTGTTGAAAGAAAAGGGGTCACTACTTGTGTTAACAGCGAACAACTAATATCTTATTGAGACCCTCACTGATATTAATTGGACATTCTATCTCACTATGACCAATGTTCCCTCACTGAGATTAATTGGACATTCTATCTCACTATGACCAATGTTCCCTCACTGAGATTAATTGGACATTCTATCTCACTATGACCAATGTTCCCTCACTGATATTAATTGGACATTCTATCTCACTATGACCAATGTTCCCTCACTGAGATTAATTGGACATTCTATCTCACTATGACCAATGTTCCCTCACTGATATTAATTGGGCATTCTATCTCAGTTATTATATCAGTTTCTAGACTAGGGCACATTCACTCAGTTATTATATCAGTTTCTAGACTAGGGCACATTCACTCAGTTATTATATCAGTTTCTAGACTAGGGCACATTCACTCAGTTATTATATCAGTTTCTAGACTAGGTAGCGTACATTAACTAAGGAAGTGCGTGAGTTTCACGACTAGACACTTATCACTAAGTGTATGATTCCTGTGTTCAAGGTCGTTTGTAGACAGGCTTATTAGCTTGACTGACTCGTTTGTAGACAGGTTTATTAGCTTGACTGACTCGTTTGTAGACAGGTTTATTCGCTTGACTGACTCGTTTGTAGACAGGTTTATTAGCTTGACTGACTCGTTTGTAGACATGTTTATTAGCTTGACTGACTCGTTTGTAGACAGGTTTATTAGCTTGACTGACTCGTTTGTAGACAGGTTTATTAGCTTGACTGACTCGTTTGTAGACAGGTTTATTAGCTTGACTGACTCGTTTGTAGACAGGTTTATTAGCTTGACTGACTCGTTTGTAGACAGGTTTATTAGCTTGACTGACTCGTTTGTAGACAGGTTTATTAGCTTGACTGACTCGTTTGTAGACAGGTTTATTAGCTTGACTGACTCGTTTGTAGACAGGTTTATTAGCTTGACTGACTCGTTTGTAGACAGGTTTATTCGCTTGACTGACTCGTTTGTAGACAGGTTTATTAGCTTGACTGACTCGTTTGTAGACAGGTTTATTAGCTTGACTGACTCGTTTGTAGACAGGTTTATTAGCTTGACTGACTCGTTTGTAGACAGGTTTATTAGCTTGACTGACTCGTTTGTAGACAGGTTTATTAGCTTGACTGACGCTCTCAGCACATTGGACATATCTACAATCAACACCCCATGGCACAGTGGTCTCCCTTCTCCAGCTACAGTAGCAATATGCTTGGAAGCCTCCCTCCCCTAGCTATAGTAGCCATATAGTTTGCAGCCTCACTCCCCCCGCTATAGTAGCCATATAGCTGGCAGCCTCACTCCCCCCGCTATACTAGCCATATAGCTGGCAGCCTCCCTCCCCCAACTATAGTAGCCATATAGCTGACAGCCTTCCTCCCCCAGCTATACTAGCCATATAGCTGGCAGCCTCCCTCCCCCAACTATAGTAGCCATATAGCTGGCAGCCTCCCTCCCCCAGCTATACTAGCCATATAGTTTGCAGCCTCCCTCCCCCAGCTATAGTAGCCATATAGCTGGCAGCCTCCCTCCCCCAGCTATAGTAGCCATATAGCTGGCAGCCTTCCTCCCCCAGCTATAGTAGCCATATAGCTGACAGCCTCCCTCCCCCAACTATAGTAGCCATATAGCTGGCAGCCTTCCTCTCCCAGCTATAGTAGCCATATAGCTGGCAGCCTCCCTCCCCCAGCTATAGTAGCCATATAGCTGGCAGCCTCCCTCCCCCAGCTATAGTAGCCATATAGCTGGCAGCCTTCATCCCCCAGCTATACTAGCCATATAGCTGGCAGCCTACCTCCCAAGCTATAGAAGCCATATAGTTTGCAGCCTCCCTCCCCCAGCTATAGTAGCCATATAGCTGGCAGCCTCCCTCCCCCAGCTATAGTAGCCATATAGCTGGCAGCCTTCCTCCCCCAGCTATAGTAGCCATATAGCTGGCAGCCTACCTCCCAAGCTATAGAAGCCATATAGCTGGCAGCCTACCTCCCAAGCTATAGAAGCCATATAGCTGTCAGCCTCTCTCCCCCAGCTATAGTAGCCATATAGCTGGCAGCGATCCACCCCCAGCTATAGTAGCCATATAACTGGCAGCCTCATCTATTTGAGTTAGCAGTGCTCACCGACACCATCGACCACCGGACCCCCTGATGACAGGCCTGGCCCCAAATGTCAACACGCCCGTGTGTGTCATTAGTAACCCCCGGCCACTCGGGGCGGGTGATGGATGGTCTTCTAACAACCCTTAGCGCAAGTGTTGGGACAGAGACCCCTCCCTTCTCTTGTCTTGGCCAACAAATTACACCACCGGTCAGTTGGTCACCGTACAGCACCATCAGCTAAACTCATTGTTGGCTTGACATGTCAGCAACATTAACTAGGTTTACTTGTTTACATTCACAAATCTCTACAGTTACTTGGGAAATGTTAGTGAGCATGTACAGATCAGTTGTTAGGGAAATGTTAGTGAGCATGTACAGATCAGTTGTTAGGGAAATGTTAGTGAGCATGTACAGATCAGTTGTTAGGGAAATGTTAGTGAGCATGTACAGATCAGTTGTTAGGGAAATGTTAGTGAGCATGTACAGATCAGTTGTTAGGGAAATGTTAGTGAGCATGTACAGATCAGTTGTTAGGGAAATGTTAGTGAGCATGTACAGATCAGTTGTTAGGGAAATGTTAGTGAGCATGTACAGATCAGTTGTTAGGGAAATGTTAGTGAGCATGTACAGATCAGTTGTTAGGGAAATGTTAGTGAGCATGTACAGATCAGTTGTTAGGGAAATGTTACTGAGCATGTACAGATCAGTTGTTAGGGAAATGTTACTGAGCATGTACAGATCAGTTGTTAGGGAAATGTTACTGAGCATGTACAGATCAGTTGTTAGGGAAATGTTACTGAGCATGTACAGATCAGTTGTTAGGGAAATGTTACTGAGCATGTACAGATCAGTTGTTAGGGAAATGTTACTGAGCATGTACAGATCAGTTGTTAGGGAAATGTTACTGAGCATGTACAGATCAGTTGTTAGGGAAATGTTACTGAGCATGTACAGATCAGTTGTTAGGGAAATGTTACTGAGCATGTACAGATCAGTTGTTAGGGAAATGTTAGTGAGCATGTACAGATCAGTTGTTAGGGAAATGTTAGTGAGCATGTACAGATCAGTTGTTAGGGAAATGTTACTGAGCATGTACAGATCAGTTGTTAGGGAAATGTTACTGAGCATGTACAGATCAGTTGTTAGGGAAATGTTACTGAGCATGTACAGATCAGTTGTTAGGGAAATGTTACTGAGCATGTACAGATCAGTTGTTAGGGAAATGTTACTGAGCATGTACAGATCAGTTGTTAGGGAAATGTTACTGAGCATGTACAGATCAGTTGTTAGGGAAATGTTACTGAGCATGTACAGATCAGTTGTTAGGGAAATGTTACTGAGCATGTACAGATCAGTTGTTAGGGAAATGTTACTGAGCATGTACAGATCAGTTGTTAGGGAAATGTTACTGAGCATGTACAGATCAGTTGTTAGGGAAATGTTACTGAGCATGTACAGATCAGTTGTTAGGGAAATGTTACTGAGCATGTACAGATCAGTTGTTAGGGAAATGTTACTGAGCATGTACAGATCAGTTGTTAGGGAAATGTTACTAAGCATGTACAGATCAGTTGTTAGGGAAATGTTACTGAGCATGTACATATCAGTTGTTAGGGAAATGTTACTGAGCCTGTACAGATCAGTTGTTAGGGAAATGTTACTGAGCATGTACAGATCAGTTGTTAGGGAAATGTTACTGAGCATGTACAGATCAGTTGTTAGGGAAATGTTACTGAGCATCTACAGATATTGAATCTGGGAATGATTTGGTTGATTTAGTTATATTCTCACACACGTTCCTACGATATTAAATACACCGGTATATTCATGGGAGTATGATTTATATATTAATGGAACAAGTAATGTCAAGATGTTGTCAGCAGATATATAACTGGTAGTGAGACCAATGTCAAGATGTTGTCATCAGATATATAACCGGTAGTGAGACCAATGTCAGGACGTTGTCATCAGGTATATAACTGGTAGTGAGACCAATGTCAAGATGTTGTCATCAGGTATATAACTGGTGGTGAGACCAATGTCAGGACGTTGTCATCAGGTATATAACTGGTGGTGAGACCAATGTCAGGACGTTGTCATCAGGTATATAACTGGTGGTGAGACCAATGTCAGGACGTTGTCATCAGATATATAACTGGTGGTGAGACCAATGTCAGGACGTTGTCATCAGGTATATAACTGGTGGTGAGACCAATGTCAGGACGTTGTCACCAGTTACAGTACCCCCCCCGCTATTCGTGGGGGCTACGTTTTTTCCTCTCCCGCGAATCCCTAGAATAAAAATGTACACGAATTGTTAATATAGTTTTGAAACGCCTATTTATGTTACTGACATTGTTATCATCAAATTGTTGGCCAGTTAGTGTGAATCTGAACTTATTTTTAAAAAATTATTATTTTTTTTCGTGTGTGTGCTGAGAAGTTAACGAAATTGACGAAATAATTATTTTTTAAACTTTGAGAACAAAACCCGCCAATATGACTAGTATGAGGGGCTACGATAGTGAAACTTTATTGTGTGAAGGTATAGTGTATCTATAGTGGTAAGAAATAAATTGATGGTTGGTTCACACCATCAGTCGGTGTTAATTAGTTAATTGCGCTTTATACATAACTCATTCTCTTTACTAAATACAATATATTCCACATACTTAAATGGCTTAATGTCCTTAGTTTTAAGCATAGTAAGGCATTCCATGCGTTCATCTCATATTTCAGCCCTTCTTATTGCACATACCCCATTTTATGGATGTTATACAGTTGGTATTACCTTTTAAATAGACAAAACTAGGAATGTCTTCAAAATTGTGGGAAACTGATTGGTTCATTTCTGCTGGTAACACGGACCTGCTGGGGTGGGATATGGGAGACATCAGATGATGGGGTCGAATAGGGGGACATTAAATGGTGGGGTGAGATGAGGGACATTAAATGGTGGGGTGAGATGAGGGACATTAAATGGTGGGGTGAGATGAGGGACATTAAATGGTGGGGTTAGATGAGGGACATTAAATGGTGGGGTGAGATGAGGGACATTAAATGGTGGGGTGAGATGAGGGACATTAAATGGTGGGGTGAGATGAGGGACATTAAATGGTGGGGTGAGATGAGGGACATTAAATGGTGGGGTGAGATGAGGGACATTAAATGGTGGGGTGAGATGAGGGACATTAAATGGTGGGGTGAGATGAGGGACATTAAATGATGGGGTGAGATGAGGGACATTAAATGATGGGGTGAGATGAGGGACATTAAATGATGGGGTGAGATGAGGGACATTAAATGATGTGGTGAGATAAGGGACATTAAATGATGGGGTGAGATGAGGAACATTAAATGATGGGGTGAGATGAGGAACATTAAATGATGGGGTGAGATCAGGAACATTAAATGATGGGGTGAGATCAGGAACATTAAATGATGGGGTGAGATAAGGGACATTAAATGATGGGGTGAGATGAGGGACATTAAATGATGGGGTGAGATAAGGGACATTAAATGATGGGGACTAGTAGGGAACTATACGATGAGATGTAGGATAGAAACAGATGATTATGGATTCAGTAAGGTGTATGGTGAGATGTTCTCTGACTTGCGTGCGTGATCAACATCCGACTTGTGTCTGATAGGCCATATAAAAACTCTTCTATTGAGCTAATGGATTGAAAGATATGTCTTTAGATCACGGACAGAGCCCGCTGGCTTGCCATCACACAAACCAAACATGGCCGCAGTGATAAGGCGACACAACAGCACACAGAGATGGGGGAAAATTTGTTAACATGGCCAATAAAAGACCATTCATGGTCCCCTGTATGGGAGCCCCAGAAACTATCTACTTACACCTGAAATACACATGAGACCATGGGATACGTAATGAGACGGGATACACCATGAGACCAGTGGATACACCATGGGATACACCATAAGACCATGGGATACACCATAAGACCAAGGGATACACCATAAGACCATGGGATACACCATGAGACCATGGATACACCATAAGACCATGGGATACACCATGAGACCAGTGGATACACCATGAGACCATGGGATACACCATATGACCAAGGGATACACCATAAGACCATGGGATACACCATAAGACCATGGGATACACCATAAGACCATGGGATACACCATATGACCAAGGGATACACCATAAGACCATGGGATACACCATAAGACCATGGGATACACCATAAGACCATGGGATACACCATGAGACCATGGGATACACCATAAGACCATGGGATACACCATAAGACCATTGGATACAACATAAGACCATGGGATACACCATAAGACCATGGGATACACCATAAGACCATGGGATACACCATGAGACCAGTGGATACACCATGAGACCATGGGATACACCATATAACCAAGGGATACACCATAAAACCATGGGATACACCATAAGACCATGGGATACACCATATGACCAAGGGATACACCATAAGACCATGGGATACACCATAAGACCATGGGATACACCATAAGACCATGGGATACACCATGAGACCATGGGATACACCATAAGACCATAGGATACACCATAAGACCATTGGATACACCATAAGACCATGGGATACACCATAAGACCCAGGGATACACCATGAGACCATGGGATACACCATAAGACCAAGGGATACACCATAAGACCAAGGGATACACCATAAGACCATGGGATACACCATAAGACCAGTGGATACACCATGAGACCATGGGATACACCATGAGACCAGTGGATACACCATGAGACCATGGGATACACCATGAGACCATGGGATACACCATAAGACCATGGGATACACCATGAGACCAAGGGATACACCATGAGACCATGGGATACACCATAAGACCATGGGATACACCATAAGACCATAGGATACACCATGAGACCATGGGATACACCACGAGACCATGGGATACACCACGAGACCATGGGATACACCACGAGACCAGTGGATACACCATGAGACCATGGGATACACCATGAGACCATGGAATACACCATGAGACCAAGGGATACACCATGAGACCATGGGATACACCATGAGACCATGGGATACACCATGAGACCATGGGATACACCATGAGACCATGGGATACACCATGAGACCATGGGATACACCATAAGACCAAGGGATACACCATGAGACCATGGGATACACCATGAGACCATGGGATACACCATGAGACCATGGGATACACCATGAGACCATGGGATACACCATGAGACCATGGGATACACCATGAGACCATGGGATAAACCATGAGACCATATGATACACCATGAGAACATGGGATACACCATGAGACCATGGGATACACCATAAGACCATGGGATACACCATAAGACCATGGGATACACCATGAGACCATGGGATACACCATGAGACCATGGGATACACCATGAGACCAATGGATACACCATGAGACCAATGGATACACCATGAGACCATGGGATACACCATGAGACCAGTGGATACACCATAAGACCATGGGATACACCATAAGACCATGGGATACACCATAAGACCAAGGGATACACCATGAGACCAAGGGATACACCATGAGACCAAGGGATACACCATGAGACCAAGGGATACACCATGAGACCAAGGGATACACCATGAGACCATGGGATACACCATGAGACCATGGAATACACCATGAGACCATGGAATACACCATGAGACCATGGGATACACCATAAGACCATGGGATACACCAAGGTATCATAGGATAAACCACTATCACCTCCTAATAACTGATGGGTATGGCTGCTAGTTTAATGTCTGTGTTGTTGTAGTATAGTGATGTCTTGGTTGATGCCTTTGGTAATAGGGCCCCAACACCTTTCCCTTTAATCGTGACCATAGATCAATTGGAAAGTCTTGTTGGCCACAGGTCAGTAGGAAAGTCTTGTTGGCCACAGGTCAGTAGAAAAGTCTTGTTGGCCACAGGTCAGTAGGAAAGTCTTGTTGGCCACAGGTCAGTAGGAAAGTCTTGTTGGCCACAGGTCAGTAGGTAAGTTTTGTTGGCCACAGGTCAGTAGGTAAGTCTTGTTGGCCACAGGTCAGTAGGTAAGTCTTGTTGGCCACAGGTCAGTAGGTAAGTCTTGTTGGCCACAGGTCAGCACTGAAATGTTGTTTGGACAGGCTGATTTGGCCATAATTTAAGACCAGAATCAGATATAAAAAAACCGCGATGATGTTTTTAAACGCTCATTTAAAATGGCATTTCTCGTGTCTGCCGGGCCAGTTCCCGTGGATCAATACTGTGTCAAACTGGAAATGTTACGGATAGTTTCCCCTTATTTTGATGGTTTCACCTCTAGTATTATAGTTGCTATTTAAATATTATTATAATTAATTTCTCATTATTATTAGATTTTAGTGATTTTGTAATTATTAAGTTTTAATTATTAAGGTTGTTAATTTCATTATGTATTATTATTTTGGCAGCATTATTATCTGGCTTTTAGAAATATTAAAGTGTAAGATGTTTAAGAGGGTTGCCTTACTGAAATAATCCTATATTAAGTTTCAAATTTCCATCTCCGTCTTAGAGATTATCTGAGATATTGGTAGCAATATCAGTAACTTTCTTGTGAAAACTTTGAGGTAGAATGTCCTAGAAGAATTGTCAGCTATTCGCAGGGGTGGTGGTGGTAATGTCCAATAGTATTTTGTGTTGTTGACTCGAGACATTTTAGGTGCACCAATTGTAGACCTCTTGTGTGCCTGATACATCACCCACTCCCCCCTTTTTGTTTAGTTTTAAAGCCTGGTCTCTAAACATCCTATTGTATTTTGATTGTTTTCAATTCTTTCAAGGTTGCCAGTGGTTAAAAGTTCTTTCTCGGTTTGGGGGGGGGGACTAAATTGAGACCCATCACAATAGCTGAACTAACTTCACCATAATCTATATAAACTGACCCCACCACAATCCTGATAAACTGACCCCACCACAATCCTGATAAACTGACCCCACCACAATCCTGATAAACTGACCCCACCACAATCCTGATAAACTGACCCCACCACAATCCTGATAAACTGACCCCACCACAATCCTGATAAACTGACCCCACCACAATCCTGATAAACTAACCCCACCACAATCCTGATAAACTGACCCCACCACAATCCTGATAAACTGACCCCACCACAATCCTGATAAACTAACCCCACCACAATCCTGATAAACTGACCCCACCACAATCCTGATAAACTGACCCCACCACAATCCTGATAAACTGACCCTACCACAATCCTGATAAACTGACCCCACCACAATCCATCAAAACCGACCCCACCACAATCCTGATAAACTAACCCCACCACAATCCTGATAAACTGACCCCACCACAATCCTGATAAACTGACCCCACCACAATCCTGATAAACTGACCCCACCACAATCCTGATAAACTGACCCCACCACAATCCTGATAAACTGACCCCACCACAATCCTGATAAACTGACCCCACCACAATCCTGATAAACTGACCCCACCACAATCCTGATAAACTGACCCCACCACAATCCTGATAAACTAACCCCACCACAATCCTGATAAACTGACCCCACCACAATCCTGATAAACTGACCCCACCACAATCCTGATAAACTAACCCCACCACAATCCTGATAAACTGACCCCACCACAATCCTGATAAACTGACCCCACCACAATCCTGATAAACTGACCCTACCACAATCCTGATAAACTGACCCCACCACAATCCATCAAAACCGACCCCACCACAATCCTGATAAACTAACCCCACCACAATCCTGATAAACTGACCCCACCACAATCCTGATAAACTGACCCCACCACAATCCTGATAAACTGACCCCACCACAATCCTGATAAACTGACATCACATCAAAATATGACATTTAAAAGGAAAACAACGGGAAAAGGATTAGAGAGAGATTGAAGTGGGATTAGAGATAGATTGAAGTGGGATTAGAGATAGATTGAAGTGGGATTAGAGATAGATTGAAGTGGGATTAGAGATAGATTGAAGTGGGATTAGAGATAGATTGAAGTGGGATTAGAGAGCGGTCTTAAAGAAAACATTTGATTGATTTTTATCTCTTATATGATGGACGAGGTATTTGGATTAACGTCTATTTCAGATAGTCTACTAACTTAGAAACCTTGTCCTTGGTCTACAAGTGGAAATGTATATCACGGCTATGGATGGATATGTAGGATAAGTGTCCAAATGATTAATTTATCTAATTCAGAATCGAGCTTTTTCACCCCCACAGCTAAGCTCTTGGAGAAAAACCCTTTAGTTTAGTTACAGGGGCGTGAATAGTTATCTCCTGGGCTGTCGTCATTTTTACCGCCCGCTCCCTTTGAAGGGGCGCCCTCCGTTATAAAGATAAAAGTGGCACCCTGGTGGACTTGCGCCCCTCCCTTCCACCTCCAGTGTTGATTCCTTCTGTCGTTCCTCCGGCTTCTACCAAAACTTGTCCACTAGTCAATTCATTCCACAGTGGGACGCCTTAATGGACATAGTAAACCATCGTTTAAGATAGTCCAGGCAGTCAGTGAGACTTGATTTCTCCTAAAGTATACTTTCTGTCCGGGCAGTCAGTGAGACTTGATTTCTCCTAAAGTATACTTTCTGTCCAGGCAGTCAGTGAGACTTGATTTCTCCTAAAGTATACTTTCTATCCGGGCAGTCAGTGAGATTTGATTTCTCCTAAAGTATACTTTCTGTCCGGGCAGTCGATGAGACTTGATTTCTCCTAAAATATACTTTCTGTCCAGGCAGTCAGTGAGACTTGATTTCTCCTAAAGTATACTTTCTATCCGGGCAGTCAGTGAGATTTGATTTCTCCTAAAGTATACTTTCTGTCCAGGCAGTCAGTGAGACTTGATTTCTCCTAAAGTATACTTTCTGTCCGGGCAGTCGGTGAGACTTGATTTCTCCTAAAGTATACTTTCTGTCCAGGCAGTCAGTGAGATTTGTTTTCGCCTAAAGTATAATTTCGGTCCAGGCAGTCAGTGAGACTTGATTTCTCCAACTTTGACCACTATAACTCCATGGCTAACTTTGACCACTATAACTCCATGGCTAACTTTGACCACTATAACTCCATGGCTAACTTTGACCACTGTAACTCCATGGCTAACTTGTTTGGGTGAGTCGCCCCCCCCCCACCCCCACGAAGCCCAACTGTCCACACACACGCCATGACCACATCGGATGCCTCCTTGAATCTAATGAGAGAAGGTCTCTGTCGCTCTTATTGGCTTGATGTTTTCTTGTCAACTCTCGGGCTACAAACTCATTCATAAACTTATTGACCTAGGAAGACACATAAGAGGGAGACAGTGAGACAAACAGGGAGGCGGCGAGACAAAGAGGGAGGCAGCGAGACAAACAGGGAGGATGCGAGACAAAGAGGGAGGCAGCTAGACAAAGAGGGAGGCAGCGAGACAAACAGGGCAGCAGCGAGACAAACAGGGAGGCAGCGAGACAAACAGGGAAGCAGCGAGACAAACAGGGAGGCAGCGAGACAAACGGAGAGGAAGCGAGACAAAGAGGGAGGCAGCAAGACAAACGGGGAGAGAGAGGGTGCTCGAAATTTTCTTTAGGAACACATAGATAAGAGGACGAGAGTTTGTGAAAATAAATGGAAGAGAGAGCTTGGAAGCCGACTTGCTCTTATACCAAATAAAGATGAGGGGGAGCGTGGAAACCAACTTTCTCTTCTACTAAATAAAGATGTAAGAGAGAATGAGGGAGAAAGAGAGACCTTGGAAACCCAATTTCTTTTAACACAAAAAAAAAGATGTAAGAGAGAGAGAGAGAGCCATAGAGCTGGGAAACCTACCTACTCTTCTAACAAACATCTTTCAAGATTTCAAAGCGTTCTCTTTCCCCTCTTTTAAAAAATGTTGTTATTGTTATTTGAAGGCATTTTCTATGATCTCGGATGGTTCCATTAGAGGATGACTCTGTTGTCATGGTGACCGGTTCAATTCGACAGTTTAGCTAATGTCACTCATCAATCTTGTATATTCCCAAAATGTGCTGTTGTTAACATAGTCCGGGTTTTGTACTATTCATTTTGTTTTCTACTGATTTGAATGTCAACTGTTTTTGTTTCTCTGTTTGGTTTGTGTTTGTCTAAGTGTGTGTAACATGTTGGTTTGTGTTTGTCAAAGTGTGTGTAACAGTAACATGTTGGTTTGTGTTTGTCAAAGTGTGTGTAACATGTTGGTTTGTGTTTGTCAAAGTGTGTGCAACATGTTGGTTTGTGTTTAGCCTTGGGCTGCCCTGGTTATAATGGGGGAGAGTGTCATAGTCATACTTGCTAGGCATTACATCTGTTCATGTGATTTAGCTGTATAAGTTGTATGACATTTGTTAGGTGACATGTATAAGTTGTGAATTTGTTGTGACCTTTACAAGTTGTGACATTTGTTGTGTTACATTTATAAGTTGTGACATTTGTTTTGTGATATGTATAAGTCATGACATTTGCTGTGTTACATGTATAAGTTGTGACATTTGTTGTGTGACATTGTGTGTTAACGGTATGGTTCTAATTTTTAAAAAATATTTACAGACAAGACTATATGTTGACAAATTACAAGCCATCCTTATGACACAATACAAACCATATTGATAGCCCAATACAAGCCATTAGTTTAACTATCTAAGCCTGATTTTTCACTCATGACCTTTCTGCAATTACACTTATATAAATAATAAACTATATATTTTTACATCAAAGGACTAATTAAGACAGTATAACACAGAGAGATACTTAAGTTTGACAATTTTTACCAAGCCAAATGCTTCTCTTTTTAAATCCTTAATATTAACTCATGGTGTCTGCTTGCTTGCTTGCGCCCTTGCCGCCAAAACTTTGGATCGAATTTTAACACACTTTCTCGTAAGCTAGCGAGCTGAAATTTTGCAGGCAGTTTCATGCCGATGATAAAAAGATGTATCAAAATTTCAGATTGATCGCATGTACAGTAATTAAATTATTGATTTTTTAGATTATTTTATTTATTCCTATGTATCATGTTATTTTTTGAGATAGAGTGTCGCGGTGCGTATTATATTGAACAACCTTTCTGTTGCGCAATAAGGTGTGTATTTTATTGACAACACTTTTTATAAACATATTCCTGATCGGTGCACATTATATTAAACATGTTTTACGACACAACTACAATTTTGTATTTTTGAATGGTCTTGCGCTGCGTATTATAATGAACATTCTTTTAGTTACTTCTCGTACATAAAGGATTTATAGTCAAAAACTTGTTTTTTACGGGTTTAAAAAAAATTAGAAACAAGAACTCTGTAGAGAAAAAAACAACTTGCTAACTGGCTGCAATGTAAAGAATTCCCATGAATAAAGACTAAACATGCATTCAGTTAGCAAACTTTTCAAGAATCACATCACTTACTATTTGTCCCTGAATTATATAATATTATAATGGTCCATTTTATCTGAGTTACTGAGAGTAGTTGACTAACAGTGCATTGAAACCATAGTTCATTGAACTCAAATAAGGGTCAAGGTCAAATAAGAATTCAGGACCTTCCTAACCCTACAGCCAAAATTTGAACTTTTTAAAACATTTTTGTCATTTCAGATGTATGAACGTATGAATGTTTGTGATGCCCTAACTTCCCAGGCATTCGCTGATGGGCAAAGGATCATTACTCAAGTAAGTTTTTGTTTATCAATCCAAGAAATCTTGCACTTTGTGGCCAGTAAAAATGTTGCTACATTTGAACGTTACAGTTAATTAGGCAAGACTCCAACTTGATTCTCTTCAGTGGACATGGTGAAACCTTGTCAATCTAAAGTTATGTCTAAAGTTATTACATGGTCAAACTTTGTCAATCTAAAGTTATGTCTAAAGTTATTACATGGTCAAACCTTGTCAATCTAAAGTTATGTCTAAAGTTATTACATGGTCAAACTTTGTCAATCTAAAGTTATGTCTAAGTGAACATGGTGAAACCTTGTCAATCTTAAGTTCATTGGCTACCTATACAAGCCCGAATTGATTACAAACTGGCCGTTCTCTGTCACAACTTCTTTTCTGACTCATGGCCTTCCTATCTTACTGAAATTTTGTCGGTCTATTCACCCACTCGCCAGCTACGCTTTTCTGCGGACACACCCATTCTCTCTGTCAAAAACATTTGGCGAAAGGTCGTTCTCTTTTTGTGCAGCCAAACAATGGAATACTCTACCATTACACATCCGTAGTATTCAAACAACCAAGTCCTTCAAGACTGCACTTAAGACACATCTTTTCAAAATTTATTTTCCAAATTAATGAAACAACAATTATTTTAATGATTAACGTTGCTTTTTTGTTTAAGTACTGTAATTAATGTAGTTGTTATGGTATGAATGCTATTTTATTACTTATATGTATGTTAACACCTTCATGTAAAGCACTGTGAGCCCAGTTCCTTACTGGGATACAGCGCTATATAAATTATCAATTTATTATTATTATTAAGTTACATTATGTCTAAAGTTATTACACTGTGAAACATTGTCAATCTAAAGTTGTGTCTAAAGTTATTACTTCTGAATATTAGACTATTTTGACTACAAAGTTACGGAATCTTTTTATTATATGCTATTTAAAGGGCATCATCAAGATAGAACAATAGTACTTTAAGACATAGTTCTTGACTGGGACTTAACTCTAAAGATAGAACAATTGTACTTTAACACAGAGTTCTGTACTAGGACTTAGCATCTTGGCTGTGGCGGTCAAAAATAAGGGAGGTAATGTGTCTGAGTTTTCTCCAAGTAAATCTTCAAATGATATTTGAGCAAAATCTGCTCAGTCATAGCAGTCATTTCTAGAACTAGAGGATGGACCTTTACCATCATGACTGGCTCTGATCATCGGTTAGACTTAAACCATTATGACTTAAGGCGCTAACCATCTCATAGACTTAAACCATCTTGACTTAAGGCGCTAACAATCTCATAGACTTCACATAGCCTCAACCAGACCTTGACAAACCAGACTTTGACCCAATCAAATGCTTTGGTTAACCTTGTGAAGAGAATGACTTGTATTGAGTTATCTACCCATGCTAGTGACATGAACCTTGTGAAGAGAATGACTTGTATTGAGTTATCTACCCATGCTATCATCCATAGGGCGAGAAGGCAGACTGCATGTACTTTGTAGAGGAGGGTCAAGTTCGTGTTGCCATGGTCAACAAGGTGAGACTCCCTGTCCCACTTGTCTTCCAACTTTCTCTCTGTGTATCAAATGTGCCAGCTACATTACAACTTTCTCTCTGTGTATCAAATGTGCCACCAACATTTTGGATATTTTTGAATGTTGTCTCACAAGTACAATGTTTCTAAATATAAAAATTTGTTACTTATTGCTAGTGATGGAATCGTATCGGAATATCTGGATTTTTCCAAAGCATCTGGAATCGGTATCTGAGCTGGATAATTCAGACCCGATTCCGATACCAAAACGATTCTTTGCTGATATGAAAAATAAATCAGATCAACAAGAAACAAACAATACAAATGTTACAACCACAACAATAAATAGTCAATTTTCAGCAGCAAGTATTAAAATTAGAATAGAAACATCAAGGTATCTAATAAGGTTGTTAAGACTGCTCGTTTTTGAGGACCAGTTAACCGTTTAAAAAAGACCGGTTAAACCGTCGGTCCTATTTTAACTATGTTATGTGAACCAACAAGAGAACGGATCAAATTTTCACCTCGCGTCGTCGGATTTGACATCAAAACGCCCGTAATGTACCAACGCTAGTGTTCACCTCTCTGCCGCGTTGCCGTCAAAACAGGGAATTTATCAATTAAATTTTTTTTTAAATCGTCTGAACAAAGAAATAAATCGTAATGATATTCAATTTTTAATTTTTATGTAATGAAAGCATTAACGGCATATTATCAAATGTTGTCAAGTCAGTTTGATTTTGCGAACTGGTTAACCGTTAAGAAAAAGCCCATTTTACTGTTCTCTTCGTATTTACCTTTAAATTTGTTAGAACCAACAAGGGAAGGCATCGAATTTTCGCCTCGCTACATCTGTTGGTAACATCACCGCCCACTCCTTACATTACCACCGCGCTGTTACTTCTGGTACTATGACTATGCTTCAGTAACTAAGCGAATAAAAATTTTTAAAAATCGTTCACTAGACGAACTCCTCAAACAGTGATGACTTGTATTTTTATATTATTTATAGACATGAATATTAAGAAAACTCTTTAATGTCACGGTCACTCACATATTGGCTCTGGTATTCTGCCGTAACGCAACAAAAAATTAACTCCTGGTAATAAGCTAATACCGACTAAATGAAGTTACGGTTAACTGGCCCTGATTAAACAGGACCGGTCCTGATCTGAGGACCGGTTAACCGTTGTCAACCTTAGTATCTAACATTTAAACTGATTGCCAACAATGAGAATCCTCTTAGCTGGTGGAAAGCGAACAAAGAAGATCTTCCAAGTTTGTCTCCCCTCTCAAGAAAGTATTTATGTGCTCCACTTTCTTCAGTAGAGAGAGAGAGAGAATTTTTAGTGTTGGTGGCAATATATACTCTCCAAAGAAAAACCGTTTAGAACCAACAACTGGAGAGATGCTTATGTCTTTGCACTATAATTAGCGAGTGCTTCAATTTGACTATGGTTAAATGGATATTATTACTATCAACTGATTGAACTGGATGAAGTTTTACTCATTAAAATGGAATTATTGATAGATGTGTTTATATAAAACCTTTCCAATACATTGTTATCTAGCATATTGTAAAGCTTCAATAGCAAGTTAATAAAATTTTATAATCAATTCACAACTTTTATATTACCGTATATACTCGTTCTATAGCCCGTTCGTTCATAAGCCGACCCCCCAACTTTTGGAAGAGAAAAGTATTCAAAGTGTATAACCCGCTCGCAAGCCGACCCCCCCAAAAATAATAGGACAGCTTAAACAAAATGGTACACATTTTTTTTTAACTACAGGATAAATCGGTCATTATGATTGTTTACTTTGTACTGCCTATCTTTGTCTTTGTGCTCTTTTTTAGGATAGAGTTACCGGTATTTTAAAAAAAAATTTTTTTGGTAAACAGTGAAGAAAGCGCGTACATTAAAATTTGTTGTTGAAAACAAAATTTGTTAAACAATTTATTTAACGTTCACAAAAATAAATAAATGATTAAATAAGGTAAGTGCAGATGTTTAATACTGTAATATATTTTAGCTTCTGGTAGAGCAGTCGAATCTTGTAGAATGTAGAAAAGGACCTTGATGATCTACAATAACAACACCGATATTCAATATCCATGCAGAAATATGTTAATGACCCGCTCGTAAGCCGACCCCCCCAACTTTTTCCCCTAGACTTTGTCCAAAGAAGGTTGGCTTGCAAACGAATATATACGGTAATTAAATTTGTTAATACCTGGGCACAGTAATACTTATATATAATAATGGCCAGGAATCGGAATCGTATCGGGAATCGGGATAATTGGGTAGAATTGGAATCGTTAAAAATTTTGGTATTGTCCCATCACTACTTATTGCTGGATCTTCTGCAGTATGAACATTATCAGTATTTCGGTTGCCGAAAATTAATAGACCGAAATGACATAAGTCATGTCAATGGACTAAAAGTACATTGAGTCTGTCCAAATCATTGAATATTTAAAACTTTCAACAGCAATGTAAACAAATATTTATTATTAAAAAAAGAAGGATTCATCTCCATGATAAAACAATCTTAACCAATAATAATTGTTTTATAATAATTAACACACTTTTTATTTAAAATTGTTCATTTATTTTCATTCAATATTGAGCTATCTTCAAGCTCCAAATAACAATCAACTCATGCTGCAGTTGCAATACTTTGTAAAATTATTAAATAAGTTCTAGCTGAAAAAACATTTTTTAACATTATCAAATAAGTTATAGCTTTAAAAAATCCTTTTACAAAAGAAGAAAAAACACACCACAATATTATAGAATTGAGAAACTTGATTTGAGCATTAGTTTTGATGAAGTTATAAAGAGAAAATGGCTGTTCCAAAACCATATTAAAGGAAAGGGCCTTCTATAAATAGCATCGGTTTGATTAATGGGTGAAGCTATGTCATAATGTCATAAAAGATTGAGCTTGGTCTGTAGACAAGATAGAAAAGACCTAAACAAACAAAGCTCTGATTTTGTAGGATAGACAAGGAAAGGGAAAAAAAAAGATTTAGAAATGAAAGATAACTGGTTTTAACCACAAATATATTTTAAAGGCCTTTGTCTTTAATTTTAATTAATTTTTTGTTTATGCTCCACTTTTTCAGCCTGGTGGGGTAAGATGTGATTGCCAGTTAAAATATTTTGGAATATTTTTATGATTTTTTTTTGAGTTCTAACATTTAAATTATCTTGACTAACATGTGTTTTTTTAGTTTGTTATTTGAATGTATTTTTGTCTACTCATTGCAGTGCATTTTATTGTTTAGTTTCAGGCTTTTCATTATTCATAACCTGCACTACATTAAGCTCTGATTGTGTGTGCCTAGGTTGAGCTCATTATCTACATTATTTCAACCTTTTCTTTACTCAGTGATTTGACAAATGAATGCAAACTAAATATTAGCTTTTCTATAATATCTCTCCAATTGTAGTACATAGAGGGTTCAATCAATGATTTTTTTTTGGACAATTAATTTTTTGTACAAGGGAGGTAAATTAACTCTGAAGAAATTGTCTCTTGTACAAGGGAGGGAATTTAATGCTGCTTAAATAGTTTCTTGTAGGAGGGTTTGAAAAGGATCAATTAATGCTGCCTCAATATTGATGGTGGGTTTCAAAGCTCCAGGTGATAGCTGCACTACTTTAAATGACAGGAGCCAGCAGCAAGCATGTTGTCAACTACACACTGTATGTAGTTGATGTTTGAGCTCTTCTACTGGTCGCTTTAATGCTGCTTATCTATGGACACAGGTATCCTGCACTAGATGCTAATGATCCAATTTCATATCCTCTTGTAATGGAATCATGCTATAAATAGATATAAAATAATCTTTGCTGTTTCATAGCAATATACTTCAAGAGCTTTTTTTCTTCTTCCAAATAATATTGAATTTATCTTATACTTATAGCAAACTTGACAAGTGACTGAGTATCTATTTAATTACCTCAACAGTTGCTTGAGTCATGCAGTGGACTCTCATGTTATACAAAGCTCCTTTGAAGTTATCTTTAGTTGATGCTTTTACCTTCCACATAAACATTCTAATGCACTCTGGGAATGTACCAAAATACACTTAAGTTGTAAAAATTAATTTTCATGTTACAAAAATGATGTAGCTTGCAAGTTTCTCTATTGACAGAAGCAGAGATAATATAAAATATTTTTATCCTACATTTTAGAATACAGAGAATAATTTTAAAAAATGGATCATTTATATTATATTTTAACAGAGAACATTTAATATCTCCTAATCCTGGACATGATCATAGATCTGAGAATAAGGTCCCGACAGCATAACAACAACCATAAAGATAACATCAGATAGGATTATTCTAGTCATCAAAATACATTGAAATGTTCAACAAACATTATTTTTACATATTCATTTTAAGCACAAATGTTAATTTATCATCTTAAATGAAAAAGTTAATTTATATAAATATAAAAATATATTATAATTTTACAATAGCCATCATTATAAACACAAGATTTTATATTATTGTAACACAAGACAACTTAAAGATTTTATCTTATTGTAACACAAGACAACTTAAAGATTTTATCTTATTGTAACACAAGACAACTTAAAGATTTTATCTTATTGTAACACAAGACAACTTTAAGATTTTATCTTATTGTAACAAGACAACTTAAAGATTTTATCTTATTGTAAAAATCTCCCCCACCCTTTTTTTTTAAACAAAAATTAAATTAACAATAATGGCTTACTTAGTGATCATTTAGTTTTAGATTCCACTAGCAATGGAAAAACTTAATTTGTTTTTTGTTTGAGTTTAGATGTGTTAATTTGTGTGTGTTAAATTTAGTGTAAGGATCATATCAGTAGGCTGTTTTTTAGTTCTCAGCATCATTGTTTACAATGGCATTGAAATCTAGTCATGAATACGTTTAAAGCAACAACATTAGACATTCACTATTAAGATCTTTTTTTCTTTCTTTTTTTCTACCATTTCTAACTGCCACAGTTAAATTATCTCACGGACCAATAAATTATAAATGCTTGTAAATGACCAGGAAAATATATTCAAGACTAGATTGTGTATTGAATGTCAAAGGAAATAAATCTATCAAATAAAAAACTCATTCTGTCAAAAATTGACACCTGAATCATATTAGCATGGAATTGAAATGATCATAATTTTATTTTAAAACTATAACTTCTATTTCTATAACATTCTAATTGTCTTGATTGGCCTCTATTACTTCTATTTCTAGACCTATATGATGTAGCTGATAGAACTGACAGATGACCTACATGATGTAGCTGATAGAACTGACAGATGACCTACTTGATGTAGCTGATAGAACTGATAGATGACCTATATGATGTAGCTGATAGAACTGACAGATGACCTATATGATGTAGCAGATAGAACTGACAGATGACCTATACGATGTAGCTGTTAGAACTGACAGATGACCTATATGATGTAGCTGATAGAACTGACAGATGACCTACATGATGTAGCTGATAGAACTGACAGATGACCTACATGATGTAGCTCATAGAACTGACAGATGACCTACATGATGTAGCTGATAGAACTGACAGATGACCTACATGATATAGCTGATAGAACTGACAGATGACCTACTTGATGTAGCTGATAGAACTGACAGATGACCTATATGATGTAGCTGATAGAACTGACAGATGACCTACATGATGTAGCTGATAAAACTGACAGATGACCTATATGATGTAGCTGATAGAACTGACAGATGACCTACATGATGTAGCTGATAGAACTGACAGATGACCTTTAGGATGTAGCTGATAGAACTGACAGATGACCTATATGATGTATCTGATAGAACTGACAGATGACCTATCTGATGTAGCTGATAGAACTCAATGAAGACCTATATGATGTAGCTGATAGAACTGACAGATGACCTATCTGATGTAGCTGATAGAACTGACAGATGACCTATCTGATGTAGCTGATAGAACTCAATGAAGACCTATATGATGTAGCTGATAGAACTGACAGATGACCTATATGATGTAGCTGATAGAAATGACAGATGACCTTTTCCAATTATCCTATTTTTATTTCCACAGGCTGACCCTCATGCCACAGCTGAGAAAGAAATCAGTCGCATTGGTCCTAGTGGATACTTTGGAGGTAACACACACATCATTTAACACACGCATCATTTAACACACACATCACTTAGCACACACATCATCATCATTTTACACACACATCATTGAACACACACATCTTTGAACACACACATCATTGAACACACACATCATTGAACACACTCATCATTGAACACACACATCATTTAACACATCATTGAAAACACTTATCATTTAAAAGACACATCATTGAACACACATATCATTTAAAACACACATCATTTAACACACATTATTCTACAACAGACTCATTGCTATTATATTGATGTTAAAATAATAAATGTTAAGTTTAAAAAGTTGTATAATAAATTCAGTAATAAGTTTAAAGCCAAATAATTCACTTTTTGATCTCATTGAGAAAGTAAGGAGACAAAGAAATTTGAAACCAATCAAAGTGATGGAAGTAAGACCACTAAATAAAAGTGACAGAGATAAGACCAATAAATAAAAGTGATAGAGATAAGACCACTAAATAAAAGTGACAGATAAGACCACTAAATAAAAGTGATAGAGATAAGACCACTAAATAAAAGTGACAGAGATAAGACCACTAAATAAAAATGACAGATAAGACCACTAAATAAAAGTGATAGAGATAAGACCACTAAATAAAAGTGACAGAGATAAGACCACTAAATAAAAGTGACAGAGATAAGACCACTAAAATGACTAAATAAAAGTGACAGAGATAAGACCACTAAATAAAAGTGACGGAGATAAGACCACTAAATAAAAGTGACAGAGATAAGACCACTAAATAAAAGTGACAGAGATAAGACCACTAAATAAAAGTGACAGAGATAAGACCACTAAATAAAAGTGACAGAGATAAGACCACTAAATAAAAGTGACAGAGATAAGACCACTAAATAAAAGTGATAGAGATAAGACCACTAAATAAAAGTGAACGAGATAAGACCACTAAATAAAAGTGATAGAGATAAGACCACTAAATAAAAGTGATAGAGATAAGACCACTAAATAAAAGTGACAGAGATAAGACCACTAAATAAAAGTGACAGAGATAAGATCACTAAATAAAAGTGACAGAGATAAGACCACTAAATAAAAGTGATAGAGATAAGACCACTAAATAAAAGTGACAGAGATAAGACCACTAAATAAAAGTGACAGAGATAAGACCACTAAATTAAAGTGACAGAGATAAGACCACTAAATAAAAGTGACAGAGATAAGACCACTAAATAAAAGTGACAGAGATAAGACCACTAAATAAAAGTGATAGAGATAAGACCACTAAATAAAAGTGACAGAGATAAGACCACTAAATAAAAGTGACAGAGATAAGACCAATAAATAAAAGTGACAGAGATAAGACCACTAAATAAAAGTGACAGAGATAAGACCACTAAATAAAAGTGACAGAGATAAGACCACTAAATAAAAGTGACAGAGATAAGACCACTAAATAAAAAGTGACAGAGATAAGACCACTAAATAAAAGTGACAGAGATAAGACCACTAAATAAAAGTGACAGAGATAAGACCACTAAATAAAAGTGACAGATAAGACCACTAAATAAAAGTGACAGAGATAAGACCACTAAATAAAAGTGACAGAGATAAGACCACTAAATAAAAGTGACAGAGATAAGACCACTAAATAAAAGTGACAGAGATAAGACCACTAAATAAAAGTGACAGAGATAAGACCACTAAATAAAAGTGACAGAGATAATACCACTAAATAAAAGTGACTGAGATAAGACCACTAAATAAAAGTGATAGAGATAAGACCACTAAATAAAAGTGACAGAGATAAGACCACTAAATAAAAGTGACAGAGATAAGACCACTAAACACTATGTCTTAAGATGAGTTCCCGCTCTCGCCAATTGATGTGTGGGTGAGTTTGTCTAATGCTGATGACTCATTTACAAAATTTGGCTTGAAATGCTTTCAGTGGTTTATGATTTGTATGTCAATCTGCTGTGGGCTCACACTAGAATACATGTCAGCAGAGCCACTGTGCTGAGTTGGTAACATATTGTTGGCTCTATCTTAAAAAAAGGAAAGTGGCTTTTTACAATCCACCTGATAGCATGTTAGGGACTAAGAGCTGTGCAAATGGAGTTTTGACTTTTGTAAATAAATTGCTAGGATTAGTTGGTGTGCAGGACAAGCAAATGGATGCCTAGCAATTTATGGCTCTTGAATTTTAGGCTGTCTAGCAGTAAAATTGATGTTTGTTTAACTGTTAGATTTTATTTTTTGTTAAATGTTAGTGTTAGAATTTGATGTTTTTTAAATGTTAGAATTTGATTTTTGTTTCCAAAAAGAATGCAACTGTAAAACTCTTTTTTTTGGTTTATTTCCCAGAACTTGCGTTGGTGACCAACAAACCTCGTGCTGCCTCGGTGTATGCCGATGGTCCCGTTAAGTGTGCAGGTAATATATTTTTTGGTCATTAAAATTAAAAACAATTAAATTGTCAAGTCGGGTTTTGGGAGAGGGGAGTCGGCAGTGAGTAGGGTGCTTGCAGGGAGTGAGGTGTTGGCAGGGAGCGAGAGGAGTGTTGACAGGGAGTGGGGTGTTGGCAGGGAGGGAGTGGGGTGTCTGCAAGGAGTGTTGTGTCGGCAGGGAGTGGGGTGTTTGCAGGGAGGGAGTGGGGTGTTTGCAGGGAGGGAGTGGGTTGTCGGCAGGGAGGGAGTGAGGTGTCGGCAGGGAGGGAGTGGGGTGTTGGCAGGGTGGGAGTGGGGTGTTTGCAGGGAGGGAGTGGGATGTTGACAGGGAGGGAGTGGGGTGTCTGCAAGGAGTGTTGTGTCGGCAGGGAGTGGGGTGTTTGCAGGGAGGGAGTGGGGTGTTTGCAGGGAGGGAGTGGGTTGTCGGCAGGGAGGGAGTGGGATGTCGACAGGGAGTGGGGTGTCGGCAGGGAGGGAGTGGGGTGTCGGCAGGGTGGGAGTGGGGTGTCTGCAGGGAGTGGGGTGTTTGCAGGGAGGGAGTGGGATGTTGGCAGGGAGGGAGTGGGGTGCCGGCAGGGAGGGAGTGGGGTGTCGGCGGGGAGGGAGTGGGGTGTCGGCGGGGAGGGAGTGGGGTGTCGGCGGGGAGGGAGTGGGGTGTCGGGGGGGTGGGGTGTCGGCAGGGAGCATGGGTGACCTCTAAAGTTGAGTTAACTTTGATCTTTTAATCAAGCTTTGTGGCTGTCCACTGTTGATTGTTATAAAAGAACACGTCTGACAGCAAGAAGTAGTGACAAGTGTTTCAAACCAGCAGTAGTAGTAGTACTGTACCTAGAGATTTTGTAATGGTGATTCCACTTTTTTATTATTTTCTGATTTCAGTTCTCGATGTGCATGCGTTCGAGCGACTGATGGGTCCCTGTATGGATATCATGAAGAGAAACATAGATAACTACGAGTCCCAGTTGGTGCAGATATTTGGCAACAAGTCCAACATATCAGACCTGCGATGAGAGTCAGCCAAACATTAGTCTTCTCTAATAAAATTGATCAAAGAGTTCTTTAAATCAATATTTACAAAATCTTTTTTTTTAGTAAGGCCCTAAATGTATTTACAAGTTTGATTCGTTGAGGCAAGTTGTGAATGAGATTAAATATGTCACCAACTATTCATTAGGATTGTTTATAGTCAAAGATTCGACATGGTCAACCAAGTTGAGAATGATCTTTAATCACAGGGTAGAACGTGACATATATAGGATAGACCTACCTCAGTGATTTTTTTCATTTAGCAGTGTTCAGAAAACCTGCACTTAAATCAGTATTACATCACATGATTTAAACTAACAAAAAGGACTTCAATTGATGAATTATCTTCAGGTTTCTTGGAATATGATCATGTATTCAGTCATCAAACTTGAATTTCTTCAGCTTGTTCCCCACTGAAGTTCCCTTATTTAATCAAACATCTCATGGGGGAAGTAATGTTTCCCATATTTCTACAGCTGCATCAACTGCAGGGGTATGCTAGGCCACATTGGCATCAGTTTCTGTTGACTTGAGTAGTTAGGTGCTGAGAGAGCTTGGCTGTGGATTGGTTATCTTTAATATGAATCCCATTTGATTGTAGAATCTTTAGTATCAGTATAAATGGTGTCTAGGTTTGATTGTTGAACATTGCTCCTACCCAACTTTGTCAATGGCCACAAATATAATAAGTTTTTATTTTTTATTTTTAGAAGAATGTGTTCAATAAAATATTTAATAAATAACAAGTAAAAATCAATGAAATTCTTTAAATATAAATGCATTGTGCTGTTTATGATTATGAAGTAAATGAAAATGGATTCACTTTTTGTTGAATGACAGTGTAAGAAACTTTAAAAATTATTTAAAAACATCATTTTTTCTAATATAAGTTTTGAAATTTACCATCAAGTGGATCGACAATGGTTATTATTTACACAGTTTTATGAAAAGTAGATATGTTAACATTTCAAGTTTGCTGTGTTATATGTGGATGTGTTGGTGATGTATCATATGTGCCAGTAAATTGTGGATGTGTCCCTCTTGTGCTGATAGAGATTTATGTACAAGTGGAACAAGAAAATTACCTTATTCTTCAACATTATACAAATTGCAACATCATAATTCCACTCATCAATCCAATTAGGATTTGCCAATACAATGTAGTGAGCATGAAATGGGAGCAAAACTTTTTCCAGACATGTTTTCCACCTGTAAATCTTGCCATTGTAGTATTTTGTTTACATCCCAAGTCATTTGAAAGGCTTCACTTGCAGGTCTCAGCAGAGTGAAAGAATGAAGCAAGTTTATAAAGTCAAGTCATTATTTGAGTAGCATATCTGTCTTCTCCTAGTCAAGGTGGCCATGTGATGAGTACAAGGGAGGTAATGGTAGCTGATATCAAATACAAAGCATTGGCTCAGTGGTTTAATCAATTTAATTTAAGTATTTATTCAGAGAATGAATATTTTGTGTGTGTGTGCTTGTTTAAAATGATATTAACGTTTCTTGTTGATGTTCCATGTTTCCATTTGCTCAATAATAAATCAGTGTGGTCACTACATGTTGTGTTGTTCATCTCCGGCTTGACCCTTGTATTCCTACAACCCTAGCCCCTCCTAAACCAAATTTAAAAAATGTGAATTACAGTTCCTCATGTATCCTATAAGTTTTCAATTGAATACTGGATATTTTTGAATGTAGAGAAGCATGTAAACTTGAACATCTTTGCTGCTGCAGATGTCTTTAAATAGATTCAAGTCAGTCAGCATCATCTGATCTGGTCTGCACTTCATTTATTCCACACTTCAATCCATGAGGTTCAGCACAACGTAATGTTTACCTCATGTTAATGGGTTCCCCCCTTCCTTTGATCACGATGCCAACTGAAATGTTTATCTATATTTGTGTTGCACTTGCAGCCCTTGTTTTTTGGGGAGCATTGATTGATAAATGAATCTTTCACTTTTCTCTTGTCAACACTAAGATCTCAAAATAGAAAAAGAATGAATGGCGATACCTCTGGTGTTAGCCCCAAGCCCAGAACAGCATTGACATCTTGTTTATTCCCACAACCTATCACTGTCGTGACATTGGACACCTTTAGTTAACAAAGAAATAAAAAAATATATGCCGTCACTAGACTTGTGGTCAACTGCTTGCTACTAGTTCATTAATAATATCAATTACCAGTCTGTGGAAAAACTATTATTATCATAAAGTATGATTTGTTATTCCTTCATGTTAGGTTTCTTGACTTTATTTTTCTGCATTATAACTGACTCCAATTTAATGTTTTCTTGAAATTCCTCCAGCTATAGCATAAAAAGAATTAGACAAAAACATACAACTGCTTACCATTGCAAGCAATTTTATTATTATAAATACATCTTAGAACCTTGCTATTCATGAATTTTATATGTTCAGACATTTAATTCAGGGTTATATGTTTTGACAGCTCATTGAAACGAATGTTTAAATTCAAGTTTTTGTTCTGATGTACATCATCATTAACACAAGGGACCAGTCAGAATGTGCTGGTAGAAGACTTGATCATTGTCTACTGTTTGGACAGTTCTATTACTTCTATATAGAATATGCAGGGATTGAATTTGACACTAAATATTTTTGGATACAATTTTTTAACCCATATTTTGTACCAGCCAAATTCATTACTGGAGAAAAATTTTTGCAGCTTTGAAAAAGAAGGGATTTTATTTGTTTATTCATTATTTTGTGTTTGGCAATTTGTTAGATTAGTAGTCATGCTATAGCTGTGAAGACATGGGCACTACATGCAAGTGGATTTATGTCTGATAAGAATGACTAACCAATAAATTGAAATATTTTCTGATGTCTTTTTTCCCCCAATTTTGTTTTTATGATTGTTGTTTGAGTGATGTGTTGGAATATTTCACATTTTTTAGTTGTTTAATTTGTGGATACAATTTTAAACATAACTTTATGTAATCTTCAATTTATTTGAAAGATCATTTTTCTGAACAGACTTCACAAGGTTTTTAAATAAATATGAAAATAGGGACTCTACTTTGAGAATACTTGCTACCTTGAGAATACTTGCTACCTTGAGAATACTTGCTACCTTAAGAATACCTGCTACTTTGAGAATACTTGCTACCTTGAAAATACCTGCTACCTTGAGAATACTTGCTACTATGAAAGTACCTGCTACCTTGAGAATACTTGCTAATACACTTATTTACTGTAGCTGCTAACATTTGACTTAGAAGTAGAAGTATAAAAATACAATATGGTTTACAAAGGAAATTATCTCTAGTGTTCCACTACTTCAAATCTGCTAATGTCAATACTTGTGAAAATTCAAAAAGTGGTCATTATCTAAATCATTATAAATTTTAATCATTTGCTGCCATTAATTCTGATTAATATATGAGAAAATATTATTCTGGGTTTTTAATTTTTAGCATCAATTTTTTTGTATCCGTTTCATTCAGTGCAAATAAAATGAGATTAAAATATTAAGAGAGATTTAATTTATTTTAAAAACATACAAAGTTAAAAGTACATGGCCACACATTGGCCTTAAGAAATTATAATAAATATATCAAAATTATAATACCTTACGGAAATTGAAAAAAATAATTTAATAAAAACAGTAATTAATATATTTTTTTATCATCTGAGTTGTTAAAAATGTATTGGGTATAATTGAATAATTGCTTATAATTTTTCAACCTTCACTCAGCTTATCTCCCTTAAGATTAAAGGACCTCAAACTTTTCATTACGTTTGTCAACATCATTTTTTATTAGCATACATTACTGACACCACTTACTGTGCCAAATAAATCTATTTTTTAAAAATAAAATAAAATGTATTGTAAAATGAAGTTAGGTTTAGGGTGTTGTCCTTTTAAAATGTAATTCACTATTTTATGCAGCAAATTGACTTTTCATTGTAACCTATAATTAGAAATAACTTTTTTTAAATCTTGAAAAGATATCATTTTAAAAATCCTTCCCAATAGCTAAAGTAATGTCCCAATAACTGACGTATTGGCCTTATCACTGAAGCAATGTCCCAATAACGATAACTAATGTAATGTCCCAATAACTGACGTATTGTCCTTATCACTGAAGCAATGTCCCAATAACTATAACTAATGTAATGTCCCAATAACTAATTTAATTTCCCAATAACCGACGTATTGTCCTTATCACTGAAGCAATGTCCCAATAACTATAACTAATTTAATGTCCCAATAACTGACGTATTGTCCTTATCACTGATGCAATGTCCCAATAACTAATTTAATGTCCCAATAACTGACGTATTGTCCTTATCACTGATGCAATGTCCCAATAACTATAACTAACATATTGTCCCAATAACTGACGTAATGTCCCAATAACTGACATAATGTCCCAATAACTAACGTAATGTCCCAATAACTGACGTAATGTCCCAATAACTAATGTATGTAATGTCAACCGATCAGAAATCAGAATCGATAGTCTCACCACCCCTAACAGTGTCCGCTCTCTTCATTTCTGTACAACCCAACCTTGTACTTATACTTGTAAACCTCACCTTAACTTTTAGGTGCAGATACTTCTTGAAATCCATTTAATTTATTTGACTCAGTGAAAATATCTTGATGTTAGAAGTCCTAAATTTTACTAATTTAAGAACTGTGCGATCACTACACATAGTTTAAGTTTAATCAAGCTTATATTTTAATTTAATATAATTGCGCTATACAATAAAAAGGAAAGCAGGCAAAACTGTGAGGGGTTAAAAGTTTTATATCAGAAGACTTGTAGCTTTTTTAAAATTCTTTTCATGATTATGGTCACTTTCCAGCTTGAGTTCATTGGTGGCTTTTAGGTTGAAAGATCTTCCAAAGTAAAATTGTGTTTTAAGGAATGTACAATATTTGCATTTCTAATTTAATAATACACTCTCACCCTTGCCATTCTCTTCTATAATAGTAACAGTAGTATATTCTACATGTATAACACCTCAAGACTTATGTCATTTCTGAGTGTTGGGGTAGACTAATATTGATAATAATCAATGTGAAGTACACATACTTTTCTTGCTAATTATTTTTTAGAAACTATACAATTTTTTAAAACATGACTAAATTTACCATCTTCCACGTTAGTTAACATAATTTAATATAATTAAATGAGAATTTGTGTCACTCCTTGCTAATGATCCCATAATAAATACATTATCAAATTGAAACATTTTGGTGCTAATTTAACTGATTAAAGATTTTAAAATTGTATTACATTGAAATAGAAAACTCAAATGTTAATAAATAACAGTACATAATAAATTATATGATCCCGCATATTAAAGGCACTTAAATCATGACTTTATAAAAGAAATTTGGGGACTTTAGTCAAAAGTTTTTCACGCATTTTGAGCTTTGGTAAATATTACACTGTGCTGGTCCAGGCAAAAGGCATTGGCTTTGGTCCCCTCACTTTGGGCAGCCGTCCAAGCTCAGGGATACCTGGAGGGTATAAAAATGTAGAGAAAAATGAATATGATTCTTGCATTTAAAAAATTGTCAATCAAAGGACAAAGGTTTTTACGTTTTCTTTTAGATAGTACAAAGGTAAATTTTAGACCAAAAACATACCATAGGAAGCACAGACATGGCTAAACACATCTATTAAATAACAAACTAATAAAACTTCTTTACGTGGATTTTAAGTGGTGCTTGGTTTTTAGTCTTTATATGATTCTATAAAAGATTTTGAAATGTGAAAAACTTGAAAGAAAAGTCTATAAGACTTCTATATCTTGTTAAAGGCCACTACTTCACTGGAATCCACTTAGCACTACTCTCAAAGTGCTGCAAGAAAGCACATGACTTTCTAGCATGATTGCCAAGCCCGGCTTAAGGAGGTAAACAATGAAATTTCACACTAACTAGCATGTGAAATAAATGCTGAATACTAATATTGAGCCATTAAATTTCAGAAGAGAGGCAGCAGTTAATAAGATGTTTGAAAGCACATAATTCTATTTGAAAGTACATACATGTAATTCTATTTGAAAGTACATAGTATTTGTAAGTACATAATTCTATTTGAAAGCACATAATTCTATTTGAAAGTACATAATTCTATTTGAAAGCAAATAATTCTATTCATGTACAAGGAATATCCAAATAGAAATCAATATTGACAGGTGCCATCATGAAGTTTGCAGAGAACAAACTGAGTAACACTAACTGATCATGTGATGGGCTCTGCAAAACCTGGTAATTATAATAAAAAGAGTAACTCCTCTTGAAGGTCCATCAACTATCTGTAGGAGTCTCTAGTTGATACCAGCATCTTTACTTTACTCCAGGAAGAAGAGCTAAATGACCTCACAGCGAAATCTATATTCTGAAAATAAAAACTTTCCAAAACGTATGCTACTCTAATATGGATACCTAAAAAACACAATTCACCAGGAAATAAAAGCGCAGAAACAAGGAGAATCTATGAATAAACATGACCTACATTTCTCAACTCTGCAGAGCAAAATAGAGCCAACAAAATAGAAGAGTGGTTAAATGGAAGAAGATTAATTTTAACACAAATGATCAGATCCTAAAGGTCCCTGAACTTCAGTCTGTCAAAATTTTTCCACTGGTCATTGGACACACACAACTTATTCCATTGCATCACAAAACACCAATGAAACAGAAGCCCATCACTTCAATGTATAGCCATAGGCTTAAATTATCTACCACTAACACCAGACTACACCATCAAATATAAACAAAACATTACAGTACATGTATATTGGCTTTTTTTTCTCTTAATCAGTCATTTAAACTAAGACTTACATGTCTAATAAAAAATACCAATAATTGACAGGTAATATCTTAAGAATATTTTACACAAAATAAATGTTAGTTGACAAAATGCACAATTTGCATGTCCTATTTTACCGTGCATTTCCAAACTAAAAGTAAACACGAATAAAACAACCCCGTAAAAACAAAGTTTTTTACTATAAATCCCTTATATATGAGACATAACTAAAAGTATTGATTATGTGCAATTGTGATAAACATTTACAGACTGACACCGAGTGATATCCCCTGGCTTTAAACCCAGGGGAAGGGGGAGGGGGTGTGGACATCGACGGGTGGCGTCAACGCGTGAACTGAACTGGCACGTGAAAGAAAAACTAGAAAAACAATAAACCGTGAATTTGAATTACATGTTAAATAGAGATAAACTAAAATTGCATCAATTTAATTACGGTACGTTCGATCGATCTGAAATTTTGATACGATGTATTGTTAGGTGACCAATGTTCCCTTTAAGCTGCGCGGCCGCGCAGATAGTTGACGGATGCCGCGTAGCAGTTTAGAAGTACCACGCAGCAAATTTTGTAAAATATTGTAAAAAAATTGGATGCTGTGCAACTTTGCACTCGAGTTTTTCTACTTTGCACACGGACCAACGAACCTTAGAGGGAACATTGTAGGTGACACGAGTCTATGTGCCAATTTCAGCTCGATGGCATCACGGGAAGTGGGTCATTTTTTACTTTGGTTTTTCCGCCTGCCCGCGAACGACAGAGGTGACGACAGACAAGATTTCAAAGTTATAAGGGATTTAAAAATAGACAGTATTTGAAAAAATTACCTGGAGGACTTCCAGTTCTCTGAATCAAAAGAAAAAGAAAGAAATAAACGTTACTTCTCTCATCAGATTACAGATCTATAATTGATCTATTGATCATTGAGTTATTTTATATTTTTTAAATATAAGCGATTTCAAAGCATTGCGATTGTTTTAGTGTTGGATAAATCAGACATTCATAATTTTGTCTTTTTTTTCTGGAGTTCAAAGGTCTTTCTGTTAATCCAAATATAGCATTCAGCAAATTCCAATAAATATCTAATTCAAGTTTTTATGAAACTTGTACATGCTTTAAAATATTTTGTTCAGAGTTCTGTTATCAATAAATATATTTTTATGGTTAGGGCGGAAATCTCATGATATTACTTTGGTTTTGTAAAAAGTATTTCAGAGATCGACCAAATAAACATCCATTTTCTTTTATTATTTATAAATTATTTTTAATGAACTTTTTTCCTTCCTAAAAGGCAGGAAATAAAGTTATCTGCTGAAATATGTGTTTTTAAATTTTTTTTATTACCATTCTAATGTTTGTAAATTTCAACTTCCTTGGGAGTTTTTTTAATATATACTGTTATATATTTTATAAATTTAATATGTATGCATATATAATGATATATATATATTAGGGCTGCAAAAAATAACAATTAATTTCTCGATTAATCGTTAAAAATTTTTTAACGATTAAATTATTTTTAGCGATTAATCGACCAATCACTTACAAATTATTGGAAGAAAATAAACAGAAACAGAACATAATAAAAAAAATAGCGACCGATAATAAATTTCCTGACGATTACACGAACATTTTGGTTTTAAAACTATTGACTGACGGGAATGTTCAAAATGTTGATAAAGTTTGCTTACCATGGTTCTAACACTTCGCCTACTTATCAAACCAAATGAAAAGCGCATTAAGCCAATTGCAGTAATGGAGTCTGATCTGTCTCAGAGACAGAAAATGACGACAGCTCTTCTGATGAATTACTGCGTTACAAAATGGAGATGAAAGTTCCTGAATCCATTAACCTTCTGCAATGGTGGAATCTTAATGAACACCGATATCCGATAATGTCATTCCTTGCCAAGACCGTTTTGTGCAAACCAGCTACCTCAGTTCCATGTGAATGATTGTTCAGATCAGATCACCTGGTTATATTGTCAATTAGACCCGCTCATCACTTGTACCGAATAATGTCAACACACTTGTCTTTTGGCGTAGTTGGTACATATATATAATACATGTAACATATATATATATATATATATATATATATATAGGCAGGCCCAAGCCCTACATGGGCTGTAGCGCCACAGGGATAGGATAGGAGGATATATATATATATTAGGGCTGTTAACGATTAATTAAAATTTAATAGTTCACTTTTGAAAAATTAACGATTAATTAATCGTTAATTTCGATTAAAGCCAAAAATATAAATTTTTGTTGTCATAAGTAACATTTTTTTAAACGTACTTGTCGAAAATCGAAATAACACTGGGATGTCTTCTTTATATGACATATTTTAACCAACAACGCAAACAGACAAGTGCATTGATATTATTTGGTTCAAGTGATGAGCGGGTCTTTTTGACAATATAACCAGCCGAGCTAAACAATCGTTCACATAGCTTTAGAATAAGATTGTCTCAGCTGAAGTTTCTGATACTGTAGTGGATGTTTGGTATGAGGGTGATATGTAAGCGAGTTGTTAGAAACTGGTAGCAATGCTCCCTTTAAGCAGCACGGCTGCGCAGATATTTGACCGACGCCACAAAGGAGTTTAGAATCACCTTGTAAAATATTGAACAAAATATGGACGTAGTACAACTTTGCACACGAGTTTTTTTTTAAACTTTGCACTCGGACGAACGAACCTTAGACTTAGAGGGAACATTGCATGATAGGCAAACGATTTCTCTCAGTGGACACAATAACCTTTATCAACATTTGAAACATTCATGTCAGTCAATAGTTTAAAACCAAAATGTTTGTGTAATCGTCCAGAAATTAGTGTATATTTATCTGCCGAAATTTTTAACTTTTTGACTTCCAGTATATTTATAAGTGGTGGGTCGATTAATCTTTAAAAAAAATTTAATCGTTAAAAATTTTTAATGATGAATCGAGAAATTAATAGTTAATTTTCGCAGCCCTAATATATATATAAATATATACCCATTTTTATAAAAAATACCCCAAGAACCTAAGATATTAAGAGAACTGATAAACTTGCCTGTGGAACAACCTTTGTAGTAATAGAAAGTTGTGTACTTGCAGGCGGTTCTACTTCAGAATATATGGTAGTGAGTGCTGGTGGCTGTTTGTTAACTAAAGAATATATGGGAGCACTTGTTAGCGGTTTTCCAGGCAATTTTTCAGGTTCATTAGTTTTCTGACTTTGTATTGGTTTATTTACTGTTGCATAAACAGCTCCATTTGCAGAAATTTCTTTTATCAATGAAGGTCTAGGACTAGGTAACACCTTTTCTGGTTTTGGTGCTGGCTTTGACTTCACATAGTTGAGTCCTGTTGATGGCACTCAAATATATTTTACTGTGCTTCTCTATGGGAATTTTTAGAATTATACTTGTAGTAACAAAAAATTATGTTTTATTGAAAAAAAAAGCATTTATTTTTTGTATAGAGGTTAATTTGTTTGCATAAATAAGAAATGTTCATATCATACCAGTTTTCAAAAAATAGAAATTCCTTAAAGTTGGATAAGGAGCATCTATTTTGTAAATGTAACCAATGTATCCAAAGATTGGTATTCCATAAATGAAGCTATAGTTATTAACAAGCTAGATAAGCTAATCACTAAGCAAAGTAAAAAAAAATTTAGATTAAATGATCACCCCATCTCCCTTGAGAATGTTTTAACTAAACCCATTTCCCTTGAAAATGTTCAAACTAAACTTATCTCCCTTGAAAATGTTCAAACTAAACTTATCTCCCTTGAAAATGTTCAAACTAAACTTATCTCCCTTGAAAATGGTCAAACTAAACTTATCTCCCTTGAACATGTTCAAACTAAACTTATCTCCCTTGAAAATGTTCAAACTAAACTTATCTCCCTTGAAAATGTTCAAACTAAACTTATCTCCCTTGAAAATGTTCAAACTAAACTTATCTCCCTTGAAAATGTTCAAACTAAACTTATCTCCCTTGAAAATGTTCAAACAAACTTATCTGACTCGCTAACTGCCTTCCAACTTATTCCCTAAACTTTAAGCCATCATGAAAGCAGGCTTTCAATAATCACTTTTAAAGATACTTCTGTCTATATTTGTTGTCAAGTTGATCTCATAGATATTTTGATCAAGTTGTTATATTCCATTTGTTGAAATCTTGGATTTTAAGTGTTCAAACGAAGTGTTCAAAGAAAAACAAACATGGACACAGGATATATATATCCTGTGTCCATGTTTGTTTTTGTTTTTCCTTTCTTTTTATTTAACATAAATATTTTAAAATACAATATGTTTTAAGAATGTTATTATTACTTATGTAAGTATTGTAAGAATGTATTTTATTTTGTACTGATGAAGGCATTAGCCGAAACGTTTACTGTCGTGTCAGTCTAAAAATAAAGCTCAAATATATTGTTTTCATTGCACAATTTGTTTGTGTATTTTGTATTTTCTTGGTAAATTGAGTATTTTTGTTTGGTGATTTCTTAGTTGTTACCCACTTCTACTGATATAAAAAAAAATTCTAAAAAAAACAAGCTTCCTTTTATCTTTTCCAAATACATTACTTAGTTACAAGATAGATTAGAAAGAATCTATCTGGTATTAATTGTGTTATTGAAATTTTAACTCTACGTTAGTCATTAGAAAATAATAAACCCTACTTTAGTCAGTAGAAAATTCCAACGCTACTTTAGTCAGTAGAAAATTTCAACTCTACTTCAATCAATAGATAATTCCAACCCCAATTTAGTCAGCAGATTTGATCAAAAACCAAACTGGTACTGCATGTGAAAAAAACTAAAATTAAATTAATTATTTTACACACACACAAATATATAGGTAAAATAAAATGGGAATATTTTATTACATGTATATATATTTTTATAACTGATATAATTTAAAATAATTTTAGTTAATTAAATCTTTTAATTTCAAAGTTAATACTATCAATTAACCAATCTACTACTAATTTCACATTATCTAACTGGGGCCGTTTTATTTTTAATTAAGTTAAAAATTATAGAATTGAGTCAAAATTAAATGGCTTAAAATGTGAAAGATTACTGTGCTTAAATAATAAAATTTTAATTAACAGGAGATACCAAGCAATGCAGCTTTAAAGAGAGAGAACCCAGCAAGACAAAGCATAGGAAGTAAATGTAGGGCTTGGTTAGTCTACCTCAGTAGTGATAGGTGTGTTAGTGTTGAGAGCAGCAACCAAGGCAAGCATTATTATAGTCAATGGCATATAGGGAAAAGAATAAAAAGAAAATAACCAAAATTGTGTGGCAACTTTCCTCTGGTGCCATTGAATGATTGTGGCACACATCTGTGTGTAGTGTGTAACAAGCTCTACTTCTTGACTCATCACAGTGTTATCTTACTTATCTGTTAGCTACTGTTCCACATACCATGTCATTCCCTCAGTTATTATCTCCCTCTAATTTCTGACTATTTGCAGGCATCAGCTTTACAGCAGTCATATCCCATGACAGAGTTGGCCATAACACAATAACAGAGTTGGCCATAACACAATAACAGAGTTGGCCATAACACAATAACAGAGATGACCATACACAATTACAACAAAAGGCATGATGTGTGAAAAAATTCCACTTTAATTATGAGGAACACACATTGTAATATGCATGTCTCGAGTAGAGATCTAAAATGACTAACAAAGTTTCCTTATAATAACATCCTGTTTGTTGGAAATGTATGCAACACACAAAAATATGATGAATGCTTTTTTAAAATTGTTATCTAAAATCTATACTTTGCCCCCACGGCTGTGTAAAGTGACAATTTTTTTTAATCCATGCATTTTTTAAGATGAGAAAATATTTAGTGAGAGAGATAGAGGTAGTAAAAGAAAGATTATCACCAATAAAACAAAGAGGAACAACTAAGAGATAGATTAAGTGCTGGTTAAAGGGAGATAATCATAGGATGCGCGTTAATAAAAGCGGGAACAATAATTGTCTGGACTTTTTGAGGAGACACATTTTCAGCTAGCAATGCGATCAACCTAAATGGTTTTAAACTGAGCTGATTTAGGATATTAAAGTGTACATATTACTGAATAATGACAAATTTAATTCTAAATACAAATAAACTTGATACATAGCCTAAAAATCAATACACAATTTTCATTCCAAAGTTATAATTTTTAAATGGCCAGAAATGGCAGGAGTGACAAAAATTAATATTTAATTGACATTGGAACACTTTAAAACCATAAAAATAATGTTAAAAAATTCAAAGTAGTAATTGTGATGAGCACAGAACTACCTACATACACTAGAACTGAATGTGATAGCGGGATCCTCTTCAATAATAAGGATAACTCATTCAATTAAAAGCATAAAATTATCTAAGTGTAAGTAGTGTAACTTATGACATAGCACTGTATTGCATAAAATGGGAATAAGAACATTAAAAACCATCAGAATTTTATTGTATAATTTATAAAGACATTGTATTAAAGCTGATATCTTACATAAGTAAACAATAATAATATTTTTAAAATTTTAAAAATAAATTAAAAAATAAAAAGTTGAAAATTTGAAACTAAAATTTCCTAATCACTTAGTCACATTTATTAAAACATATAAAAATTAAAAATACTAAATTTCTTTTTCAATAAGTGTAAAAAAAAACAACAACAAAACACAAACATTTCTTTTTATGGAACAAAAGAAAACTGCATTATACAAGAACATTTCCTATTTACGTTGCTATTGTTGACAGTTATAAAAGAGATCAACATGATGACAATACATCACAACGTTATTTTGTCAAGATGGCAAAACATTATTATGTCAGCATGATGGTAAAACATTGGGGCTGGTACTGATTAAGGTGCTGATTAAAAAAATTTTGTTTGATTAATCGGGAAAAAATGTAATAGATTATTTTCGATTAGTTATATTTTTATAACGCATATATAGATCCTGTTAAGTTGCGATTCATTATTTCGCTAAATCGGTTAAGTCGCGGTAATTCCATGGCTCCCAAATTTTGTGACGTAACACAACAAATTCGTTCTGCTATGCAAAAAAAACCTTTTTGTTTACGTATGCACGTCTCAATAAATAATAAAAATACAAGGGAAAAGTATGTAAGCAACAAAAAATATATATATAAATTATTAATAAATTGGAGAAAAAAATTTATAAATATTTTCTTAAATTTTAATCGCATTTTAATCGATCAAATTCATTTTCATCTATTAACATTTTTAGCGATTAATCAATCATTATTTTCCGCAGCCATATAAAACATCCTTGGTCAAAATAATGGCATTACATCATTCCATCAACATCACAAAACATCTCAATGTCATCGTGTCAATATGATGACAAAACTTTTCATCATCAAATTGCTGATCTGACGGCAATGGAGTCCACAGATCTTCATCTGACTAATTGTTTTTTTTGTGTAAAATACAAACACCATGTTACATTTGTTAGCCTGGCAAAGTAGAAAGATTACTGGATTGTTGCACCATATGACATGAACACAACAGAAATAAATTACTTTTGATATTATGTCTTGTCATAATCCATTTCTAGAGGCTGTTAAAAAAAAAGAATGCCCATGGAATGGATTGGTAGATATTAAACAAAGGTATGAGCACACTGAATCTGCTTTCAGCAAGTGTAAAACTGACAATGCAAAGCTTACTTTACAAATAAAAACAAACTATACATTGTGATCTATTCAGTTGATCAGTCTAAGTAAATAGAAATAATATAAATATGAATAACTTAGCACTGTAAGTTAATTGATTATTATATAAAATATTTTGAAACATTTTCCAAATCTCTAATCATACAATAAAAAACCCACATGTTATTAAATCTCAGAGGTAAACTGAACAACAGGGCTTTTTGTCTAGATAAGATAACACTAAATGATACGCATCCTAAAATATGGATTCTAGAAAAACTTGATTAAAAAATGACCAGGGCATCAGCACCAGACTGTAAGAAGTTTTAAGTTCAGGAAACTTTTTTATGGTGTTAGAATGTTTGCACAAAATGGAAACATTTTCAAATTATTAAAAGAACTTATTGATACATTACAAGAACTTATTGATACATTACTAGAACTTATTGATACATTACAAGAACTTATTGATAGATCAATTTAGTCAAGAAAAAACTATCAAAAGGACAGCTTTTTTAAATGCAGCTAATGCAAATATTTACATCAAGATTAAATAAAAACAGATTTTATTGGTGGCTTAGTTTTTACAAAATATGTGTAAAATTGAGCAGAAAAAGACATGGCTTAAAAGCCATTTTTGACATTTCCAAGACAATCACATTCAATGTGATTTAACTACAGATTGTCAGAGATCTGGAATGATTCATAAAAACTTCTCATGTGAGTCTCTAGCATTTATTCCTATACTGCAAAAATAAAAATATATCTCGTTGTACCCATACAGTGGTGCTAGATTAGTTGATACAAGTTAGGCAAAGCACCTCTATCTGGTTGTACCCATACAGTGGTGCTAGATTAGTTGATACAAGTTATGCAAAGCACCTCTATCAGGGGTCCTCAAAGTAGGGTGCATGTGGGGTAATGGGTGCAAGCCAAACAGCACTTCTATCTATCTTTCCCTCAGGACCATGTATTCAAATTGGCACCTCTCCAATTTGTCAACAGTACACACCCCCCCCCCATTCCCACCAACAAATAGAAACAAAAAAGCATCTGAAAACTCCAAATATTTCAGAATAACTTATGCACATGAACATAAAATATTACAATTAGCAATTACAAATATTGAATCAGACACTGACCAAATACAAGCCAATGTTGATTAAAACTCTTCCGAATTTTAAGATTTGTATTTTATTTACCCGTTTTGTGCACTAATATTGTAACCGTATCAATTGTAGAATAATTTTTAAAATTATAGTTTGACCACTAACAGTGTCTGAGGAAAAGTAAAATAACTACCAGTTAAAATAGTATGAGGACCCCTATCTATAATAATAAAATGTGAAAACCAAATTAAACAATTTTTTTTTAAAAAACAGCCAGGTATGTAGTTTTAAATATGAGAAAATATTGCATGAATCGTTAACAAAAAACAAAACAAAACCATTTCACTTTCATTTACAAACTAATTTAACATTTCTAGCATTTTGAAATAATCTCAGTACACAACTTTAAATATGAGTCATTTTGTCCAACTTATCTGTGATATTTAATAAATCATCTAAACTCTGTTTCTGGCCACATTAATGATTTACTGCTATTGTACAGGTCATAGGTTATCAAGGGAGGTAATTCAAATCAGTGGTGTAGCTAGGTTAAGTGCCACCCAAGACAGGGCAAGATATTAGCCACCCAAGACAGGGCAAGATTTAAGCCAGTCAAGACAAGGCTAGATATTAGCCACATCCTCAATGAAAATTTTGTAGTTGACTGAAAATGCCACAGCTCTAAATGAAGATACAAATTGCTGAAACTGAAAATACCACAGCTCTATATTAAGATACAAATTGCTGAAACTGAAAATACCACAGCTCTATATTAAGATACAAATTGCTGAAACTGAAAATACCACAGCTCTATATTAAGATACAAATTTCCCCCTCAGCCCCTGGGTGGATGGCTCCTTTCTACACCTCTCATTCAAATTATATTTATTTCCACATTCATCCCTTTAGATCTATTGGAAACTATTCTTTACATATGTCATTGCCAAAAAGTTAACTCATCAGAAAATGGGTTTGGTTGAGTTAGAGCAGTAAGGCTCAAAGGTGAGTAGAAAGCTACTTTTTATATGAATGTATGAGTAAATAGCAACTTCTTATGTATGAAAAGATAGCTACTAGTTTTGTATGAAAAGAAAGCTGCTACTTACCGTATATACTCATTCGCAAGCCGACCTTTTTTGGACAAAATCTAGGGGAAAAAGTGGGGGGGGTCGGCTTATGAGCGGGTCATATGTGATTTCTGCATGGATATTGAATATCGGTGTTGTTATTGTAGATTATCAATGTCCTTTTCAACATTCTACAAGATTCGACTGCTCTATCAGAAGCTATAATATATTATTAAAAATCAGCACTTACTTTATTTAATCATTTATGTATTTTTGTTAACGTTTTAATAAATTGTTTTACAAATTTTGTTTTCAACCACGGATTTTAATGTACACGCTTTCTTTCGTCACTGTTTACCAAATAAATACCGCTAACTCTTGCTTAACAAAGAGCAGAAAGATAAAGTATAGACAGTACAAAGTAAACAATCATAATGACCGATTTAGCTTGTAGTTTAAAAAAAATATGTACCATTTTTTTAAAGCTGTTCTATTATTTTTGGGGGGTTGGCTTGCGATCGGGTTATACACTTTTAATACTTTTCCCTTCCAAAAGTGGGGGATCGGCTTATGAACAAAGGGGCTACAGAACGAGTATATACGGTATGTACTTCATTATAATTTAACTTGTTTGTTCAATTTTGCCAATTTTTATTCTATATAGAATCAAACTTAACTTCCCAAAAGTACTATTATTATTTTATTTTTTAAAATAATAACTTTAAAAAAAATATTCATCTAAATTTTACTGTCAATAAAAAGTTGCATCTCATTGAATAACTTTTTTTTGTTCAAAGGAGCAAGTGATCCAAAAAAAAAGAAAAGGTTATCAGAATTTGTTCAAAATTATCTTCATTGTTGTACATGTAAAACAGTTATGTAAAACAATGTTCAAATTTTGTTATTCATACAATGGGCTACAAATTAAATGAAGAAATGGTTGGTAAAATTGTTTAAACATTCGTTGAGTAAATATTGCACTGATTAAAAATGAAGTAAACTTAAGAAAAGAAGTTGATGTTTGAACGTGAGTTGGCTTGTAATGAAACAAAAGAATGGTTAGTGTTAATACACATATGGTACAAAATAAGAGATAAGTAGCAGGATAGGGAAGGCAGCAACTGTTATGGCTAGACTGTACAAAAGAGTCTAGTCCAATGCCAAACTCACAGCAAGGACTAAGCTGCAGGTATACCAGGCCTGCGTACTGAGCACACTCCTCTATGGATGCGAGTCTTGGACCACCTATACCAGGCAAGAAAGAAGGCTCAATAGCTTCCACCTCAGATGCCTGCGCCGCATCCTACACATCAAATGGCAAGAGAAAGTCCCCAACACAGAGGTCCTGGCTCAAGCAAGCATGAGTAGTATTGCAGCAATATTAAGCCAAAGACGCCTCCGTTGGCTTGGACACGTCAAGAGGATGCAAAGTGGTCGCATACCCAAGGATGTGCTCTACAGCGAGCTGGCGACAGGGAAAAGGTCGGTTGGTCGGCCATGTCTCAGATACGTGGACATATGCAAGAGAGACATGAAAGTAGCCAACATTGATATACAAAACTGGGAAAACCTGGCAGAGGATAGGTCCATGTGGCGGGCTATAGTGAAAGAAGGATCACTAAGAGCAGAGGAGCAAACTAGGGCAGAAGCAGTTGGGAAAAGAGCGAGGAGAAAGGCCAGGAAACACTGCCCCACTGCTTTCGTGTGTGTGTCATGCAGAAGAGACTGCCACTCAAGGATTGGTCTCATCAGCCACACCAAGAGCTGCAGATAATAAAGATAAATCTATCGTCTTTCGTAGACGGACAGATGCCATACACATATGGTACAAAATAAGAGATTGGCTGCTATTATTCTTATGATTAAAAAACAATAAAACCTGATTGGTTAGTGTTATTTTTGGAGAAAAATATATTGGCTGTAAGCAACTGACAATAAGGATATAGTGGATATAGTATTCAGATGTTTGAAGGCAGGAATATCTTGCAATGTTTGGATGTAGTAAAACTCTGTTTGATTAAATTTGTAAGGTTTCATCTTAAATACACTGGTTTTGTTTAAAGGTTTATGCCATTTTTTGTGTTGTTTCTTTTACACCTTGTATCTTTTTTCTTTTTAGTGCGAGAAATTTAGGAAGTTAAAAAATTATTTTGTTTAAAATTAGTAAACCCAAAAAAATAATTAAATTATTAAAATTATGATTAGCTAGTTTATATCGAAATTCAAAAATATTTTTAACATTAATGCAACACAAGTTGGTAAAACCATTTATCTAAACCAACAATAACAAGTTCAAAAGATTTAAGTAATGGCAACTTGACTGCGTGGTTAAGGGATTGCTATTCTTATCTTCAGCTTATCAGAAGTACTTATATTTGACTGGCATGTGTTGCAATGCTTAATAGAATGTGTCAATTAAGTAAGGATTGCAGCATGCTTGAGTACACTTCGTCTTGAGTACACTGCGTGGTTTTCAATCAAATGTCAATTAACTCAAACTCTATTCAGAAATTTCTTTGTTTACAAAAAAACATTTCTATTTGGAGGTTGCCAATGTAAGCAAAATTTTAAGATTGAAATTGTAAATTCAATTTTAAAATTCACAACAAAAAAAAGAACAAAAGATAACAGAGAAATGGCAAATAAATGTTAATTGAAGGAGAAAAAAAAGTATGGATTTATCCCCAATGTATTATTAAAATATAAATTAAAATAAATTAGTATTAATTTAAATAGTACAAAATGATTGGAACTAAGAAATTTAATTGTTAAGTCTAAGTACAAATACTTGTAAGATTGTTCCTATCAAATGTGCATGAAAAGATAGCCTAATATATTGAGCCAAGAACTATTCCAAAGAATAAAGCAAGTAAATTATGAAATAATGAAAGAGTGAAACATTTGATATGAACTAGGATTTTAAAATTGCTGGGGGGGGGGTGGATTGTAAATTGCAGTGTACATATGTACATTACATACACAAAAATTGTACAGTTACAGTCGACACATATTAAACAGTAAAAAGAACAAGAGGAATACAAGCCATTGCAGTGCTAACAATTCTTTTTGTTCTTGATCTTCCTTCAAGCCATAGAATGTCTGCATAGCAATTAAAATTGAGAAGAACTTATTTAGTGCTACCTGATGGGAGAATGATCAGAGCAAAGGATGTTACAGCATGAGATGAAAAGACACCAAAATAAAACAAGAGCATTTCAGAAAAAAGGCCTTCTTCACCAGACAAGAGAAAACAATAAACATATTAATAGAAATTAATTCGAACACTTTTTAAGTGTCTGGAGTTTGCAATGTTGGAGTGACTTGATAAGAATTGGATGTGCTAAAACATGGCAGAACTTTGAACAAAGACTTGTATGCTAACCAGGTACAGATCATTAATGTGAAAGTTAAATTTTATTTTAAAATGTATTTTTCAATGCAAAAATTATTAAAGAATAGTAATATAAGTATTGGGCCATTGAGCCCTACTAGTCATAGAGCATTTTGCTGATTTATTTGTTAAAATCTTGTCTGCTAAAGAAGATTCTGAGCCACACAAAAAACTCCCTTTATTGTCATGTCGTCTTATTTCAAGATTAAAAATACCTTGTTGCACTATTTCCTCCCCAAAGATTTGATACATTCTTCATCTAGAGCTGTATATTATTACATTCTTCATGTAGAGCAGTATATTATACACTCTTCATCTAGAGCAGTATATTATACATTCTTCATCTAGAGCAGTATATTATACATTTACACAAACCTTAGCTCACCAATACAAAATAACAACAAAATAAAAGAAAAATTGTTCCTAAACTTGTTTTTTTACAATAAGCTATATTTTTTACTAGCTACAAATATTTATTCTCTAAGTCATGTCTTTAAGTATCTTAAATATGTTTTTTTATTCTATGCATTTCTCATTATATTTGCGATGCTCATAAGAGTTTAATTTTATTTAAACAGAAAATGGAATTTTGACAGAAATAACAGGAGCTTTCAACAATTAATACATGTGAACAATGAGATTTTTCTCATGTTGATCTACCTCATCAAACCTAAGATCATAAGTTTTCTATTAACAAGTTAGTTTAAACAAATTTATATTGACACTTTTCCACAAAATGGCATGAGCATGTAATGCTCTCTCCACCCATACACTGTACAATACACAGAAAACAAAAAGTCTAACATATTAAAAATTAATAAAAATCTTGTAAAAGTTATGACTCTTCTATCTTTAAAAAGAATAAACCAATATTATTCAAAATGGAAACATAAAAATACTTGAGACAAGAAGAACAGTCTTTTGAAAATATGATTCTATCAATTTGTAAGTTAAAGGGACTAGCACATCTTAGATAGCAATCATCTTATTTTTAACTCTGTATTTTTAAGTGAAGGGACTAACTAGTTTGATCCCTTATAATAGATATCCACACCGGATCAGATGGATATTCTTTAGTAACTCTAGTGCAAGTACATCATTTCAAAATGTCAAAAATAAAATTTCTAAATTTTGGCGAGGTGTTCAGAAACAGATTTTTAAATGTAATAAAGACAACAAATCATTCTGTCATACATCTTAAGCTTATAATAATATTTGGGTTATTATCTAGCTGATCTGGCGTGGGCATAGAGTAAACAAGAAATCCGTGATATAAATAAACAATGGAACAAAACTGATATTTATTACAACTCTAAATTAAGAAGTGAGCTTTGTCCACTGACTGAACCCAATCATTGTATTTCTACCAACGGAAGTTCCACACATGAACTAAGTTACTTAACAAAGTTTTCTTCATGCAAATCGTGGGAATTAGTTATTTTTCAGATCTGTTAACGCATAACAACAGTAAGCATAGATGATAAAGTTAGTAACCATGAAGTGAGAAGCCAAAAGTAAAATAAGCAAATTTAATAAATAAGTTAGTATTTCCATCATCTGACATGCTTGAAAAGATTTCACAAATCGTTAAAAGCAAAAAGTGTAGCTGGTATAAGAGATGCAGTAAAAATATTCTATATTCTCTACATTCGTTTCTCTTGTTATAAAAATGAATCCGTGGTTAATTGTTAAACATTTGATAGGAGCTGCACTTTATAAAGTGAGATTGAACATTCTCTTTCATAATTTATTATATAATAATAATACAATAAATATTTCCATATATAACTAGACTTAAATCAAATCTGGATATCAAGGAGTTAAAAATATTATTATAAAGTTAAATTTAAGCGATGTAAAAAATGTAACTCTAATCTGGAGCAAGCTATAGTCTAGTAACAAGATCTTGTGGAAGTGTAAAAGATTTCCGCTTGGCGTTGGATCTCTCAGCATCTGCTGAACCATTTAATGGAAGACTTTGACTTTTACTGATGCTAGTAGCTAAGCTAGGAGACGAGCTGGTACAAACAGAAGGGGCAGTAGAGAGAAGACTAGCGGGTGGATCCTCATGGCGAGGAACAGGCAGACTTGCGCTTTCAGAGGGAGGACAGTGGGCATCCTTACCACCTGGTGGCAGGCGCTGGGGAGACGATCCAACCTCACCGACTGTTACACCCCAAGGCTGTTTGTTAGGGCTCACGTTGGACGGAGGTGGCGGCGCAGGTGCTTTCTCTGATGGTGCGCGGTTCCCTAATATCAGGTTCTCATAGTTTTGGTTAGTTTGGGGGGTAGGGTGGGGGAGGGTTATAATTTCTGGTCCTCCGTTACCTTCCTTTGGATCAGAGTCCTTAGTGTCGATGGGTGACTCTCCATTGTCGTAAATGTTTTCTTGACAAAGTGAGAATAAACAAACCTCATGTTACAGTTGGTCAAATTATCTTGGCATACAATCTTACTGAATGTTAACCCAGCCAATCGTTTGATGAGTGCATTGCTCTATTTTATTCATCATGACTTGAGTCAACCATTTGTTCATTCTCACTAAAGTATTGTTGTGTTTTCTATAAATAAGGATGTTGCTTTAGTCTAACCTATCAAGCATCTCTGTGTGTATTAAACATAAAAGACTAATGACTGAGTACTTACCAAGTGCATCTTCAGGATTTGTGGCATTTTCCACCTGTGGATATATGTGTACAAGTTATATGGTTGTTATCCTTGGCAAATGGAAGATATATTTTTATAAACTAAATATCTGTAAAAATTATTACTACCAATTTTTTCTTAAGTAAATCAGAAATTATTTTGTTCCTACTTATTGGTATCCTGGACAATGTGCCTTTAAATCGCCCCCCTCCCCCCCTTCCCCCCCAAAAAAAGGATTGCCCATTTGTGTCTCTGAGAAATGTTCTCTCCAAGGTTCATTGGTCCGTGTGCAAAGTAAAAAAAACTTGTGTGCAAGGTTGCAAAGCATCCATTTTTTCCTGCAATATTATACCAAATTTGCTGCGCAGTATTTCTCAACTGTTTGTTCTTGCAAATGAAACAAGAGAAGTCAGTATGTTAATCTGAGGGTTGTATTATATTGTTGTTTAGATATCTATCTGAGGGTTGTTTTATATTGTTGTTGTTTATATGTCTATCTGAGGGTTGTATTATATTGTTGTTGTTTATTTGTCCATCTGAGGGTTGTGTTATATTGTTGCTGTTTCTATGTCTATCTGAGGGTTGTATTATATTGTTCTTTCCTATTGAATAGTTCTAGGTTTAGTAATTTAACTAATAGAGTTACTCTTGTCAGTTGTAAATATTCACCAGTAATGAATGTTACAGCTCTTTTAAAAAAATGTTCTAATGTCTCTAAATTTTCTTAGGTAGATGGGTCACATACAGAAGAAGATGCATATTCTAGTACAGATCTGACCAATGTAAGTTAGCATTTTAGTTTTATGTTGTAAAAGTTTTTTTTATAAAGCTATAAGTTTGTATCTTTTATCATTTCATTACATTGTGGATTACATCAGTGCTTCTCAAAGTGTTGGTCTGCGGACCGGTGCCGGTCCGTGGGCCATCCGCTGCCGGTCCGCAGAAGTTATCAAGAAAGGACAGAAAGATATAGTTATTATCCCTTATTTGCAACCATTAACACTAACATTATTTTTACTGCTAAGTACTTAGCATCTTTGAATCAATAGGTACTCCATGGTCTCTCAAAGACAGAAGGATGTCATACATAGTTATGAATATGTAACAATATATACCTATTTCCTGGAATTATCAGCCAAAGGATCTACATCTGATTCTCTGACTATTCGTTAATGTTCTAAGAAACTGGAAACAAGTGCTTATGATGCCAGGAATAATAGTTACTTACTGGATCAACATTTTCATATGTATGTGATGCCATTTTCGTCAGCCACTCTTCACATAAAGACTTGAGAACTTGATTGACGAGTGCGTACTGCTCCTATTGAAATTAGAAAACTAGCTATTGAATATTGGGGATTATACAAACTAACAACTTATTTTATATTACACTTTTATTGCTAAATGAATTTTATAAAAAATGCCCATAAGATTTTAGTCAAAAGCCACATTTCTAAAGAGATACAGTAGAGCCCACTTAACTCGACCACGGTTAACTCACCAACCCTATTAAGTCGACGTTTTTTATTGGAACCGCCAAATTCTCTATTTGTCTTAGCATTTTCTCATCGGTTAGGTCGATTCTTTTAATTCGCCGAACACTAATATCTCGAGTACAAATTTGCCACTGAACGTTGGTTATCTCGGTCCCCATGACTAATCGCCAGCTTTTGAAAATGTTAGTTATCGATTTTTTATAACCAACAAGGCCAGTCATCAAATTTCTGCCTCGCCAGGTCTGCTGGTGACGTCACAGCCCGCTTGCGTTCAGCTCTCAGCGCTGTGTTACTTCTGGTACTATGCCAATAGCCAGCTTTTGAAAATGTTAGTTATCGATGTCACTCACCATCTCACTACCGTATTTTTTCGCGCGTCATATAAAAAGTTTTATGGTTTGGAAGAGAATGGTTCGGACACAATGAGGAGATGTATAGGTTACACGGGGCGGGTTATTTATTAGTGTAGTTTGTAAGGAAAGTCACGCAAGTGCCCTCCAAGGCACAGTATCGCTCAATCTGGGAATCACTGCTGTGAGTGATGCTAACTCAGAACAGTGTAACAAACATCAAGCCCCATTAAAAAAACAACACTTATTGTTAACTGGGAGCGCGCAAGAGAGGCGAAACGATGTCACCAACGGACCTGCCCCAGCGTGGTGGGGCAGGAATAGCTGAATTCGCTATGTACTACGGAAAAAACAGCGCTAAGCAACCAAAGGGTTATATTTAAACGGTCCTTAAAAACGAACGGTCTTAACAACCTTAGGAAAGAGTGAAGAAATATTAGGGTCCCGATATTCCGATACGATACCGATTAATCGTCCCATCACTAATTAGCGCACATCATGTACATAAAGAAATTTCAAGCACGTGTTAATATTTTGCCGCCATATTGGTTTTCGTTTAACTCGATCATCGGTTATCTCGATGGCTTTTGGCAAACCCCTAGGCCGTCGACTTAACCGGGTTCTACTGAATTAAAAATTTACTTAAAATTATGGCAATTAGAATTATCATTCCAACATAATTAAACAATAATGTTTGGATAAAAAAAAATTCCTTTAATGTTTTTGTAAATGGAATTCCTGTTTGCAAGATGATGAACTGACCAAGCTGACCGTTTGAATGATTTTAAAGATTATACTTACAGCAGTTTGAACAATGGACATCCGCTGTTCTCTAAAGTTACAGATAAGTTCATACAGGTTGAAATTTTCATCAAACCTCTAATTGGAAAAATTAAAATATATAACTGTAACAAAAGTTTAGCAAATGGTTAGCAGTAACTTTAAATTTATTATTTTAAAAAATTTCCCCTGAGTTATATTTATGGAATAATTTAGACACACTGACATATTAGTATTCAAACTTAATTCAAATTTATGTGTTCCCCATTAATGACAATTGGAAATCCTTAACTGGATTTTTAGACAATTGTTCAATTAGCAAACAATGTCAAGGTCATCAAAACCAGCACAGGAAACTTGCATCTTTATTTCTTAAATAAATAAATTATCATCCCATTAAAATGTGCATTTTATAACAAAATAAAGATATTGTTTAACTACAAAGATCAAGCTTTACTACTGTGGTATTAGTATCTTGGCAAACTTACTCCTTCTTCCAACAACGTCCAAACATAATCAATGGCGGCTATGGCTCCTGTCCTACCACATCCAGCACTGAAAAATGTAAATAAAGGCAGATTGTTGGATTAAGTCACTTAATAAGAATTGTCTAAAGTCTGAAAGTATAAGAATAAAACAAACTTATTTGAATGGTTTCCAAGGTTAGCTGTATTGGTGCAGTATAGAAGAGGATTTCATCAGTTTGTACCTGCAGTGTATTAACAATGGAGCTGCATCATTTTGTCGTGTACGTCGCATTATGCCAATTAAATCTCGGATATGAGCAGGGTCATCAGGTATCCCATGGTCTGGCCATCCTGAATAGTGAAACTGTGTTACTACCCGGGTCTCTTCACCTTTTGTAACTTTTAATTTTCGTTGTATAAAATCAGATGCTATTTCTTCTTCCTTTTCCTAAAAAAATTACAATAAAAAATAATAATAAAACTATATTAAAAATTATGCAGCAAATTTTTTAATTCAAAAACTAAATTTTATTTCAAGTTCTTTAGTTTACTTTGAAAGGTTTAGAAAAAGTTTACTTACTGTGTAAACTGAAATGTCCCCAAAATCTTCGGACTTGTTTACATCATTCCAATATTGTTTGCATTTAATCTGCAAATAAGGAATTAATGGCTACACATGATGACATCATAATCAATAGTTATTATTAATTATAATGTATTATGAGAAATATATATTTCATAAACATCATTTACAACACAAATATTACTTGTAAGTTGTTAATAAAGTTTTAATAATAAATGATAATAACTTAATAACATCAACTTAAAAGATAACATTTTGTTTTAAACTAAATTTTAATCAAGCTAAATTGAACGTACAAATAAAATGATGAGCACAGTAAGAATGAGCACTGGTTACACTTAAACTAATAACACGAATTAAACTTAAACCAACAAAAGATGTTTCAATTGTGCCTTTACCTTTCCTAACTCCACGATTCGACAAGCCATGAAGATTATCTCAACGTTATACTCCCAAATCATTCTCCAGAAGTCAATGACTGTCGTGGCTAATGGTCCTTGACTAGCAATGTATCCTCCAGTGCCTTTAACACCCTAAAGTCAATTGATATTGATTAAAAATATAATTTCAATGTCTGCATCATATCATTTCATTCCCATACAACTTCTTGACTTGATTCAAAGCTAGCCCTTAAAAAAAAATGAAACAAGCCCATCTAGCAAACATAGATATCTAATATAAAAGTCTTCAATAAGCAATGAAATGTGAAAAAAAAACAAAAAACAATGTTCATACCGTCAGCTTGCTTGCATTGATATAATCAGAATCCTCTTCCCCCTCCACTGGTGTCAGAATTAATCTATGGTCATCATCTGAAAATGTTCCAATATTGGAGATATTTTTCAACTTAAAATTATACAACTAATAATATGTAAAAATAATATTTTTAACTCATTATGAATTATTAGAATAATTAATACTTTATGCCATAGGCTAAGTATTTTAAACTTACATGGCAAAATGTCTTTGTATCTATTTTTTTTCAAGTTAGCCTCAACTCTTCCAACATCCATGCTAAAAGCATTATCCCTGCGATTTCTCACCTGCACCTCATGAATCATCTATGAAAATTTTGGAAAATAAAAATCGTTAGATTAATTATAAGGTATGACTAAAAATAATACTAACAATAATAGTAACTTGTAAAATTTAAAAGTAACCATCAGGATATAAAACTGTACAAAATCCCCCCAAAAATGTATAATACCATTCAGCCACTTTCGAAAATAGTATGATAATAAAATTCTTTTAATAATTTAATTACAAGTGACGCAAACTCAGCCTACCTCAATGTCCTAATTTTACAATTTTTTAAAATAAAATTGCATTTTTGTCTGTCAGTGCAAATCAATTGAAATTTTTTACCTTTACATATCTACGCTGACAATAAGTTATTGGGCAAAAATTATAACAATTTTTAAAAAAATTTTTATTTGACTTAGATGGAGTTCAAAACACTTGCTTTTTTTTGGTTAAGTTCACTGTTCACAATCAGAGTTTATCGTACCTTGGAAAACAATTATAAAAATAATCTCAACTGCCCTACCACCTTTTCCCTTCCTCAAAGAAGTCAAGCATGATTTATGGCTTTGAGTTTCAAATAAAAAACCAGTATATGTGTCTGCCATGAATGTTTTAGCTACATGAAACTACTGTGTCTATGAAACATGTCTATCCAGTGGTCAAATGAGTGTAGTGATTTCCTTCTTGTTATTGGAAGGTAGTCAATTCAAATCTAAGAGAGAAGATAAAATTCATAACCTAAAAGTGGTTACACCTGGAAATCCAAAATACACAGGTAACCGAGGAGGATCCGAACAATAGCAGATATTTTTATTATTCATAAAATCTAGACAAAAATTTTCTTAACTTGTTATGATGGTGAAAGTGGTGAAATTCAATGGCAAGAATAATCTCACATAAACACACTATCAATTTTTCAAAAGTTTTACAAACCATGTTTTTAAAATGAACTAAAAATATAAAATTATAATCATTTGGCTGCTAGTCAGAGAGTTTGGGAATGAGTGTTCCTAGAAAATATTGACAACTCTTGCAGCATGGGTAACTAATAAATTTAGAGCGCTTTTCTAAACATTTTAGTGTGATCAAGTGATGCATTTATCACACTTGTGAGGAGAGTCTAGTTAGCACGGAGCAATAAGTCCAGAGTATATCAGAAAAGTAACCTAACTTTAAAAAAAAGTATGCCCAAAGTATTTTAGTCACACACATGGCAAGGTGGCTAGCACAATGCCCGGGGGCCTTGACAGCACCACAGCTAGAACCCATGACTCTCTTTTGCCTCGGTTCGACAGTCCAGCGTGCTACTGCTAGACCACCGCAACAATTTTTTAGATAGAATTAATTATTAGTCTCCCCTTCATCGAAAAAGCATTTGGTGTTTATATCTAGAGATTTTTCATCCATTAAATAAAAATAGCTTGTTACATTTAACACTTTTGACACATTTAAAAATTTTCTTTTATACAATAATGATACTTGCTGTAGCATTTTTTTATAACAATTGACTTAAATTTTGATTTGATAGCACTTTAGATGTAATTGAACTCATGTTAAGGTTAATATTACAATTTACAAGCTGTATTAAATTAATACACACAAATTTGAATAATAAAGGGAAATATGGTTAGTTGGTCTTTAAAAAGTTTATCATAAACTTATAGCCTTACTTTCTATCCTAATGAGCTTGGGTGGGTGTGGGGCTGACATCAATGAAAGTTTTTATTTTATTTATTGGGGCTATGAGAATAATAGGAAGATAGAAATAGAATAAGAACAGTAAAAATAGGTTTTTAATTTATGGTTTAATATTAATGAAGGGCCTAAACAACAAAATTGTTCTCTGTTAGTAAATTGACACATTCATAAATTTATTTTGCCCCCAATTGCCTCCAATACAAAATTTAAGGAAAAAGATAATTTTAAAATGGATAAAATATTTATTTTTAATGCACTAATAGTTATTATGATTTTTTAGCTTGATTTGCCACTATTTTGGGCAAAAATATTACGTTACTTGTTTAATCTATTGAAAATCTGTTTAGTGCACTTTTAAAACATCAAAATTATGAGTACCGTATTTATATGTGTACAGCGCGCAAAATTTTATATAGAAAACAACTACCAAAAGGGTAGATACGCGATATACACGAGGTCTTACACAGTGAAAAGTGAAAAAAAATTTAGACCAATTTTCAAACAAAAAATCTAGGGTGCACGTTATACACGAGTGCGCGCTATACACGAATAAAAACGGTATATCTTTAAACGGAGTGATTATTCACACAGCTGTGGGAATATTGTCTAGCGTCATTCACACAATGACGCATGCACATTCATGTGCATTTAAACAATAAATAGTTATTATTTTAAAAAATCACCAGTTATCATGAGAATTGCTAGATGAGTGGTTAGGGGGAGACTATCTGTATTAGTTGTATTGGGGGATCAAATCCCAGTGCGGGAGCTTATTTTTTAAAATTTATTTTTTTTATATTTTTTTTTAAAAACCACAATGAGGTTGCTGGCAGTTTGTATTATAAAACTCTGAGCACTCAAGCAGGCTCAATCAAAGTTCCATGAAATTTTTTATTATTTTTCCCCATGCCTGTGTAAATAGTGTAATGTTATATGTTCTCTTACAGACTCTCCCTCTTATTCTATTCTATACAGTCTTACGCTTTTGCATGCTTTAATTAACTTAATGGCTTTTGGGAAGAAGAAGAATTAGCCTACTAGGAATTAGTACTGAGTTTGGACTAACTATAGCCTATAGTAAAATTCTGGTATGCAGGTACACTAGTTCTTGTTAAAATTGATAAAAACACAACATTCCTGTCACTTGAAAGATGTTTAAAATGAGATTTTAAATTATTTTTATACCCTCCACACCAATAGACGTCAATAAGCAATGATATATAAATAATTAGCAGTAATAAGAAATAAGATATTATTAACAGATAAATATATTTCATTATCATATAGGGAGGGAGGACGGCTAGAAAATGTCAAGTCATTTTATGACTGACTTCAACAGATAGCAAAATGACCGGTACTAAGATTAGACGTAATAACTACAAACCAATAATGAAATATTTTTTCTCAAAAGGTTAACACAAAGAGAGGTAAAAACAATTTATTATTAAAACTATTAGTAATACTTAACATGCCCCCATTCTTCTGAAAAATGATTTTTGATAATCATAATGAATAATGATGTTCATGTATAGGCTATATTAATAAGCCTATTTAAAATGTACGAATGTACAAATAAATTCAAAATATTTAATGCCTTGGTATTTATTAGTAATAAACTTACACTAAGATTATGACTTTAATTATAATTACATCATTAGTATTAGTAGTAAATAGCATGTAATAATAAAGTTCAAGGACGAACGAGCAAATGAACGCACTAGAGCCTCAGTCAGAGCCGTGTCACTAATTCATTTACATAAATCATACTCGCAAGGACGTTCCATTTTGCATAATATAATATATCACATAATTTAACATTATATTGATATCTTATATTCCGATACGATTCTGATTAATCGTCCCATCACTAATTAACGCATAACACGTATATAAAGAAATTTCAAGCGCATGTTAATATTTTGCCGCCATATTGGTTTTCGTTTTAACTCGATCATCGGTTATCTCGATGCCATTTTTCATACCCCAACGCCGTCGACTTAACCGGTTTCGACTGTAATAGGTTTAATAGATGGACTATTAAAAGGCTTAGACAAAAATGATCAAATAGATACAATATTACTAGACTTCTCAAAAGCATTTGACAAAGTTCAACACCTTAGTTTACTTAAAAAACTTAACTACTTTGGAATCTCAGGTTCCTTACATCACTGGATCCAAGACTTCCTTTTTGGCAGGGAGCAAACTGTAATAATTAATGGATCTAAATCTGCACCAATAAAGGTCAATTCAGGAGTTCCACAAGGAACTGTGCTAGGTCCCTTACTCTTTTTAATATATATAAATGATTTACCCAACAACATCTCAACAGGAACAAAAGTTAGGTTACAGGCGAAACCGGTTAAGTCGACGGCGTTGGGGTATGAAAAATGGCGTCAACATAACCGATGATTAAGTTAAAACAAAAACCAATATGGCGGCAAAATATTAACATGTGCTTGAAATTTCTTTATGTACGTGATTAATTAGTTAGCGTTAATTAGTGATGGGACGATTAATCGGAATCGTATCGGAACCCTAATATTTCTTCACTCTTTCCTAAGGTTGTAATGACCGTTCTTTTTTAAGGACCGTTTAAAATTTAAATATAACCATGGTTCCCACTCAGGAAAACGGGAAAAAGTCGGGAATTCTTTAAAAAAAATTATCGGCCTTGAAAGTCGGGAAAAGTTATGACACTAATCGGGAGTTTTATATATATATTTTATTATTTTTATATATTATATATATATTTATGCCGAAGTAAAGGACTTTGATTACGTCTCTGTGGTATGTTTCGATTCCATTTAATTAAAAAAGTTACCAGTTTATAATTGTCTGCGCATGCATTAAAAGGTCAAATTTTTCGCCTGGTCTCGTCACATGCTGCTTGTGGCATGTCACAGCCGCTCGCATTTGCCGTCGTATCAGCGAATTTAAAATACAAATAAACAAATCAATATGGTAATTTTAAGTTTAATGCTTTTGACGTGCAGGATATCTGTTACTATCAGAACGCTCTCGAATTTCCTCAGTCAATCAAACTTGTAATATAAATAAAACTATTGTGGCCTTGACCATTGATCACAGCACGCTGTGGGCTGTGTGTTAGATCTCGGCCGGCAACTACCTAAGTCTAAGCGAATTTTTTTTAAAATCATTCCTTATCACAAAAGTGATGACGTGTATATTAATAATATTATATACATGTACTGGAATATTAAGAAAATGATTTGATTTCATCGTCACGCGCGTGTTAGTGTCACAGTCACGTATCTTACTGGTAACAAAGCAACAACAAACTTTTAAAAGAATAATAATTTTTTTATTTGATTAAATAAAAACCACTGTCGATTCTCGATACAAACCTTTATTTTCATTTCTAAAGATATTCGTTTATCTTAAAAATTAAATGATTAATACATCAGAAAATTAATTAAGTTTAATAATAATATAACATGCACTGCGAAATAACGACGATTAACGACCTCTAACGCGATTGTCCAGTACCTCGGGTGAATACATACTCCATGGATACACGTCGAACTAATAATTCACACACGCAAAACATCCTGTAATTTTTATTGAAATCTCGTAGAATCACACAATAGCTGGAAGTCTCGAAGAAAGCGAGATGTCAACACTGTTTTGAACTAAAAATGCAGAGTGCATTGCTAGGCCAACCGACGAGGATCGAGGTAAACCAACGTTAAGTTGCAAATTTGGCCCTCTTTTGTGCTCGAGGTAGTAGGTTTTGGCGGTTCCAATAAAAAATGTCGAGTTAGTGGGGTGGTCGAGCTAACCGAGCTCGAGGTAAGTGGGTTCAACTGTATTTGCTGATGATTGTATAATCTATAGAACAATTAAATCAGAACAAGATAGCAAAATTTTACAAAAAGACCTAGATGAATTGATAAAATTGGGAAACTAACTGAAGTATGAGTTTCCACCCAGAAAAGTGTCAACTGTTAAGAGTAACACCAAAAAAAAGAAACAAATAAATTCAAAATATTTCATTCATGGTAAGGAACTAACCCAAACTAAAGATGCAAAATACTTAGGAGTCATAATAAATGAGAAATTATCATGGAATCCCCATGTCAATGAAGTTATTAAAAAATCAAACAAAACCTTAGGCTTTATAAAAAGAAACCTTTACAAATGTAATATAGATATAAAACTAAAATGCTATCTCACTTTGGTGAGACCTGTACTAGAATATGCATCTTCTGTATGGGACCCATCCACCAAAGAAAACATTGATAAACTAGAACAAATCCAAAAAAGAGCTGCCAGATTCATTACTGGAGAATATTCAAAACTGACTAGAATAACACCATTAGTTAAATCATTAAACCTTGAAACACTAGAGGATAGAAGGACCAAGAGTAAACTAGTAATCATACATAAAGCAATTAACTCTAATTTAGAAATACAACACAAAGATAACTTAATACAACCCTCAGATAGACATAAGGATAAAAACACCTTTCTTATTCCGTATGCAAGAACAAACTCATACAAATTTTCGTTCTTCCCATCCGCAATTCGGGCGTGGAATGGGTTGCCTTAAGAAACCAGGAAAGCCAACACTTTATCAACATTTAAAACTCTAATAAGAATGCATGACTAAACACAAAACCATAGATAAGCGTAGGACGCAATAATCTTCTGTATAGAAGGAGTGTCTGAAACAGATAAGATAACAATTGACACTTTTCTGGATGGAAAGATACTCCTATTCTGTGCTTTTTTTTTAAAAAATAGGTGCCGGTACTCGGTGATGGATTGCCTAACTTTTAACTACCAATTTGTACCTCGATGCAAGCTAAATCACAACTGCAAAGATACTAAATGTCTAAAACAATTTTATTTTAACCAATAATTTTTAAACGTTAAAATACAAGAAAAATAATAATTTTTTCCCACATTGAAAAAGGTGCGGGTACCCTCCTATTGATATTGAATTAGTACGCTATTAGTTTCCCATTTTATTAATTCATCTAGGTCTTTTTGTAAGATTTTGCTATCTTGTTCTGAGTTAATTGTTCTATAAATTATAAAATAATCAGCAAATAACCTAACTTTTGTTCCTGTTGAGATGATGTTGGGTAAATCATTGATTTTTTATATAAATTAAATAGTAAATAGAGTTAGAGTAGGGCGGGGTAGGGTACAGTAACACAGATCCTTGTGTAACTCCTGAACTCCTTTAGATCATTTTAAATAATTGTTAAGCTAAGTTGATTATATTTATAAATTTAGTGTACGCGAACCGTTAGGGAAGCTAAATTCGTTTATTTACCCTGTATTCTTTGTTAAAGCCATTTCCTTCTGGGTCCTCCTCAGCTTCCAAATTCTCAACATGTCTTATAAATTCTTTGATAAACCTTTTTGTGTCTTTCGACATTTTTCTGAGGTTGAATTTTACGAGAATTTGTGACTAAAAACTATCATTACAACCTCCATGCCAATTAATAACTAAATGCAAATATAACACATTTTCCCAATTCTATTGTAACTCTTTCGTCAATAGGAATAACCATATCAGACGTCTTTAAGTGACAAGATCTGCATAACAATCTTCCGGGTTATATTAAACTAAAACGGTGAAAGATCTAAAGAGCTTTCATAATATTTTAACAAATTGTTATGGGGTTTTGTATCTAATGGTCCTTTTCTTTGTCTTCCTAAACACCGAAAATAAAATATGTCATATTTTATTTGTTCTATATATATTTTGGATTCACATTTTTTTTAAAATATTATTTTTAATGTTACGTTTCAATTACATATGGTGCTTAAAGTTTGTCAAAATTATATGGCAAAAAACTGATCTTTGTCCGGTTATTAAGAAAACTATTTTGATTGGTTAACGATCAGTTCCGTCACAAGATGGTTTCTTATGTCTTGTAAACAAGTGATACGGAAATAAAATTTTAAGTTTGTTAAAGAGACCAGAGCGACGATCGCCACTGTTTTGCTTCAATACTTAAAGCAGTCTATATTAAAGCTTAGGTAGACCTTTTAGATATTATAAATTTTGTTTGACCTATATTATTATTTAGTCGACATTCAGTCAAAGTCAGTACAGTACATCTTCGGCACTTAACGTAGACGTAGGCTAGGTACTTAACTTTGACAGAAAATTTAAACGGAGTGGTTATCCCCAGAATTCTGCGAATAATTTTCAACGTTATCCCGATAATTCTGCGAATAACGTTGAAAGTTATCCCCAGAATTCTGTGGCTATTCGGACCCAGGGTCTCTATACTTTAGAAAGCTGAGATGCCATCACTAGGACTAGGGCTGTCAATTTTGTTGAAAAAAGCTGCCCGGGTACCAGTGAAAATATCGAACGGGTACCCGGGTTACCCGTTCTAAACGTCGTATAATTTTCCCCGTCATAACCGCTATATATTTATTAATATTTTTTAATAACAAAAATCAAAGATTTTAACAATGATTTACAATGTAAACTAAAAAAGTAAAAACTTAAACCAACCAATGGAACCTAGCCACCATCCATGCACCTCATTTCACACAGTAGTAGTAGGCAACGGCTTGCTTCCAGTAACATACTATACTATTAGTAATGCACTACAGCTCACTACAATTAACTATAATGCACTAAAAAAAATTATTCAATTCCTGCTGTAAATGCATTCGTCATACTCATAAACTAAAACTACAGTAAACTGAACAGGCAAACAAAATTTCAACAGAATGACGTAACATTCAGTGTCATACCTTGAATGTTAATATCCACTTGGCGTCGGTAGTCAATGCTAAGGGCGATGACGTATGCTATACTGCGGTAAATTTCAAGTGATCATGCTTTGGTCAGTGGTACTGCTTTTGTTGAACATTTTCCCTGTCATTTACTGAGTAAATAACTTGTATGCAAATTTCTCTGTATGTCATTCATAAGCTTTGTCATTGTCTTTGTCAACTATTTGGCGATTAAAGGAATTCCAAATTCTGCAATGGAATATTATTGTTATCTCTTGTTATTATACCCATACTTTGATATATTATTTAATTTTAATTATTGAGATTTATTTCTTTTGATTGATTTTGTAAAAAATATTTTTTGTCAAATGTATATGTCAATATCTTTGTAAAAAGATGATGGTAAGTAAATGAGAGTTGTTTTTTTTTAAATATTGTTTTAATTATTATATTACACTTCAAAAACCAGTAAATTTAATAAAAAAAAGGATAACAAAACCATTATCATTATTAATTCTAAGGCAAGGTAAGTATCAATTTGGACTTAGTATTAGAATAAACATTTAAATTTAATTATGTTCTTAAATTTAATTTAATAGTAAACATAGTTATAATTAAAATACCAGTTATTTAGTATATTAATAATACTATCTAATACTATTATTCTTGTACTATTAAATTTAGTACTAGAAAACTACTAGTATTAGGATCTAATTTTAATTTGGCCTATTTTAGTAAACTTATTTTGATATCATACGTAGTAATAGTAACAGTAGTATTAGTTTAGTTTTATTACTAATTACTAGTATTAGTTAAGTATAATAGAGTATAGAGTGTTCCGTAGAGCAACGTAAACTGACGCAAATACTTATCTTAGTGCATTCCACAAGGGATTAAGCGACTCTTGCAAGTACCAAAAATGACCAAGACAAGAGAAAGGAATGGTAACTAATTTGCGTCTCTTTGCTGCATGCTGTGACTCTTTTTAAAAAGAAAAATCTTATTTCCCCATCCCATTGTGGAGGGAGTAAAGTGGGGGAGGGGAGGGAAGGTGTCTCCTCTCAAAGCAAGTTGGCTTCCTTTCATATGAAACATCAGACACAGCCTCTCTTTCCTGTCAAGCCTTCTAGCCAGTATGGCTTCACCTCAATATATATCAACATTGTCCTTGATTAATCTGCGCCTATTACACCATTTTCCCCAACTCGAAAACTCTGTAAGTCTAATTTTTTTCGGGTCCCTTTTAGTTCGACTTAGAGAGGTCCGACTGTATTATTTGATATAGCATCAGACCTAGTCATAGTAGAGTTAGTTTAGTTTTGGTTAAAGTTAAAGCCAAGGCTAGGTACTTTGGTAAAAGATTTAACTTTAAAAAAACTGATGGCTTAGTTAAATAGAGCTGGGCTATTTGTTGTTGATGTGGCCAAGATGGCGGCTTGGGATAGTAACGTCACTTCACTGCTACGTTTGCTATCCTGCAGTTTGCCTCCCTTGATATTTTGTTAACTTCCCTTGCCATATATATCATGGCTTTGTGTTCATACGCCTATCATGTTATAATTAGAACAAAAGGGGTGGGGATTGGGGAGGGTCCTCACTCCTCAATTTAGTTTTTAATGAAAGATAAAGAAAGGGGGAGGGGTCTTTCCTCCCATTTAAATTCTAATATATATACTGTACTTAAATGTCGAACTATGAGCAGTGCGCATTTAAGCAAGGAATGATGCATAATAGCCCGGGAAAAATCCCAACAGGCAAACTCTTTTCGCATAAAAAAATTTCAGTTGCAGTAGCATTGGAGTAGAAAGTTGTTTTAATTTTTGTGTAAAATTGCTCTAAAAGGAAGGTGAATTTTCCAAATTGGAAAGAGTTAGGGTTAGGTTAAGCTATAGAATGTTAGGGTTAGGCTTAGATTTGGCATTTTTTAAAGTTAAAAAGTTATTTAAAAATTCTATCCTCCCCATGTTCATGATTCAGAGACGTGCACAGTGAGTGCCATTTTTACCACGTTTTTATTAACTCGCTTTCGTTGGTGTGTGTTTGTCCAAGATTTTTTCAAATCTCCAACGTAAAATTGAACCACTTCTGATGGTCCTAGAGATCTGAAAATGTTACCACAGATAGATCTTGGATGACAATGCAATTGTATCAAAATTTCAGATCGATCAAATGTACCGTTATTAAATTATTGAACTTTTAAGTTTATCTATAGTCTATATAAAAGCATCTGTACCGTCGGCTTTTGTTGACATCCGTGAGTTCGCCCCGTGACCACATCACAATGTTTTTAAAACGCTGGGCGGGTGCTTGTGAGGTGTTGGGTAAAATAAATAGTGGTAAAAAAAGATTTTTAAAAACCAGGTTGTTATAAGTGGACTAAAAAGAATAAAATAAATAGAAGTAAAAAAAAGATTTTTAAAAACCACGTTTTTACAAGCGGACTAAAAATACGAAAATAATTTAAAACTTATTAGTTCAAGTACTTCGATTTAATATAACTAAAAACGTGGGGCGGGTGTTTGGTATAAAAATTAAAGATTTCTAATTTAGAAGGCAAAAGAGAGATCTGTAAGTGAGAGAATGAGTGAACCGCATATGTTAAACCTCATAAGCGCCCACCCCACGTTTTTAGTTATATTAAATCGAAGTACTTGAACTAATAAGTTTTAAATTATTTTCTTCTTTTTATTCCCCTTGTAAAAACGTGGTTTTTAAAAATCTTTTTTTTACTTCTATTTATTTTCTTCATTTTTTTGCGTATTTTTGCTGTTTTCCAAAATCAGGTGGTTGCTTAAATAGTGTAAAATTTAAGAATCTCCCAATATTTAAAAAAAAATTCATACTATTGCTGTTTTTCCAAAATCGGCACATACCTAAAAAAGCCACGAATTTGATAATTCCCTTCCCCCTCCACCCCCTAAATTTCCATGTTTTTCACTACTTTTCCGGCCGTCTTCTTTGTCAAGTGCCATAGTAACAAAGATGGTGGCGGGAAATGACCCTATTTTGGCCCAGCCACATCAACAGTAATCAACCTAGAGCTGAGTTTACTTACATTTTAACACCAAATTTATATTTTTTAGGATTTGTAGTTTTAAAATTATGAATTTTTAAAGTTTAAAGTGTGGTTCAGTTCGTCCTAATCCACAATGTATATTCACCTCACCATTTTATGACCTTAGTTTTGCTGTTCGCGTCATGGCTTAATTATGATTTTATTTTCAGGATCAATGCTATAAATAAAATTATTATTTCATAATGCTGTTTTAGAAATATTATTTATGTAACTTTGTATAAACAGTAAAATTTACTACGGCAAATAATCTCACAAAAACATGGACTGGTTTGATGCACATTGGGACGAGATGAAACCTGTCACTGAAGACAAAAGGAAAGCTCTTATGGCCTACTAGGAAAAGCCGACAGGCGGCATGCTTTAAAAACAGCCAAGTCGCATGCCCAAAAAGTCGCACGTCAATGTGCCAATACCTTCTGGCTTAACACCTCTGCTCCAGCATACAGTCAGCTTCAGACATGGACAATGCCAAAGCCATGTACGAAAATATCAAAAAGACAACTGGCTCTTTGACGTCCAAAGTTGCCCCCCCCCCTCTAAAGTCTAAAAGTGGAGAAATTATTCAAGACAAGGCAGCGCAGCTAAAACGGTGGGTTGGGCATGATCTGGAACTGTATGCCACAGTTACCACAGTCTCCAGCACTGTTCTAGATTACATCCCTGCTATGCCACCATGGAAGAACTTGATGTCGTGCCCACACAGGAAGAGCTGAGCAAAGCAAGTGACTGCCTAGCTTGTGGAAAAGCCCGTGGGAATGATGGCATACCACCAGAAGCTCTAAAGAGGGGAGAGACGGTTTTACTCCAACCTTTGCACGAGCTTATTTCCCTCTGTTGGGAATAGGGCTACATCCCACAGGACCTAGAGGATGCAAATATAGTGACACTATATAAGAACAAGGGTGATAGAATTGACTGCAATAACTATCGTTGCATCTCACTCCTTAGTATTATAGGTAAGGCTTTTTCCTGTGTCATACTAACATGATTACAGAGTTTAGCCTCCCGAGTTTATCCAGAATCTCAGTGCGATTTCTGGGCTGGTCGGTCTAACATAGACATGGTGTTTTCCATATGGCAGCTCCACAAAAAATGCATAGAGCAGCAGATGCCACTATGCATTGCCTTTGTGGATCTTATGAAAGCCTTTGATTTAGTCAGTCGCAACGGGCTATTCCAAATCCTGAAAAAAATCGGCTGTCCCCCACACCTACTCACCATCTTCAGACAGTTCCATGAAAATATGCAGGGCACAGTGCAGTTTGATGGAGCTACGTCAGAAGTCTTTCCAGTCAGCAGCGGAGTTAAACAAGTGTACTCGCACCAAAACTGTTCACAATATTCTCCTCTGTACTGCTTTGATACTCATTCAAGGATAGCAGTGATGGAATCTGGTTGCATACCAGAGCTGATGGAGGACTTTTCAACAATGCCCACCTCCGAGCCAAAACCAAAATGACAGATGTCCTGATACGTGAGCTACTCTTTGCAGATGATGCGGCATTGACAGCACACACAGAAACTGGTTTGCAAGCTTCTCCAACGCCTGTAAAGAATTTGGTCTGCAAATCAGCTTGAAAAAGACAAACATCATGGCCCAAGACACACATTCTCTTCCTACCATCAATATCGACAATGAAAACTTTGAGGTTGTGGACGACTTCACCTACTTGGGGTCCAAAGTCTCCAATACACTGTCCATCGAGGACGAAATAAACAGTAGAATTGGCAAGGCAGCTGCCACAATGGCTAAACTAAATAAACGGGTCTGGCAAAACATCAAGCTAATGGAGAAAACCAAACTGTGTGTCTATCGAGCCGCGTCATCAGTATGCTGCTATATGGGAGCGAGACATGGACCACTTACACATCCCATGAGTGCAAGCTTAATAGCTTCCACTTGAGGTGCCTGCATCACATCATTGGCATTAAATGGCAGGACAAAGTGCCAAATAGTGAGGTCCTGATGCATGCCAATACCCAAAGCATGTTCTCAATCCTTAGTGAAAGACGCCTGAGATGGCTAGGACATGTAAAAAAAAATGAGCCCTGGCTGCATCCCCAAGGACATCCTATATGGAGAACTGGAATCGGGAAAAAGGAAGACAGGTCGTCCAGGTCTGCGATTTAAAGATGTCTGCCAAATGGACATGAAAGCAGCCAGAATACACACAAGCGACTGGGATTGTAAGCCAGAAGACCGATCTATGTGGCACACAGTTGTCAAAGAGGGCGTCATAGTAGCCGACGAGCGAAGGATGGAGGAAGTTACAGACAGAAAAGCTAGGAGAAAGGCCAAAACCTTGGGAAGCACAGAGCTCGTGTGATAAAGCTGTGGTAAACACTGTCACTCAAGGATAGGAATGCACAGCCACACGAGAAAGTGCAACCCGAACCAACGGTGATGCACCATCGTCTTGCGAGACAGAAGGATGCGGACATAATATATTTTTTCATGATTCATGGCATTATCCTCAAATCGAAATCATGACAATCATAAATGATATTAAAGTGGAAATGTTATGAACCTACCTTTTGTTATTGAGCACTAGTTCAGTAAAAAAAAAGTTTTTTTTTAATATAGCATTCAGTTGTTAGTTTTTAAATCATGGGAACACATTATAACGGTTTTATTGTTATTTTCTTTTTATTGGTCTGATAGTAATTAATAATTTTACTCTATTTTAAAATGTACTTGTAGCATTTTTTTTTAAAATGTCATTTAAAAAATTTATACACTATTCACTTTGGCAGATAATTGATTTTTTAAATTATTTCATCCCCCAAATCTGATTGTTAAAATATTTGAACTGTCGACAGAGCTTAACTGGTTTTAAATCTACCTCTCAACCTGAACATTTCAAATCAATTGGCTAATCCCACATGTCTATCAAAGTCCCTTATTCCACCTTACCAGCTCACACTAGTCCTTTTTATAAAGAAATTTAATCTCTTTTAAAAAATGTCTATTGAGCCTTACAACTACAACAAATGACGTAATCTTTGGTGTTCTCACTGCATACAGAGTCACATTTGGTGTTCTCACTGCATACAGAGTCACATTTGGTGTTCTCACTGCATACAGAGTCACATTTGGTGTTCTCACTGCATACAGAGTCACATTTGGTGTTCTCACTGCATAGAGAGTCACATTTGGTGTTCTCACTGCATACAGAGTCACATTTGGTGTTCTCACTGCATACAGAGTCACATTTGGTGTTCTCACTGCATACAGAGTCACATTTGGTGTTCTCACTGCATACAGAGTCACATTTGGTGTTCTCACTGCATACAGAGTCACATTTGGTGTTCTCACTGCATACAGAGTCACATTTGGTGTTCTCACTGCATACAGAGTCACATTTGGTGTTCTCACTGCATACAGAGTCACATTTGGTGTTCTCACTGCATACAGAGTCACATTTGGTGTTCTCACTGCATACAGAGTCACATTTGGTGTTCTCACTGCATACAGAGTCACATTTGGTGTTCTCACTGCATACAGAGTCACATTTGGTGTTCTCACTGCATACAGAGTCACATTTGGTGTTCTCACTGCATACAGAGTCACATTTGGTGTTCTCACTGCATACAGAGTCACATTTGGTGTTCTCACTGCATACAGAGTCACATTTGGTGTTCTCACTGCATACAGAGTCACATTTGGTGTTCTCACTGCATACAGAGTCACATTTGGTGTTCTCACTGCATACAGAGTCACATTTGGTGTTCTCACTGCATACAGAGTCACATTTGGTGTTCTCACTGCATACAGAGTCACATTTGGTGTTCTCACTGCATACAGAGTCACATTTGGTGTTCTCACTGCATACAGAGTCACATTTGGTGTTCTCACTGCATACAGAGTCACATTTGGTGTTCTCACTGCATACAGAGTCACATTTGGTGTTCTCACTGCATACAGAGTCACATTTGGTGTTCTCACTGCATACAGAGTCACATTTGGTGTTCTCACTGCATACAGAGTCACATTTGGTGTTCTCACTGCATACAGAGTCACATTTGGTGTTCTCACTGCATACAGAGTCACATTTGGTGTTCTCACTGCATACAGAGTCACATTTGGTGTTCTCACTGCATACAGAGTCACATTTGGTGTTCTCACTGCATACAGAGTCACATTTGGTGTTCTCACTGCATACAGAGTCACATTTGGTGTTCTCACTGCATACAGAGTCACATTTGGTGTTCTCACTGCATACAGAGTCACATTTGGTGTTCTCACTGCATAAGAGTCACATTTGTGTTCTCACTGCATACAGAGTCACATTTGGTGTTCTCACTGCATACAGAGTCACATTTGGTGTTCTCACTGCATACAGAGTCACATTTGGTGTTCTCACTGCATACAGAGTCACATTTGGTGTTCTCACTGCATACAGAGTCACATTTGGTGTTCTCACTGCATACAGAGTCACATTTGGTGTTCTCACTGCATACAGAGTCACATTTGGTGTTCTCACTGCATACAGAGTCACATTTGGTGTTCTCACTGCATACAGAGTCACATTTGGTGTTCTCACTGCATACAGAGTCACATTTGGTGTTCTCACTGCATACAGAGTCACATTTGGTGTTCTCACTGCATACAGAGTCACATTTGGTGTTCTCACTGCATACAGAGTCACATTTGGTGTTCTCACTGCATACAGAGTCACATTTGGTGTTCTCACTGCATACAGAGTCACATTTGGTGTTCTCACTGCATACAGAGTCACATTTGGTGTTCTCACTGCATACAGAGTCACATTTGGTGTTCTCACTGCATACAGAGTCACATTTGGTGTTCTCACTGCATACAGAGTCACATTTGGTGTTCTCACTGCATACAGAGTCACATTTGGTGTTCTCACTGCATACAGAGTCACATTTGGTGTTCTCACTGCATACAGAGTCACATTTGGTGTTCTCACTGCATACAGAGTCACATTTGGTGTTCTCACTGCATACAGAGTCACATTTGGTGTTCTCACTGCATACAGAGTCACATTTGGTGTTCTCACTGCATACAGAGTCACATTTGGTGTTCTCACTGCATACAGAGTCACATTTGGTGTTCTCACTGCATACAGAGTCACATTTGGTGTTCTCACTGCATACAGAGTCACATTTGGTGTTCTCACTGCATACAGAGTCACATTTGGTGTTCTCACTGCATACAGAGTCACATTTGGTGTTCTCACTGCATACAGAGTCACATTTGGTGTTCTCACTGCATACAGAGTCACATTTGGTGTTCTCACTGCATACAGAGTCACATTTGGTGTTCTCACTGCATACAGAGTCACATTTGGTGTTCTCACTGCATACAGAGTCACATTTGGTGTTCTCACTGCATACAGAGTCACATTTGGTGTTCTCACTGCATACAGAGTCACATTTGGTGTTCTCACTGCATACAGAGTCACATTTGGTGTTCTCACTGCATACAGAGTCACATTTGGTGTTCTCACTGCATACAGAGTCACATTTGGTGTTCTCACTGCATACAGAGTCACATTTGGTGTTCTCACTGCATACAGAGTCACATTTGGTGTTCTCACTGCATACAGAGTCACATTTGGTGTTCTCACTGCATACAGAGTCACATTTGGTGTTCTCACTGCATACAGAGTCACATTTGGTGTTCTCACTGCATACAGAGTCACATTTGGTGTTCTCACTGCATACAGAGTCACATTTGGTGTTCTCACTGCATACAGAGTCACATTTGGTGTTCTCACTGCATACAGAGTCACATTTGGTGTTCTCACTGCATACAGAGTCACATTTGGTGTTCTCACTGCATACAGAGTCACATTTGGTGTTCTCACTGCATACAGAGTCACATTTGGTGTTCTCACTGCATACAGAGTCACATTTGGTGTTCTCACTGCATACAGAGTCACATTTGGTGTTCTCACTGCATACAGAGTCACATTTGGTGTTCTCACTGCATACAGAGTCACATTTGGTGTTCTCACTGCATACAGAGTCACATTTGGTGTTCTCACTGCATACAGAGTCACATTTGGTGTTCTCACTGCATACAGAGTCACATTTGGTGTTCTCACTGCATACAGAGTCACATTTGGTGTTCTCACTGCATACAGAGTCACATTTGGTGTTCTCACTGCATACAGAGTCACATTTGGTGTTCTCACTGCATACAGAGTCACATTTGGTGTTCTCACTGCATACAGAGTCACATTTGGTGTTCTCACTGCATACAGAGTCACATTTGGTGTTCTCACTGCATACAGAGTCACATTTGGTGTTCTCACTGCATACAGAGTCACATTTGGTGTTCTCACTGCATACAGAGTCACATTTGGTGTTCTCACTGCATACAGAGTCACATTTGGTGTTCTCACTGCATACAGAGTCACATTTGGTGTTCTCACTGCATACAGAGTCACATTTGGTGTTCTCACTGCATACAGAGTCACATTTGGTGTTCTCACTGCATACAGAGTCACATTTGGTGTTCTCACTGCATACAGAGTCACATTTGGTGTTCTCACTGCATACAGAGTCACATTTGGTGTTCTCACTGCATACAGAGTCACATTTGGTGTTCTCACTGCATACAGAGTCACATTTGGTGTTCTCACTGCATACAGAGTCACATTTGGTGTTCTCACTGCATACAGAGTCACATTTGGTGTTCTCACTGCATACAGAGTCACATTTGGTGTTCTCACTGCATACAGAGTCACATTTGGTGTTCTCACTGCATACAGAGTCACATTTGGTGTTCTCACTGCATACAGAGTCACATTTGGTGTTCTCACTGCATACAGAGTCACATTTGGTGTTCTCACTGCATACAGAGTCACATTTGGTGTTCTCACTGCATACAGAGTCACATTTGGTGTTCTCACTGCATACAGAGTCACATTTGGTGTTCTCACTGCATACAGAGTCACATTTGGTGTTCTCACTGCATACAGAGTCACATTTGGTGTTCTCACTGCATACAGAGTCACATTTGGTGTTCTCACTGCATACAGAGTCACATTTGGTGTTCTCACTGCATACAGAGTCACATTTGGTGTTCTCACTGCATACAGAGTCACATTTGGTGTTCTCACTGCATACAGAGTCACATTTGGTGTTCTCACTGCATACAGAGTCACATTTGGTGTTCTCACTGCATACAGAGTCACATTTGGTGTTCTCACTGCATACAGAGTCACATTTGGTGTTCTCACTGCATACAGAGTCACATTTGGTGTTCTCACTGCATACAGAGTCACATTTGGTGTTCTCACTGCATACAGAGTCACATTTGGTGTTCTCACTGCATACAGAGTCACATTTGGTGTTCTCACTGCATACAGAGTCACATTTGGTGTTCTCACTGCATACAGAGTCACATTTGGTGTTCTCACTGCATACAGAGTCACATTTGGTGTTCTCACTGCATACAGAGTCACATTTGGTGTTCTCACTGCATACAGAGTCACATTTGGTGTTCTCACTGCATACAGAGTCACATTTGGTGTTCTCACTGCATACAGAGTCACATTTGGTGTTCTCACTGCATACAGAGTCACATTTGGTGTTCTCACTGCATACAGAGTCACATTTGGTGTTCTCACTGCATACAGAGTCACATTTGGTGTTCTCACTGCATACAGAGTCACATTTGGTGTTCTCACTGCATACAGAGTCACATTTGGTGTTCTCACTGCATACAGAGTCACATTTGGTGTTCTCACTGCATACAGAGTCACATTTGGTGTTCTCACTGCATACAGAGTCACATTTGGTGTTCTCACTGCATACAGAGTCACATTTGGTGTTCTCACTGCATACAGAGTCACATTTGGTGTTCTCACTGCATACAGAGTCACATTTGGTGTTCTCACTGCATACAGAGTCACATTTGGTGTTCTCACTGCATACAGAGTCACATTTGGTGTTCTCACTGCATACAGAGTCACATTTGGTGTTCTCACTGCATACAGAGTCACATTTGGTGTTCTCACTGCATACAGAGTCACATTTGGTGTTCTCACTGCATACAGAGTCACATTTGGTGTTCTCACTGCATACAGAGTCACATTTGGTGTTCTCACTGCATACAGAGTCACATTTGGTGTTCTCACTGCATACAGAGTCACATTTGGTGTTCTCACTGCATACAGAGTCACATTTGGTGTTCTCACTGCATACAGAGTCACATTTGGTGTTCTCACTGCATACAGAGTCACATTTGGTGTTCTCACTGCATACAGAGTCACATTTGGTGTTCTCACTGCATACAGAGTCACATTTGGTGTTCTCACTGCATACAGAGTCACATTTGGTGTTCTCACTGCATACAGAGTCACATTTGGTGTTCTCACTGCATACAGAGTCACATTTGGTGTTCTCACTGCATACAGAGTCACATTTGGTGTTCTCACTGCATACAGAGTCACATTTGGTGTTCTCACTGCATACAGAGTCACATTTGGTGTTCTCACTGCATACAGAGTCACATTTGGTGTTCTCACTGCATACAGAGTCACATTTGGTGTTCTCACTGCATACAGAGTCACATTTGGTGTTCTCACTGCATACAGAGTCACATTTGGTGTTCTCACTGCATACAGAGTCACATTTGGTGTTCTCACTGCATACAGAGTCACATTTGGTGTTCTCACTGCATACAGAGTCACATTTGGTGTTCTCACTGCATACAGAGTCACATTTGGTGTTCTCACTGCATACAGAGTCACATTTGGTGTTCTCACTGCATACAGAGTCACATTTGGTGTTCTCACTGCATACAGAGTCACATTTGGTGTTCTCACTGCATACAGAGTCACATTTGGTGTTCTCACTGCATACAGAGTCACATTTGGTGTTCTCACTGCATACAGAGTCACATTTGGTGTTCTCACTGCATACAGAGTCACATTTGGTGTTCTCACTGCATACAGAGTCACATTTGGTGTTCTCACTGCATACAGAGTCACATTTGGTGTTCTCACTGCATACAGAGTCACATTTGGTGTTCTCACTGCATACAGAGTCACATTTGGTGTTCTCACTGCATACAGAGTCACATTTGGTGTTCTCACTGCATACAGAGTCACATTTGGTGTTCTCACTGCATACAGAGTCACATTTGGTGTTCTCACTGCATACAGAGTCACATTTGGTGTTCTCACTGCATACAGAGTCACATTTGGTGTTCTCACTGCATACAGAGTCACATTTGGTGTTCTCACTGCATACAGAGTCACATTTGGTGTTCTCACTGCATACAGAGTCACATTTGGTGTTCTCACTGCATACAGAGTCACATTTGGTGTTCTCACTGCATACAGAGTCACATTTGGTGTTCTCACTGCATAGAGAGTCACATTTGGTGTTCTCACTGCATACAGAGTCACATTTGGTGTTCTCACTGCATACAGAGTCACATTTGGTGTTCTCACTGCATACAGAGTCACATTTGGTGTTCTCACTGCATACAGAGTCACATTTGGTGTTCTCACTGCATACAGAGTCACATTTGGTGTTCTCACTGCATACAGAGTCACATTTGGTGTTCTCACTGCATACAGAGTCACATTTGGTGTTCTCACTGCATACAGAGTCACATTTGGTGTTCTCACTGCATACAGAGTCACATTTGGTGTTCTCACTGCATACAGAGTCACATTTGGTGTTCTCACTGCATACAGAGTCACATTTGGTGTTCTCACTGCATACAGAGTCACATTTGGTGTTCTCACTGCATACAGAGTCACATTTGGTGTTCTCACTGCATACAGAGTCACATTTGGTGTTCTCACTGCATACAGAGTCACATTTGGTGTTCTCACTGCATACAGAGTCACATTTGGTGTTCTCACTGCATACAGAGTCACATTTGGTGTTCTCACTGCATACAGAGTCACATTTGGTGTTCTCACTGCATACAGAGTCACATTTGGTGTTCTCACTGCATACAAGTCACATTTGGTGTTCTCACTGCATACAGAGTCACATTTGGTGTTCTCACTGCATACAGAGTCACATTTGGTGTTCTCACTGCATACAGAGTCACATTTGGTGTTCTCACTGCATACAGAGTCACATTTGGTGTTCTCACTGCATACAGAGTCACATTTGGTGTTCTCACTGCATACAGAGTCACATTTGGTGTTCTCACTGCATACAGAGTCACATTTGGTGTTCTCACTGCATACAGAGTCACATTTGGTGTTCTCACTGCATACAGAGTCACATTTGGTGTTCTCACTGCATACAGAGTCACATTTGGTGTTCTCACTGCATACAGAGTCACATTTGGTGTTCTCACTGCATACAGAGTCACATTTGGTGTTCTCACTGCATACAGAGTCACATTTGGTGTTCTCACTGCATCACATGGGTCCACTGCATCAGTCACATTTGGTGTTCTCACTGCATACAGAGTCACATTTGGTGTTCTCACTGCATACAGAGTCACATTTGGTGTTCTCACTGCATACAGAGTCACATTTGGTGTTCTCACTGCATACAGAGTCACATTTGGTGTTCTCACTGCATACAGAGTCACATTTGGTGTTCTCACTGCATACAGAGTCACATTTGGTGTTCTCACTGCATACAGAGTCACATTTGGTGTTCTCACTGCATACAGAGTCACATTTGGTGTTCTCACTGCATACGAGTCACATTTGGTGTTCTCACTGCATACAGAGTCACATTTGGTGTTCTCACTGCATACAGAGTCACATTTGGTGTTCTCACTGCATACAGAGTCACATTTGGTGTTCTCACTGCATACAGAGTCACATTTGGTGTTCTCACTGCATACAGAGTCACATTTGGTGTTCTCACTGCATACAGAGTCACATTTGGTGTTCTCACTGCATACAGAGTCACATTTGGTGTTCTCACTGCATACAGAGTCACATTTGGTGTTCTCACTGCATACAGAGTCACATTTGGTGTTCTCACTGCATAGAGAGTCACATTTGGTGTTCTCACTGCATACAGAGTCACATTTGGTGTTCTCACTGCATAGAGAGTCACATTTGGTGTTCTCACTGCATAGAGAGTCACATTTGGTGTTCTCACTGCATACAGAGTCACATTTGGTGTTCTCACTGCATACAGAGTCACATTTGGTGTTCTCACTGCATACAGAGTCACATTTGGTGTTCTCACTGCATACAGAGTCACATTTGGTGTTCTCACTGCATACAGAGTCACATTTGGTGTTCTCACTGCATACAGAGTCACATTTGGTGTTCTCACTGCATACAGAGTCACATTTGGTGTTCTCACTGCATACAGAGTCACATTTGGTGTTCTCACTGCATACAGAGTCACATTTGGTGTTCTCACTGCATACAGAGTCACATTTGGTGTTCTCACTGCATACAGAGTCACATTTGGTGTTCTCACTGCATACAGAGTCACATTTGGTGTTCTCACTGCATACAGAGTCACATTTGGTGTTCTCACTGCATACAGAGTCACATTTGGTGTTCTCACTGCATACAGAGTCACATTTGGTGTTCTCACTGCATAGAGAGTCACATTTGGTGTTCTCACTGCATACAGAGTCACATTTGGTGTTCTCACTGCATACAGAGTCACATTTGGTGTTCTCACTGCATAGAGAGTCACATTTGGTGTTCTCACTGCATACAGAGTCACATTTGGTGTTCTCACTGCATACAGAGTCACATTTGGTGTTCTCACTGCATACAGAGTCACATTTGGTGTTCTCACTGCATACAGAGTCACATTTGGTGTTCTCACTGCATACAGAGTCACATTTGGTGTTCTCACTGCATACAGAGTCACATTTGGTGTTCTCACTGCATACAGAGTCACATTTGGTGTTCTCACTGCATACAGAGTCACATTTGGTGTTCTCACTGCATACAGAGTCACATTTGGTGTTCTCACTGCATACAGAGTCACATTTGGTGTTCTCACTGCATACAGAGTCACATTTAAAATGCACTAGAATCCATTGATGACATTGTTGTCAAAAATGGATTAAAGATAGCATAATGTCTCAAACACAGTGAAGTTAGTTTTTGTTGGGAATCAGACATCTCTAAATTTCACTTTTTAATTGTTTCAATATTTTGTTTTTAACTGGTGGCAAATATTGAAATTTCTAGGTAATAAAATTACAGTACATGTACTTTTAAAAAATCCTCTTGCATTATACCTTAATAACTCTAATCAAGAATGCCTATTTTTGTATTTTGGGCTTATTCTTCCTGTTTATGTAATCTTTAGGCCATAACAAAATCCAGTAAATGTCCAAAAAAGACAGAAGACGTGTTTTGGCACAAATCTGGGGAACACCTACAAGTCATGATATAGACATGGTGGATGAAGGCGACCAAATTGTAGTTTTTTCAAATTTCAGGGGAATTATTAATTGGTGGATGGAAATATTCAAGGTCTGTAAATATATCTAAGTTAAATTGTTTTAAATTAATTTGAATGAAATAACTTTATGAGAATATAAGTACATAATAGATGGGGTATAGGGCCAGTGTTATGCCTATTGAATTTGATGTATATTTTTCAGGAAACATAATATAATGTATTCTACTTTTACTTAGTACAGCTTAAAAAGTTTTATCACTTATGTTAAAGAAAAAAAATATTCCTTTCCAATGGCACATTTAGTAGAATATTACAGCAATGATAACATTTTGGTTTTTAACTGGAGCTAAGCCAACAGGACTAAGACCATGTGGCTCTGCGAACGAAAGTTGCAAAAATATATTAAAGTTATTTACATGCACTTGTTATTTTTTTTATTAAAAATGATTAATGGATTTTCATAAAGTGGCATATTCATTCAATGGTTATATTTTATTTCAGACTTACTACCCAAACATCAAGTGTCGTGAAAAGGGAGACATCATTAAGATTAAACCAACCATGGGTGTGACAATTAAATTGAATAAGACCACAAAACTTATGAGAGTCAGTGGTAAAAATCACTGGCCATGGTTTGTTGACACTTTTGAAAAATTGTTAGACATAGGTAATGGGGATGCTATTGAACTACCTAGTGATGGAGCATCTGCTGTCTCAGAGAACTCAGTCACAAGATATCTGCAATTAAATAAAGATGACGAAGAGGTATATTCAATAACTAATTTAGAACTTACTTGGACATGTTCTTCCTGAATCAACCCCTTTTTCCTGTATCATTTTAAACAAACCATTGAAGTTGTGTGGGATTTAGAACATAGATAAGAAAACATCAGTTATATTTGAATGGAAGGCCAAATCCCTACATACGCTTTAGCGCCACTGGGATAAATGTATTGACATGGATCAAGCTTAATGGTCCATTTAAATTTTAGTAAAAAACAAATTGAAGAATTCTATATATTCTTGTATTTACAATTACTTTTTAAAAAAAATATATTCTTGGGTTTGAGAAAAAATAATCCACCGGAAGAAAATTACTTTTTATAACAGTTTCTTCTTTTATGAAAATTAAAAATGTTCTTCCTAATTAATATGCAGGTTCAAGATTTGTTAGACAGGATCCCTGAGGGTGGAGGTATCATGCATCACGAGTTCATCATGCGTCTTTGGAAAAGTCTACTGGATGATTGGTTTGGCGTGGGAGGTGCCATTTATATTGTCACTCCTCGAATTGATTCTGAAAGGCTCTTTCAAGTTATGTTACTCATGATAAGGAATAAAGGCACAGGTTTCACAGTAAGATGTCTTTATATTTGTTATGCACTGCAATAGGGTTTATTTACATTCAAACTGATTATGTAAGCTGGTGAAAAGCAGAGTTTGACAAAAAATGTGTTTTATGTAACTATTTATAAAAACTATAATTAATATACAATTACCATAAAATAATTTTCATGTAAATAAATCTACCAAAGAAGGAAAAAGTGTAATCTTAACTTACAGTAGTCCAAAACTTCAAACACACAAAAACATACTCCAGTTAGCATGCAAAAAGTAAAATCCGAATCATCTACTGTGAATACTCATGCTAAACAAGCGCTCGTATAAAACTTTGTCATGACCCAAAACTCTTTTTTCTTGTTATTGAAATTTTAAGGAATGAGCAAGAACTTTTGGAATAAGGTCAACCAAATTCTGCTTCTCTAATAAATTTATTTGAGGCTATGAGACACCTCCAGCTTGTTCCATAAAGTATGGGGAAAATCATAAGTAGGGCATACTTAAAACGGCTCTTGAAACTTTACATTTTTTCACAACTGGGCAAAAACTTAAATTCACTTGAGCTTCTCTGTCTCATTACACATGAGAAGTTAATCGTGAGGGATTATTCTACCTTCTTGTCCTCGTGGAGAAGCAGTCGATCATCGTCAATGTCTGCAATCCTTCCAGGTATACCTATCCTGGGCCAGTTTCTCCAAAACCTTCCAGATTTGGCCTAGTCTCTTTATGTCTATCTCCACATTTCGGCACCAAGTGTTTCCTAGTTAACATCTTTTCTGCCATCCCTCATGGTTCTAGTTTAGGGCTTGCCTTGTTGTGTTGGAGGCAAGTTTTTGTAGCATATGATCTGGAGAATTTCTTGATCTATTGGCGTCTGCCTCATCCGCTGCCACAATTCAAGGTTGCTAATTCTCTGAGGCAACTGAGTGATACCAAACTGAATTTATAAAGTTTTTTTTAAAATAAAGATCTGCAAGTTGCATCTTTGGTTTGTCCACAGTTCATATTCCCTTTCATAAACTAACTGATGAAGCCGAGTTGCTTAAGTTTTATTTTTCTAAAATCATTTAAAATTACCGTCATATGATTCATTTAGAATGTTATTTACACACATTTAATAAATGAAGGAATCTGATTGGAAGATGGTGAAAATGGTATCCCCCCTGATATAAATATTCATTAAAACTTATGTGTTTGTTAGTATAAAGATTGTAAGGAAAATTTTAACCATCCAAACAGCAGTCATGCATATATAATTCAGCTCTATTACTTGTTTCATTTATTTTATGCAAACACCAGACATTAACTATTCTTAAAATTGATACTTCAGGTGACCCTTTTGACCCCAGCTAAACAAGATGGTGAACGATTTGAAAAAATCATGGAGAAAACTAAACGCAGAATGAAGGAAGTTAAAACAGCTCAAAATTCCAGACTTGTTTCAGATATCAAGCTCCAGTGGGTGCTCAACACTCTTCAGATCCAGCATGAAGAATTCTCTACAAATTTCATTGCTGCCCACAAGGATGATGAGGGAGAGGTTCTGACCACCACTGCCCACTTTCACAAAGCTCATTTTCATCACCAACTCAAGGACAATGTCTGCTATAACAGGTTGAGCGCTCATGATCTTCGGAAAAATTATCTCTTGCCCCTCAATATTGGTAATAATGTTTTTTAAGGGAATTCAATTTTTGTTTTATCTGATGTTTCCATGTTGTTCATTCCAAAAACTGACAAAATATTGATGTATATAGTCAGAAATGCATTATACTTTTAAATACACACATTTTGCATCTCAAAATCAGGATCCTATTTTTTTTTACACTTGATACTTTGTATTGTTAATGAACTAAAACTTGTTTTTTTTAATAGTGGCATGGATAATAGACTTATTTTTAAAATTTCAAAAAATTCTTTACTGTTTCTTGTCACTATATGGATTTATTTAGCAATAAATTGCATTGAAAAACTACAGAAAGTTCAAAATTCAGCTGGCAGACTAGACTAATTCTTAAGGCAAAAAAACATGACCATGTTACTCCGCTACTTTACTCACTTCATTGGCTACCTATACAAGCCCGAATTGATTACAAACTGGCCGTTCTCTGTCACAACTTCTTTTTTGACTCATGCCCTTCCTATCTTACTGAACTTCTGTTGGTCTACTCACCGACTCGTCAGCTATGCTCTTCTGCAGACACATGTATTCTCTCTGTTCCTAAGACACGCACTAAAACATTTGGCGAAAGGTCTTTCTCTTTTTGTGTGCCAAACAATGGAATTCTCTACTATTACACATCTGTAGTATTCCAACTACCAAGTCCTTCAAGACTTAAGTCCTGCACTTAAGACGCATCTTTTCAAAATTAATGAAACAACATTTCTTTTAATGATTAACATAGCTTATGTGTAACATACTGTCATTAATGTGGTTGTTGTGATATACATTTTTTTTTAATTTTTATATGTATGTTATTATCTTCATGTACAGCCTGTGAGCCCGGTTCCGTACTGGGATACAGCACTATATAAATTATCAATTTATTATTATTATAAAGAGGCTTTTGAAATTATAATAACTTTTTCTGACCACTTGATGCCCAACTAGAATGACTTTACTAGTTTCAAGAAAAATTCTTAGTACAATGAAAATGTGTTTGCCCATAATAAATTATTTAATGGGAAATTCGAATCCAACTTCATATGGATATTAAATTTTAATAATAATGATTTTGAAAATCTAATAACAACACAGATTATCAATAATTGAATTTAATTTTACAATTTTACTTCTTTTGATCATCAATTTAGTGAAAGGGAAATTGAATTTACATTATCAGTAAATATTTAAATTGGTTTAAATGGTTGTGAATTTCAAACTTACATTCCTTGTATAAATTAAAATAATAATGTAGCTTTTTGTGAGTTTTAAATAGTCTTTAAAACTCAATAATGGATTTGCATTGTAAATTTCAACTTTAATTGTAATTTTACACTGTTTACACTATTTATTCTGTATTTGAATGGCCAAGTGCCTTTATTTAAATGTTGTATTGCCATTTATAAAGATTCACATGTTAGTGGATTAACCAGAGTATCAGAAGGATGAAACTTAGTCTGTTTCTTTTATTTTTATTGTCTATTAGATACATTAGCACATTTATTTGACAAATAAAATACATTTTGTCGAAGATAATTTCTGCTTGAAAAGAAATCTATTGCTAATTTTTTTATTATTCCATCACTTTGTCTAATACATGTAATATTATTTGCATATGTGAATGTTTTTAGTCAAGGGGTTGTCTTTTTTATTCAAAGAAAAGTTTGAATATTTCTTTTAAGTTTTTATTTTTACAAGTTAAATTTTAATACTAAAAATGCAACAAAAGTACATAACTTTAGACTGACAGAAAATTCTTTATTAGAATATAATGTTGCTAAATTTTTGCTTAGCAATATAACGATGGCACAGTGTCATCTGTAAGATTTATATACACAACTTGTTTAATATACATTAATATTAATTGCAGACGAAATCATCAGTGCAATAGCTTTTATTTTTGTAAAAAATTAATGTTGTTCATAATCATTAATCAAATGAAGGGCTTGTATCATTTATATTTATTTCAATACTTGATTTCTTAAAACAATTGTAAGAGATTATCAATTAATTCAAAATGTAGTAGTGGGCAAATCAGCTTATAATAGTTCTAAATTTCCAGTTTAAGAACAAAATGCAGTTTCTCTTCTTCCACATATTGAGGACCCACTACTGTTATTTCAACAGTTGATTTATGGTAGTAGTATGTTCACTTTATGTACAAACATTTTCTATGACAAAATGCTTGTATTGATTTCTTTTTCAAGTTTGCCTAAATGAATTGCTTTTATATTACCTGCATTAAAGGGACAGAAGTTGTTAAAATACACATCACGTTTCTAATTTGTCAGTTATATCAATCATAATTTAACTGGTTAAATGTAAAAATTATAGTTAATTTAGAATAATTGTTTCTTTATAAAAATACAAGTTTAATTGTTAAAATGGATTGTTTAATAAAGAAATTTTAATATCTTGTCCAATTCAACAAACTTTTCACATATACCTATTTATCATAGCGATATTCAACTTTGGAAGAATGATTGAAGAATTAAAATATTGTTTGAAGAAATTCATCGTTTCTATTTTTAAAAAAGCTAATTAAAATTGATGGGGGAAATACCCTAAAATGTCCTTTAATGTCATCACTCTAAGCTTTACTTGTAACATTATATTTTCTGAATAGAGAACATTTCAGACATACACCTCATATTGGTTGCTTAAATACAAAGTATGAATTATCTATTTGTTGGTGTACCTCTAAGATAATCTTCCCCCTTTCTTTCTTCAACAACAGGATCAGACACAGTTCTGAAGTAGTATTTTTTTAACCATGATAATTTGGAAGACTACCTTCTTATCTTATCTATACAGACGCTCCTTCTATGCAGAAGATAGTTGCGTCCACAGACCATGACAGATGATCTGTTGGCAAGTGATGCAGCATTCACAGGCCACGGCTTTGTGGGTTCCACGCATTACCCAGCCGCCTAACTACATGTAGTGTTAGGTACCCATTCGGAGCGGGGTGACTCGGGGACGCCCTAGGCCCCAGGAACAAGCCCTTGCCTTCACACGGATTCGAACCCGTGACCATCGGTACGACAGTCCAGTGCGCTGCCACTCGACCACCGCGTCCCACTAAATCAAACTTATTTATATCTTTGTGATGATCAGCAGGGAAATGAAGGTTATGTATGCATTAGTTTAGACAACAAATTTAGTTAGCAACAAGTTCAAAGCTTTCGAGAGCAATTACTAAAGAAAAGGTAAATAATTAACAACAACATCTTTCTGTATTATCATTTTCATGTTATTTTTGTTCACATCCATGGAAAGAAATGCATTTTTATATACAATGTTCTTAATTAAAGTGAAATGAATGCTTGTTAAATACAGTTTTATAATCACAAAGATTGTGTCATCCTTATTTACATTTCTTTTTACTCATTTAAAAATGTTAACCTTTATTTAACAGTGGGGTGAGAAATCCAGACAATGAACTATAGAATATTTACAGAGGCATTGGCTGCATGGCCATGTCATAATTAATTCACTTATAGCTTTAACACCTTTAATTTTAGGAAAATAAAAACCCCTTCAAGTATCAATGTGGGCAAGTATACTAGAAATACAAGGGAAAGGAAAAAAGTCTGTATAAAGATAATGCACATTTTTTAACACTAAATAAAGGCAAACTTTTCTTAGTCAAAATTCATTGAAAGTAAAGATGCTACCCAAAAAATGTTTCTTTAAAGAAGGCTATAACATTAAAAGCAAATAGATCAGAACAAAGAAAGCTGTCACTGGACATTCTAATATTGCGAAATTTGTGACTGCATAAGAGGATTCAGCTGCTGGGTTAATGTGCATGAAAATAAATTAATAGCTAAGCAAATGTTTGGATTTTAAAGCTAGTGATGTTTTAAGTTCCAACAGAAGTTAATAGACATGATAAAAAATGAATTAAATCAGACATTGCAAATTGAATGATGAGACATGGAAAATGATTTTGATATTTTAAAAATACAATGTAAGAGAAAAATTCACAGCCTTTTGACTCGGATTACATCCAAAATATAAACATAAATTTATTTATAACAATTTAATGAACCAGTATTATTAAAAGGGGACTGCAGAAGCAAGAGATCAGAATCATAATTAAGACAAATAGAAGAAAATGTCTACTGAATTTTTTCAGATTTACACAGACTCAATATTATATACATAAATGAATTAGTTATAACCTGATTTTAATTAGGCATCAAAAGAATCAATAAAATTACATCATGTGAATTGGTTCAACCAATCACAATAGTTAACCCATGGATAGTTAAAGACCAAATTTAATTTTAAATAAATCTTATTGCAATTAACTCATTATTTAAGACAATAGCCTACATTTTCTTAAAATATAAATCAGTGCAAAAGCCACAACTGTAACAGGAAATGTTATTGCACAAAGTCTTACTTGCTATAAACAATGGTCAGCACCGATCATAAAATTAGATTGAAACTTCATTTTTCAACTATTAAATGCAACAAATTTAGTCAATAATAAGCTGAGTTTTGCACATATTTTCTCATTAACCTCAAAATAAGGAATGGAGTTTCAAATTAACACCAAATATTCATTGAACTGATTTAAGGTGATACATTTTGACTTTGAAACACATACTTTTAATATCCTGATCAGCTTTTATAATTAATTATCATTACATTCACAACTAAAACGTAGCATTTCTTAGACTATCCATTAATAAGCCTGAAATTGCTTTTTGTGAAAGTCAAATGTGGTATACATATCTCAATGACAAATATAGTGTAACAAACAAAGTGTGACCTTAAGTAAGAAATAATGTTAGATGAAAAACTGTTCAAATGTGTTTAAGTGACTAAGAATTTTTGCTTTGGGAATTATTTTTGTCCAACTTGTTCACCTCTAATTGTGACCAGCTAGTAGGTTAGTGTTAGAAACAATGTATACATTTCCATCTTTTGTTTGTGCAGTCCACATTTAATCATAAATGGAACAACATTATTAAATAAACCTGCATATAAATATATACTTCACACATTTATTTTTAAATGACAAATATTGTCACATTAAGAGAGAAATATAATACACATAAACAAAAAAGATGCCTGATCATTACATTTATATTTTAAGCTTGCTTGTGCTATAACTATAAATAGAATATTAACAATACATTTACAGGCACACAAAGATTTACATAAAAACTCTGTTGGAAATGTTGTGAAATTTTTATAAAGAGAAGTCCAATATAGAAATTAGAATTACAATTATATTAAATTTAAGCTTATTACTTTATAAAGTGTTTTTTTTCCTAAAATATACATTTTAACTATTAAAAGAAACCTAAATAATTCATTAAGTTGTAAACAAATAAATAGTGTCAAAACAAATACAGAAGAAATATGGTAAACTTTCTGGCCTACTACTGCTAATCCTATTTTAAAAGTCCATCGACATTTATTTCTATTCTTGCAAGGCAAATTGCTTCTTATTTTACAAAAAAATCACTGAAATGAGACTAACAAAAAATAATAAAATTCACTAAATAAATCCATGGTAAATTAACAAGTGCAATGTTTACCAAAGCAAAAATGGGAGTAGGGATAGGAACGAAAGACATGGTAGATTTTCTTTAGTTATTTAATAACCTTTTGAACCACAAGAAACCTGTTCAGAAAATAATAAAGACAAAAATAACCTATAACTACTTTTATTTAAACATACCCAGGAAGAGTTCTTAAAAATAACTAATAAGCTCAAAGAATTGCCACCCAGTTATGTAAACTTTGATGAAATTGGGTCTTGTGATGGTCAAAAGTTTAAAAATAAAAAAAATTAGCTGAAATCATATTTACAGTTATAATTTATAAATAAATAAGTCTCTGACAACAAAAATATGACATATTGTGTTCATGAATCAGTCTGAGATCAGAGAGTGGATCAAACTGACCCAAGTACAAAACAGCTTTTATCACAAAACCATGCCATAGACTTGACACCCATTAATTATTAGCATGGTCACAATTTAGCAAACTGAGTAAAGAATACTCCATGGTAGCAAGATTGAATTGTATGCATGTTAGTTATTTAAACTAAGGAATAAGATTATCTTGTGTGACAATATCAGTTTTTAATGAGATGATATAAAATGAAAGGAACGATGGACTAGATGTAGAAAACCGCAAGGTTTCCATTTTGATTTTTAAAAATTTATTTAAGTGAAATGAGACAAATTTCATTAACACTGGTTTGGAAAATATATACCAAATTTCATTAATGATGAACAAAAGTATATGTTTATCATTAATGGAAACTACAAATTTTAGGCTTAAAATGTAACCTCGTGGCCAGGGTCGGATAAACATTTTGAGCCTTTATTCTAAAATACAATGTTTTAAAACTTTTGTAATAAGAAAAATCTTCAACTAACTTTTCTTTATGTATATTTTTTTAGTGACTAAAACTAAAAATATTTTTAAAAAACTTTGTAAAGTAATTTAATATATTCTTTCAAAGCAGCAAAGGATTTCTTTAAAAAAATTTAATTTAAATTATGTTTCTTTTTCATGATGTTAAGTTTGGTAACTTATTTATGTTTTAGAAATCTGGATTTTTCAAGCATTCTGAAAGATAAGGTGAGTGAAAAAGCCCTGTTCACAAAAGTAGTTTTTTTTTCAAAATTCATCGCCATGACGGCCTCCTCATAAGGAAATATAAAAAAAACTTAGCATTTATCAGATTTTGAGCATAAATAGTAAGATCACATGGAGTGCAGAAAGAACCTGGGAAATTCTCACACTGCGATGACATAAAGGAAATTTTATAGAATTGACAAAGTTTTAAAAAATTGGTTTTTAGCACATCTAATTTAAATACAAGAGCAAGCACCTTCTGTGACCAGCGAGGGTACAAGAGCAAGCTGAGTTCCATGGAGGAGATAGGATGGAGTTTCCCAAAGACTCCAGTGAGCATAAAATAAGGTATACAGGAAAAGATGTGAACAGTAGCTGCTAGGCCACCAGTCAACATAAGTTATTGACTGCCTATGACTATTACACAGGCCAAATGTACTATTGCCAGAAAATATTTTAATTTTAAAAAATACTTTAAATATATATGTATATGACTGACAACAAGAAATCTATTTTTGCACCATTTGGGCAAATATACCAATTCGGAGACCACTGCCTTACAAAATTGACTTAAAAATGGTAAAAAATACTATTTTGACGGGGAGGGGTTGTGAGAAAATTATAAACGGGGTTTTCAGCTTCATAATTTATAGACACACCGTCAAAATACTGAAACTGTATCTTAATAGTAATGAAGCATTCCCTACAGTACAAATTTGAGATATTCAGCTTTTTATTTGATTTGAAAAGAAAAAAAATCTAAATTGTTTTATATATCTCATTTGCTTCCATTTTGACCAAATACAACATATGCCCTATACAATAAAAATGAGACCCTAATGTATCATAACACCAGCAATGTAACATACCAGTCAGTGTCTAGAGAAGTATTGTTTTAGGCAGTGAATATAAGTCAGTTGATGTAAATTATATAAAAAATACTGAAATTAATCATAGATTTTGAGGAAAGCCATCTTTCACTAGAGAGTCTGATGACCATTTCATTAAAAAAAATTTGACAAGACAAGTGTTCTTTGTCAGCTTAAAAGATTCTGAGACAAAAGAATCATTGCATGGTTGGCTTTCCTTTTTGATAAAACTTATTTCATACTGATGAACTGCTTTTTGTCCCGATGTAGATGCGTCCAGGCTTGGCCTAAAATGTTGACGTTACCGATTATAGTAAGAGAGCAGTTTTGCTACATTAAAACTGGCTGTACATGTTACAAGGGTTTACTAATTCATTTTCCAAATTTGAAAAGAGATGCACAGTATAACCTAAAATGCAGAGTAGAATTTTGTTAACAGGCCTTTTTGCTTTTACAACATAGTTAATATAGCTATACATTTTTAGAAAAATCATTCGTTGTTCTATTTTCATAATTTATGTTATTAAAATTTCATGATTTTTAGAGTTCAAATATGTGTTTTAATAACATTTGGGTGCTGTTATGTTAGAATATTATCTCACTTTGCTAATGAAAAAGTTGTATGCGATTGGGTTAATAACTTCAGAAAATTTCCAATAATGCAAACATCAGCCCACATAAACAAAGAGTTCTCAACAAAAACATAAAAATTATCTTTTTCATTCAAACTTTTTAAAACTCATTTGTTAAGTGTGCCATCAAGATTTGCCATTTTAGTTTTGCCACTTAAATCCTGCTTTTTAGATTGATTATAATAGCAACCACAGACACTGCTATGTTGTGTGCTTGTAGCTTATCAATGAAATAGGTCTTTCCACTTTTGTGTAAACGCAGTTCAGCATACCTCTTCTTTCCTTCTGCTTGTTACAGCTCACCAATTTTTGCATATTAAGGTACACAGCAATACAATCTGTTTGTATTCATTTCTCCGTCCATTCAAAAGATTAAATTTCCAGCAATGATTAATAGTTTCCACCAGTGAAAAAAAATTTGGGTGTAAAATGACTATTAATAGGTGTTTTTGGAGAGGCACACATGTGTTTAAAATCTAAGTCAAACGAATCTGTTCTGTGAATTGTAGGCTCCGATTTACTCCTCTTAATTTTGGGTATGGATGCATAGAGCGACTCTAATGACGCCAGGAGCTGAGAAAAGACAATGAAAATATCAAGAATCATTCTAAATGACTACACAATTTGAAAAAATAATATTTCGAGGAAAAAGTTACTAATTAAAAACTTAAATTGAAAATACTGTATATACTCGTTCTATAGCCCCTTCGTTCGTAAGCCGACCCACCTCTATTTGGAAGAGAAAAGTATAGAAAGTGTGTAACCCGCTCGTAAGCAGACCCCAAGAGTTACTGGTATTTTTTTTGTTTCTTTGGTAAACAGTGGCAAAAGCGCTTACAATAAAATTCGTTGTAGAAATAAAAAATTTTAAAACAAATTATGAAAACAAAAATAAATAAATAAGGTAAGTGCAGATGTTTAATAATATTTTATAGCTTCTGTAGAGCAGTCGAATCTTGTAGAATGTAGACAAAAAACTTGATGATCCCCAATAACAACACCGACATTCAATGTACATAAGAAACCACCTAAAACCAGCTCGTAACCTACCGTGGGACCTTCAATGTAATTTACCTCATCACATTAATCTCCTTTGATCTCCACCCTCAGTCAGGCCCAGACAATAGGAATGTGTGGAAGAGGGAGGTGGGATCAAGTGCCAAAAGGGGGATTGTCATACTGTAAATATCTCGTTTACTGTCACTACCCCATGCTCTGGGGCATAATGCCACATTACATAAAGGTTTAGATATTTCTAAAAACCCAATAATAATAAAAACTTTGTTTCTTTAAAACAAGAAAGTGTCTTATTTACTGGAGATATAAATACAATACCAAATTTTCTGAGAGATTTCTTCTTGTAACTGAGAGGGGTTCAAAATTGTTTACAAACCAAGAATACAAAAACAAAAAAATTGTTCGGCATTAGTTTTTTTTTATATGTTAAAATTACAGGTAAAAGTTTTCTTCTTAATGAAAAGTTTGCTCTTTTTAAATACAAACTCAGAGCACAATTTGTTAAATTCATGTAGAGAAAATTGTAGCGAAGGCATTAAAACTTGTTCATATATATATATATATATATATATATATATATATATATATGTATGATGAAATCATGTTTTTACAATTTGCAGGCCTGGATAATTCAAAATACAAAATTCTCAAAATTCAATAAATTACACAAAGGGTCTTCAAAGAAATTGAAAGTCTATCCTAAACATAGATTTCAAGTGAGGCTAAACTTTTATTTATTTTTGAAGTAACACATTAAATGTTGAAACCTTAGTAACATTTGTGATTTGCCAAAATTACTGCCCCAGTAACTTCAGAATCATTTATTATAGAGCTTATAACAATAACTGTTAAAAACTTCCCTACCTGAGGAAAGAGAGGCCTTTCATCACGATCAAACTGAAGACAATCTTGCATAAAACGTTTAAGTTGTTTAGGTGTGTCACTTCGACAATGATTGATGTCAGGTCTCAGATATCCTTTTCCAACCATAAATAGTATCTGACAATAATAATAATTGATTATAATTTGAATTTTTTATATTTTAGATTATAAATATATATATATGTATACATATATATATATTTATTCACACATCTATAAAATTTGTATTTTTTTATTATGTACACCCATACAGTGTGGTAAACAAGGACGAAGATCACTGAACTTACTAAACACTTTAACAAAAGTTACACATTACATCTTTCAAAAGATACACTTTATCACTTTTATGCACAATTGTTAAGCCATGCAAGTTTATCCACCAGAGAGGTAGCCCAATGGAGTGATATCAAGACATTGACCATCAAAACCAGATGGATGTCCGGGCAGTAAATGATACCTGTCCTACAGTTACTAGCTATTTGTGTCAGATCAATTCTCAGACAAACAAATTTCCACAGATGTAATCTCAACATAACATTGAGTTGCCTGTGTATCAACCTGTTCAAGGGATGATCATATGTTTCCCAAAATAATAATAAATAGTCTGACAAAGCCATCATTACTTGCACCAAAAACAGCAACAATTTTCATTTTAGAGGGACAAAAATCTTAGCTCATCCGAAGTACATGTCCATTGCAGAAATCCAGTAGTGTAATATCAATGAGAAATTCAGCCCAACATCATTTTAAAAATAGTAACATTAAAAAAAAGAGCTTGATGCTATACATGCCTGTAAGGCATAGCTTCAATTTCAGCCTTTAAAAAATGTCCTTTAATTTCAATACTAACTTGAATTATTAATAAAGTTGTATCAAGGATTACAATAACTTAAATACAGTGAAAATTTTTTAAACACAAACTTGAGGGGACCAAAATATTTTTAGGTGTTAAAAGAATTTTGTGTTAAAAGATATAAAATATTAGATAATATCTGATTTTTTAAAACAATTTTGCTATGCATGTTTTTGCATCTTAATTGTTTACAAATTGTTTGATAGAGCCATATTATTATTCATTTCAACATCGGAATAAGCATCTAAATAAAAATAGAGGGAAAACAAGCAAACCAAATTCACTGATCTTTACATAGATGGCACTACACCTCACCTATTCCAAAGCCAGCTGATAAGAGATGAGATTTTTTAAAGCGTAGTGCGGGTGGGAGTAGAGGGAGTGAGGCTTTGGGGTTAAGATAGAAAATAAATAAAGACAAGGTCAGTATTATTCAAAGCCAAGTTAAATTCCATTCATATGAAAGGGAAAACAAAGCCTTTCTTTCAATTCAAGCTCCTTTTAATTGTCACCAGGGCAGCAGATGTTTCCGCATTTTGTTTATTCCAAGAAGCGAAATATTTTCAAGTTAAGCTATTTTTGTTATTATTTCATGTTTAATTTCTTCTAACACTGTAAACAGGCCAAAAAATTCAAAGTTGTAAAACACTAAATTGCTATATAGCAGCAGTTCCAAACCTGTGGGTCGCGACGGGTTTTCTGGGGGTCGCCAACTGTCGACTAAAAATATTCACTACAATGCAAATTTGCTCAATTTTGAATTTTTAAAAATTGAAAATGACTTATTTAAATTTCATGGGGGTCGCGGGTCACATAGCTTTTATAAATAGGGGTCGCTACCCAAAAAAAAAGGTTGGGAATATGGTATTCACAATAGCACTTTAAAAAAGTACAGTCGAAACCGGTTAAGTCGACGGCGTTGGGGTATGAAAAATGGCATCGAGATAGCCGATGATCGAGTTAAAACGAAAACCAATATGGCGGCAAATTATTAACATGCGCTTGAAATTTCTTTATATACGTGTTGTGCGTTAATTAGTGATGGGGCGATTAATCAGAATTGTATCGGAATATACGAAATATCAATATAATGTTAAATTATGTGATAGATTATATTATGCGAAATGGAACGTCCTTGCGAGTATGATTTATGTAAATGAATTAGTGACTTGGCTCTGACTGAGGCTCTAGTTCTAGTTCATTTGCTCGTTCGTCCTTGAACTTTATTATTTCATGCTATTTACTACTAATACTAATGATGTAATTATAATTAAAGTCATAATCTTAGTGTAAGTTTATTACTAATAAATACCAAGGCATTTATTTGTATAAGGACCAAGGAAAACAATCAATATTCAAATAAATATATTTTTTAATAATTGACTACTATTACGCTAGGACTAGTGTTTACCGTAGTTACGACTATCGAACGACCGCTAACACTCATCTTTAAAAATGTTTAGGCTTATTTATTTAAGCTTTAAGTCTTCGGAATTTAAATAATTTATTCAGCTGCAACTTCAATAAGCCCGTTATAGCTTTTTACCCCGGAGTTCCTTTTTGTTGTGTGACTTCAAATCGCTTTCTCCCTATTCCGGTATCTAAATAATATACACGTCATCACTATTAGTCTACTTCGCCTACGGCTAAGGAATGCTTTTTTTAAATATTTTAATTTGCTTAGTTGTCGAGGCACTGTACGAGAGCTTCATGTGAACCACGGTCAAAAGTCACGGCTATTACAGTCGGACCGCTCTAAGTGAACTCAAAGGGAGGGGGGGGACAAGTTACGGAGTTTTCTAGTTAGGGATAATGAGGGTGGTGGTGGAAAGGCTAGAATTCTTGAAAGGTCTTTGATGTTTATATAAAAGGAAGCCTCTTGCTTTGACATACCAATACAAGACCGCCAGAAGAGACACCTTCCCTCCCCGCCCCCGCTGTTATACATCTACAGTGGGTTGGGGGAAGGAACATTTTTCTTTTTAAATTGAGTCAGAGCATGCCTTGGTAAATGGCCAGTGTAGCTCAACCCCACCCTATTGGGTGGGGAGGATGGTCGTGTGCGCGGCGAAATTCAATAATTCTGGCAAGTTGACGAGTGAAACATAATATGGTATTTAAATAAATTCTATCTTATTATGAATGTTTACTCCGTTTTATCAGGACTTAGTCAGTATATTAGCTTATTACCCGGAGTTAATTTTTTGTTGTGTTACGGCAGAATACCAGAGCCCACACGCGAGCGAACGTGACATCAAAATCAAAGCGTTTTCTTAATAACAATAATATTCTGGTCTATAAATATAAAAATACACGTCATCACGTCATGTTTGTGGAGTTCGCTAGTGACCGATTTTTTAAAAAAAAATGTATTCGCTTAGTTACCCAAGCATCGTACCAGAAGTAACAGCGCTGAGCAAGCGGGCTGTGACATCACCAGCAGACCCTGGTGAGGCAGAAAATTGGTCCCTTCCCTTGGTTATAAAAAATCATAGCTAACATTTTTAAAAGCTGGCGATTGGTCATGGGGTTCGAGATAACCAACGTAAGTGGCAAATTTGACCCTTTTTTGTGCTCGTGTTATGAGGTGTTGGCGACTTAAAAAAATCGAATTAAACGACGAGAAAGTGCTAAGACAAAGAGAGAATTTGGCGGTTCCAATAAAAAACGTCGACATAATGGGGTGGGCAAGTTAACCGAGCTCGAGTTAAGTGGGTTCGACTGTATATCAAATAAACAATAAACTTCTTATATTGTTAGACAATGAATTATTACGTATTGCCTTTAGTAGCACATGGGAAAAAAATTACAACAATATTTATTCTTTCTTTAAATTTTAAAAGCTTTATTTATATCTCTTTATGTATAGAACCAGAATTTGATGGGTTAGTGGTAGTTTATTAAATTATTGCAAAATAAATAACTGAGATTAAAAATCAAGTTAAAATTTTGCCAGTGAATTATGGAGGTTAGCTAATCGGTTACAATATTTAATTTAAAGCCCAACTTCATATTTTTTTTTACTAAGTATGATACCTAAATATTTGGAACATAAAAAAGAAAGAGCTTACTTGATCTTTGTTATTTATATTTGCGTACGGTAAAGATCCTGTCATTAATTCATATAAAACGATTCCAAAAGCATAGACATCAGACTGGAATGTATAGGGGTTCTGCTCTTTCATTCGTATCACTTCTGGAGCCTGAAAGTAAATTCAATAATCCTAGTAAAGGCACATTACACTATTTATAATTGTTTCAGCCACTTTTCTCAAGGGGATTTAAGTTGCTGGGAATTTTGATGACAGCCTGAGTTGTCTTTTCATTGTTCAACAATGTGGCTGCAATATGCTATTTAGAGATACTGAAATCTCATTGTCCTTTTTTTTACAAATTGGAGCAAGAAATTAGTCACTGCACTTACTACTATACTACAGTTACTTTTATAGCCAATCACTCTGCTAGATCAGTATATTATTACATAGGTGCAAGGAAATTCATACCATCCATAATATAGATCCTGAAGGTTGTTGAAACATATGAGAGCCACTCCATCTTGTTTTTACAGTAGCTAAACCAAAGTCTCCAATCTTGACAGTCATGTTTTCTGTACACACTTCCGTTAAAAAAATATCTGCACAAATTAAGGATTCTAAAAATTTCACTTTGCACCTTGATAATTTTAAACATTGAATTATGTTTTACAATGAATCAACCACTGAAATTTTCATTGACAGCAACATAATTTTTTCTCAAGGACTTAAAGTTCTGAATTAAGCAAAAAAAAGAAAGCTTTAAAAGTTATTTTAAATAATCAAAAACAAAAAAATCTGTTGAGTTATTTAGCTTTATTTATATTAAAGTAATTATTAAATTTTAATTCTAAAAAAGGATACTATTAGACTTCAAATCTCGATGGATTATAGACTTTGCATGTAAGTAACTGTGAAAAAAGGTGGAAACGCAAATATTAAAAAACATATTGAAAATTTAAGCACAAAATTATTATTTACAAAAACGACAAGAACTAGCGATGAGAATGGAACTTACTCCATTCCTTGTGCAGTTTGCTTTGCAATCATAGTAAGCTGATCCATTCGAAATTTTGTCTCCTGTACATGTAAATGCTTATACAAGCTATGTCCATCACACCACTGTGTCACAATGGCCAAGTGTGGTTTTGAAACCAAACCCATAAAAAGTAATATATTTAAGTGTCTTGTTTTTCTGCAGAGGGGAAAAAAAAGGAAAATAGTTATAATAATCTGTTTTAACTTTTTTTTAATCTGAAAAAAAAAGGTTGAATTTGAGAACACAAAATGTAAATTTAAAACCCATCTCGATAAGTGGTCCAAACTGAAGAAAAATTGAATTTTTGTGTCATTTTTTTACTTTTAAAAAAGCACAGCCCAGTAGTGTTTCCTGAATAAAAATTGTGTGAGAAGAAAGTTAAATCTTTATCTGGCAAATTACCGTATACACTCTTTCTATAGCCCATTCGTTCATAAGCTGACCCCCCTCTTTTAGAAGAGAGTAGTATATAAAGTGTGTAACCCGCTCGTAAGCCGGCCCCAAAAATTAATAGGTCAGGGTTAACAAAATGGTACACATTTTTTTAAAAACTGCAAGCTAAATCGTTCATTATGATTGTTTACTTTTGTTTAGGTTGAAGAACAAAGAGATTTGAATAACAGAGAAGATGGGTGTTATTTTTTATATTTCATTTGAATAAAGTCAGAATATTATTATTTGAAAATATGTTAAATTGGTGACTATATATAGTTACTACCCACTCGTACTTTTCTTGTATTTCCTACTGTTGATCCTACATGTGGAAGAAAATCAGAAGCCCCGAGCCTAGTGCTCTTCATGGGTCTTCCTGGAAGACCCTCCCAGCTATCTGGCCCCCTCCCCCAGAAAAGGACGTTGACAGCTGGGAAAACCCCCCCGGAGCGGTCGCTTCTGAAGCGGCCACCTGGGCATCTAAGACAGAAAGTCGAGGATGCCTCCCACTAAGTTGACCTCACAAGGAGGGGTGGAGTTGCCTTACTACGACCCGCTACCACTTCGGCGCCACCCCGGCAAAGCATACAAGTCTCAATGGTTTGGATCGCCGCAATGCGGGGGATCATCAATGACCTACCTAGGGTGCAACCCCCACTGGAAGGTTTCCTCAGAGCTGGCGTCCGCTGCGTTCTTCGCGGTACCTTTTGCTAATCCGTGCTGGCGCTCCTGGCCCTAAACCGGCACCGCTCAATTTCCTACTACTTTGTACTACCTATCTTTGTCTTTGTGCTCTTTGTTAGGCAAGAGTAACCGGCATATTTTTTTGTTGTTTCTTTGGTGAACAGTGACAAAAACGCGTACAATAAAATTCGTAACAAAATTAAAACAATTCTGATAGAGCAGTCAAATCTTGTAGAATGTAGACAAGGACCTTAATGATCTACAATAACACCAATATTCAATGTATATGTAGAAATAACTATATATATAAATCGTATGTTAGGGAAATCGTATCTCAAGGTAACACTGTAATAACATTTGATATGTATTACAATTATAAAACTAAAACAAGGTCATATTGTTGATTTTGAAAGATATTTGGAACCGATCGAGAAAATGTATAGACAGACGCAAATTATTATCAGGAAATGTCAATAAAAAGACATATACAAAACAAAATAAAATTGCAAACATTTATATAATATTAATTTTAATGGTTGGGTAGTAAATATTTGATTAACATAAAAAAAGCTGACTTATGAGTTAAAAATGTTAGGGCGACAAATACTAGTGAATCTATAATACTAGAGCTAATACTTCATTCTATTTGATGTTTCTTAAAAGTATACAGTGGCGTAGCTGGTCCGCCCCGGGCGGCACTCATTTAGGGGCGGCATTTGTGGGCATTTGAAAAGTACAAACATTTCCAACAACCGCCCTTTTTCTTTTGAAGGGGGAAAACCAAGGTGAAACAAAAGTATTCGTAATTTCGAGTCTTAATTAGCGGATTCGCACACCATTTGTTTGATTACATAGTGAATATTATAACTAACGCAAAACCGATCAAAAAATTTTAATCGCTCAAAAAACGTATCCATTTGTTTCGAAAACTAAGCGGTATAAGTCACAGATGATGCTTTTATAAGAAAACTACCCAAAAAACACATCACCGCTGGGCCGAATAATGTGTGCTATTAATATCGCCACGACAGTTTTTACGTGGAATTTCGACATTCGCAGAATGATGCGCGTACAAGTACCTACTAGGCATGGTGTTTCAAATATTGTGTTTAACTTGCAAGTAGTAATTTATATTACTGCTTCAGTTTTCAGTAAATTATTGTAAGTAATGTAAGGTAAGTTATTAAAAATTAAATTTATTTTGTTTTTATTGCATTAAAGTAGCACAAATAATTTGTGTTTTTCATTAAAATACGGTTATTCATTAAGCATGTTACGCCTATCCAATTAAATTAATAGTAATGTGTAAATAATTTGAATTCGTCTATTTTATGGAAAATTATTAAGATATGACAAGAATATTTAAATATTCAAATTTCTCCGTTAATAAACACTACAACAGGCATAATAATTTCGAAAAAGACATACTTTAAACTTTCAAGCGTCTTGGAAAAATTGACATCTGAAGAAGTAACTAGGAAAACGAGGTCAGATGCTGGAATTTTACTCAATTAACTCATTTGCTACTAAGCGTAATAACCAAAACACCCCCTGAAATACTAAGCAAAGGGAGATTACTCTCAAAAACATGCACCCCCATGTTAAAGGTGTTAAAATGAAATTTTAAAATAACAAAACACACACCAAAAAACAGAAAATTGAATGAGCTTTTTAAAAAATGTATAGGTTGATGCACTTTAATTCACAAATATATTTGAAATAAATCTTGAAAAGTTTTTTTGAAAATTTACATCGCAGTCTTTGGGATGCGACCTCCGTTGTTTGTCACCTTTTTGTCCATTTATTGTCTCATGAAACTTTGAGAAACATCTTATCCACTGACCAATACAATTTTGTAATTGGTTACTTGAGTCTAATCATGATGTCAATGTAGAGAAATTTTATATATATCCTCATTAGTAACCTCCTTCCACTGGGTGTCTTTCTTACCCTTGGCTGTTTGCTGCGGTTCAGCGTATCTGTTTGTTTCAGCAACTAACAACTCTATCATGGCAGAGTTCATGAAAAGCTTGTAGTAGTCTATGAGACTGCTGTCAATAGGGAGAAAATGATTTCCCCTATAATTTCATTAAATTGTCTGTAACACTAATCAAATTGTCTGACCAAGATTCAGTGACAGTATCTCCTTCATTTCATAACTCTCATTAGCGTCACTGTCACTCTGATTATGATTAGATTAGAGTTAATTATTATCAGTATCACTATCACTAATTTCAACATCTGATTCCTCATTGTTTAAATTATTAACTGCTGCATAATTAAAACGTTGAAGCAGCAATTAAAGAGTCAAGAAAATGAAAGGCCATTGTATAAGAATATTCAGAAACCACACGATCAAATTTCACCAAATACAGTCCGACTTCTAAGCCACACAGCTTTTGAACCGTAAATGACATAAACATCCGTTTTTTTTTAACGAAATCAGCTATGTTTCTACTTTTTAAAAAGCGAGAGCTATTCGCACGGTAACAATGCTTCTCGCGGGATCATTTTTTATATGCGCGTTGCTAGACGCCATGTCGCATTTGGGCGCATTAGTAGCGAGGGGGGTATGTCGCATTCAGTCGCATTAGTTAGCGAATGAGTAAAATGCAATCCTTTTTCTCTTCTATGTTATCTAATTTATGGGAACTCGTCATTTTTTAAAATTAATGCAAAGCCATTGCATGGAACAAAGAGATGTGCTATTATAAAATGCTGTTGTATCAGCCAAACAATTTGTGAAGAGATGGAGATATCAAATGAACGCATAGTTAGAAAGAGAAAAAATATTAGTAGTGAAATTCAAAAGACGGGGTTCTATCTTTAGAACAAGAAGTACAACGAGAATTTTTTTTATCCATGGATGGAATTATTATAAAATAAATAAAATAATATACGCTTTGATGAGTTGCATGTCCTTGCAAGAAAATATTCGTATTAATACCATGTAACCTACTAAATGAAGCATTTGAACTTCAAATAAATTACTTTACTGACATTTACAGTTTAATATGGAAAGAAAATAGATCCAGGTTTTATGGCTGTACCTATACTACAAGAAGAGGCAATATATGTTAGAAAAACGGAAAAAGGAACTCTTGATTTATTAAATTTATTCAACAGTATAGATTGGAAAATTCGGTACCCAACATTGTAATTTTGTTATGATTTTTTAACTATTACTATCAGTGTCGCCAGTTGTAAAAGGAGCTGCTCCAAACTGAAGTTGATAAAAATTATCTTCGTTCCACAATGAGCGATTTAAAGACAACAAAATCTTGCAATATTCTCCATAGAACAAGATATTACAAATAGTTTTAATGTTGATAGCATAATACACGATTTTCTCATGTAAGTTGCATCTAGAAAAGCCATGTATTAGTATGATGTGTAATAGTAAAGAGCGCCTATGAATAAATTAGTCTTCACAGAGGATACTAATAGTACTCACGCAGGCCAGCCATAGAATACTGGCGATATCTGTACTGGCTAGTATGTGCTAACAAGTTTAGCTATTAACGGATCTACGTGTTCTTATCGCGCTATCAAGTGTAGTACTTCAACAATTTGTCGTTCATGTCGATTGAAACGCCAAACACATCCACAAATGACACGCAACCTAACTATGACCACATCCCTTCCCCATCAACCCCTCATCCCCACCACACGCCATCGCCGCCACGCCCCACTCACACACACTCTCCATCCCATTCCCCGGCGTAATTTATTTTGGACGAGCCTTTTATTTAATATAAAAACATTTTATCATTAGAGCATTTGAAGCGCGGCGCCCTTTTGAAACCATGGTGTCCATGGCCGGCGCGCCCTTGGCAATACTGCCCAATGCCAAGTCGTTGTTACGCACTGCTAATGTATACAATTTTTCTTTGTTAAAAAAAATAAGCATTTATTTATTAATATATAAAATAAAAGAATATAGTATTTTGTGAATGTTTATTTGCGGTAGTTTTTAACTTTAGGATGGAATTTGTTCTTTGTGCCTCTGGGGGGGGGGGGGCGGGGGGGGGGGGGTGGGGGGGGGGGGAGGGGGGGGGGGGGGGGGGGGGGGGGGGGGGGTGGGGGCGGGGGGAAGGGGGGCGGGGGGGGGTGTGGGGGGCCGGGGATGAGGGTGGGGGGGGGGTGGGACTTGCTCAAACAAACTAAGGGACTGGGACAACATGGGAACTTGCGGACCTCATTAATCTTTCATGTGGCCTTTTGAACTTTTGATAAACTTCCTTTCTTTGAAACACGTTATCTTGTATTTATATAAATGTGTATTTTTTTAGGTTATATAATCTTATGTGCGCCTCTTTTATTCCTTTCAATTTATTACTGCTTACATTAATAGGGCATACTTATGGTATACATGTTACCCCGCTTTTACTGTCGTTTTTTTTTTAAAATTTTAATTATTGACTCATGTTGTATTAATTTTAAAAACATAATTAATCGACCTAAGTGGCCCGTCCATAAATGAAGCACGCTATTTTGGCTGATTTTATCACCTCCTTCCCCCCTCGTCACACGTCGTCCACAAAAACTTAGATCCCTTCTTCAATAAGACGCCACAAAGCTTTGACACAATAAAAGCCGTATTTTCTGTCTGAAAATGAGTCATGTTTCCAATTAAATTCTTGCATTTAAGAAACGTGGAATATTTATTAAATGTTGATCACGCGTTTTGACGTGACGTCCACGATTTCTTAAACACTCGTCACACTCGTTCACACAACGTATGTGGACTCAGGTGCGATGACGTCATTTATGGACGGCCCCTAAAAAAGCTTCTTTCCCAATTCTCCCTCCCCCTTTTCCTTCCCCCCCCCCCTAACACCCCCTCACCTCCCCATCCTACACACCAATACCCACAAATTCTTCACAAACAAACAACAACCACCAACCCACCATCCAACCCACCCAACACCATATCCCCTAACCACAACATCCCAAAACAAAAACCATATCAAAACTACTCACAACCATTCTCCATCC